>CM060072.1:2425000-2737500 GCA_030533445.1 Cyprinodon diabolis
GATTGTTTTCTGACCTTGTTTTACTTTTTATAAATTCAGAATGGATTTTAAAAAATGGCTGGAATAGAGAGTACTTTCTGATTTATTTGCATTCTTAGAATCCTAATATGTTTAAATGATTTTATTACAATAAGCTGGATTTTTCTTTATATAATAAGGTGTTAAATATGCCCTATCCTAACAGGAATAACATTTGAGCTTTTTTGCACTTTAATTTGAATAGTTTGAAACACTGAAGTCAGCATTACTCAGTTTAATAAGAAAACTTTTTATTAATAAGAGTATTTGAATGCAGAAATATGACCTTTTCATGTGGTGCTTTGAAAAGGGCAAGAAATTAGTTATAGATCACTTTCTGTTGGTCACCTATCAACCTAAGGTCAGACAGATGGAAATTAAACAACTTAATTGGTCAGTGGTCCTATTATCTGGTTGAAAATACATAAGTATTTTTTGCAAACCAATTTACTTGATAAACTGGATCAACTTCTTTAGATCTTAGTGTGATTCTTTCATGCAGCAACTGCCTTGAAAAAGTTTTTACAAAGCTTGAGCATGATCACATGCTGCCAAGTTATATTTAAGTTATTTTTAGGCTACGTTCACACAGCAGCCGGAAGAGACCCAAATCCAATTTTTTGGCCCGTATGCGACCTGGATCTGATCTTTTCATGACTGTCTGAACAACACAGACCCGATTTGTTCCAATGCGACCCAGGCTGGGCTCTGTTGTCCTGAATCTGATGCGAATCTGATCTTTTTAAATGTGACCTGTGTGTGAACGGCCAGGTCGCATAATCTGACCTGGACGCCAATGATACCCGAAAAAGGTCAAAAAACTATTCTGTGTCTTCCTATGAAGAAGTGGCAAGAAAAACCAATCATGGCAGACGATGATGTGGAGAGCAGTATTTATGTTTAACCATATTGAAAAGATTTTGTTTTTATGGTTGGGAAAGATCGCTAGATGCGGCGCTACCATCCATGTTTACTTCTGTAAACACAGAGCACGCTGACGTCATTGCGTCCTCTACTGCGCATGCGGGACACATGTGTTGTATGACTACAGCTCAAATAGATCGCATATATTTGGCAATGTGAACGGCAATGCAAAAAAATCGGATTTCACAAAAAAATTGGAATTGAGCATCAAGGCCTGCAGTGTGAACGCAGCCTTAGACGAGTTTACTGTGATTTGGAGAAATGCACAGACACATCAATTATTATTTTATTTTTTTTCACAAGTAGAGAAAAAAAAAGTACCCTTTTTAATAATTACTTGCATTATTTTCAAATCCAGTTCATTCCACAGTCTTCTGACTTCAGTAAAAATTAAAATATAATTGCATTATAGTGATAATATCGTATCATGACACGTATCACATCGCAACCCCCATGCCAATACTCATGGTGGAATGGGGTGAGGGGTCATTGATGATGTCACGGGCTCAGGACAGCCAGCGCTGGGATGAAATGTCTTTAATGGAGGGAAGAGGAGCCCCCATGATCCTCTCTGCTGTTCTCACCTTCTTCCAGTCTGAGGCGCTGCAGCCTCCACACCACACAGTGAGACAGCTGCTCAGAACGCTCTCTATGCTGCTTCTGTAAGGCAAGGCAAGGCAAGGCAAGGTAGCTTTATTTGTATAGCACGTTTCAGCAACAGGGCAATTCAAAGTGCTTTACATAAAACCAGTTAAAAAAATAAATAAAACACAGAAGAAACAGTTACAAATAAAAACAGAATAAAACACAAGAATAAAAATTACAGTGCAGTATAAGAGATTAAACAGTAAAGAAATTAGCGCCATTTAGAGAAAGGCAACATCAAAAAGAAAAGGTCTTCAGCATTGATTTAAAAGAACTGAGAGTAGCAGCAGACCTGCAGGTTTCTGGGAGTTTATTCCAGATGTGAGGACCATAGAAACTGAAAGCTGCTCCCCCCTGTTTAGTTCTGACCCTAGGAACAGAAAGTAGACCTGTCCCAGATGACCTTAGAGGTCTGGGGGGGTCATAGTGTACTAGCAGGTCAGAAATGTATTTTGGCCCTAAACCGTTTATTGATTTATAAACTAGCAAAAGTACTTTAAAATCAATTCTTTGAGACACAGGAAGCCAGTGTAAGGACTTCAGAACTGGATCCAGTCTCTTTTGTCTTAGTGAGGACTCGAGCAGCAGCGTTCTGAATCAGCTGCAGCTGTCTGATTGATTTGTTTGGGAGACCTGTAAAGACCCCGTTACAGTAGTCAAGTCTACTGAAGATGAAAGCATGGACAAGTTGTTCCAAGTCCTGTTGACACTAGGGGTTTAAATCACACCCATCAAGGCGATTCGATTCAGTGTCGATTTCCTGACCCAACGATTCGATTATTTTCGATACTCAAGGATACACCACGATACGATTTGATTCGATTAATCGGTAATTTTTTTATTTTTTTTTAACACCTTACAGGCTAAACAAAGTTTCAAGTTTGAAATAAATCAATGAAAACTGTAATATCGTTATGCATTTTTTTTTTTTTAAGAAACAACAGCAAATAAAAGTAGAAAAGTTGCATCAAAAAATACAGCAAAAATACTGCACATAATCAGTGCAATGAGTGGGCAAAATAGATTTAGCGCCACCGCAGCACGGGAGGGAGAATTACGCCCAGGAGCAAATGGATAAAAATAGACCGGAGAGAAAAAAAAACATGAATCGATTCTCTTGCGGACGTATCGATGCATCTGATCGTCGGCTGTTGGATCGATGCATCGATACAAAATTATTATTATTTACACCCCTAGTTGACACATGAGTCCTTTAACCCTTGATATATTGTCAAGGTGATAATAGGCTGACTTTGTAACTGTAGAAGGTGGGGAGGATGGGGGGGGCAGGAAGTCCAAGCGCTTCTGGGCCCTTTGGACCAGTGAGGTGGTGTTTCCAGTCCAGGTGAGGGTGTCTGTGATGAATGTGGTGCTGCTGACCACCTCTACAGCTGAGCTGTTGGTGAGCAGTGGAGCGTGGTTAGGCCGCTTCTTCCTGAAGTCCACCATGATCTCCTTGGTCTTCTCCACGTTGTAGCAGGAGGAGCTCGGTAACATATTAATAAACAACTTGCAGTTTAGAAACACATGACTGTGTCATTTCTTATTTCACGCTATCCTTTCTTTCCAGTAACTTTCTTTCAATGTTAATCAAGTGAAATTGCTCTTTCAGTTCTGATTATTGTAACACCAGTGGATGTTGTTGGATGTTGGTGCGCTCCAGTGCCTTCACTGAGAGTACCAACATGTATAGCTGTTAAGACATGGAGGTCATGTTTCGTATTGATTACTGGGTGTAAAATTGATAGTTAGCAGCATTTGCTCTTCAGTTCACTGGCTCAGGGCACTTACTGAGTCTCCACTTCATTTTCTATATATATATATAGTCGCCTCCTCAGACCTACTTTCTGCATGACTTCTAGCTCATCTGCTTCTATTCAACCTTTTTCAGATTTTTAGGGATGTTTATCTGAGGGCAACAACTGCTAAGCCTTAATGTCTGCAGACTGCCTTATTTAAAGAGTTCCTGAATATGGGAAGGAGTGTAATATCTGGTGAAACGTGCAGCAGACTGGGATCCATTTTGGTTTTTTGTTGTAGATTAAAAAAGAAGGATGGAGAGAAAAGAAACGAATGGCTTGCTCTAAAAACATGTAATGCGATCTGTTATTGATGTAGGACATTTTTTAACAGAAGCTTTCCTCCACAGGAAGGGCAGAGGTCAGAGTGAGTTGGATTGAAGGAAGCAGGTAGAATGTTAGAGCATGCACATCCTGTTGATGGATTGCCTTTTTAACCTTTGTCACCCTGGAAGTCCCTCGGTGCATTTATGCTATCCGAGCCCCACCAGATCTATCATTCTAATCTGGTTAAGTGTGTGACAGACCAAAGATCTGCAGTGATAGATTCAGCAATTCTCGAATATCTGTTTCGCTGTTTTGACTTTAGAAATATCTAACTTAGTTCGGTATTTGACAGAATATTGGGGCCGCTGTGATCTCCATTCTAAAATATGGCTTTATATTGGATCTGCAAGAAAAAGTTAAATTTACCCACAATAAGATGTGTATAGATATCTCATTAAAAATTACACTTCCTGATTGACTATATGATACATTAAGAATGTGTTCAATAGTGTGACCCTCACTAAGAAGGTTATTCTAAGCTGAGTGTTGAACCTGCAAAAAAAGGATAGAGGATGGATAAACTTTTACACAAAGGTTTTGTCATGATTCTTGGCACTAGTGCTGGTTTGATTCGTCATTCATCACACCTGTCAGCTCCGCCCTGTTTCTAAATAGCCTACATCAGATTCACCTGCTCGGCTGAAAATATAACCAGCTCTCAGACCAGTCACCAGTGCCAGATTATTGTGAGCCATCAGTGAGTTTTTTCCTGTTACCTGCCTATCTGCCTGTTTCTGCCTCCTGATTCTCTTAGCCTGCCTGAACCTTTCCGGACCTGTCATTCCCTGACCTCTCTCCCGGATTCTCCCCTGGATTGTCTCTGGGTGTCAGGTCACCTGACTCTAACTGTGGACCTACTCTCGGACCCCAAACTCTGGTTTGTCCCCCTCGATCATTGTGCCTGGATCTCAGTCTGTGCATTCCCCTGGACTAACGATTATCTGTCAAATGATTCATCTAAATCAGCCTGGACAGATTCCGGAATCCTCTGGGGTTCACCAGTGATATCGCACACCACCTTGCATCATCAGAAACTCTCAAAGTTTGCCCACAAACACAGAGAAGAAGTTCAAGTTACCGACTCTGGTGAATCCCACCTAACCTGCGGCAGTTTTTAAAAATTGTCCAAACGTCTCATGTTGTATCCATTTGAATTCTGGGTCTACCATTTTTTTTTTGGTCTTTACCGATTTAGGACTGACATACGCAAAAAAATGTTTTAATTAATTGGGGTTTTGTTGAGCCATAGATAACTTAAGGTCACAATTGAAAATCATAGGAGATTAAGGGTGGATCAATGATCTGAACCAATCCTTCAGCAGGTTTGATCACATCCCCCCCCCCCAGCCTAGTCCCAACTTCTACCAACTTCACTAACTTTGACATCTCCTTGCTTTTCTTTCCCTAACTTTACTCTTCTGAGCTTTAGAGCCTGTTCCTGTGCTCCCTAATGAGGTTAGGGGGCACAGGGCTCCATCTAACCTTGTCTGAACTGCAGATCCAATGGAGAAATTCTAGACCACTCTCCTCACAAAGTTGCCCTAATGTAGCCACATTTTAGTGTTTTTAATTATGGATGCTATGTTTAAAATCACATAGGTGCTTTGAATACAAAAAACGCTGCCAGTGGTATAAAAAAGCACAGGATAGACAGAAACATGAGTAATATTTTCATACAGAACTATTTATTGATCTATTGCTCAAATAGAAAAGAACTCAAAACAAAGCCAATTCTAAATTACATAAAAGGAAATATCACTCATCCTTAAAATTTCCATAAGCTTGTTAAATTAAGTCACCGTGATGTCACTGCTGGAAGATGGCAGGAGGGAGGGGTTACTATATTAGGGCAAAGATGGCCGCCCCATATTAGCTTTAGGTATAAATAATGATCCATTGATTGTTCCTTGCTGTCCAGACTTTTCCTTTAAGGTTTTTCTTCTGTGAATTAGAATCTTTCTTAAGGCAAGGCCACACCACCCATTCTGAAATATAAGGACTCTAAAATTATTTGCTCAAAAAAAATTATGTACAAATGCCTGGTATGTAATTAAGTAGTAAACAAAGCTATGTTGCAGGTAACACTTTGACACGGTCATTAATTGATGAATCCAAAGCAGTTTGGCAATTGGAAAATTGGAAAAAACCTTCCAGTTGGAGCCATCAAAGTACCGTGTAAATGCATATAATTGCAACGTCTTTTATTTGTTTTTTTGCATGATAAACACATATGTTTCTGTACACTTTGGATCTCCTTTCCTCTTTAGGTTAAACGTTGTTTTGTTTGTGCTTCAGCTGTTTCTACTGTTTCTTAAAATGTTTGCAAATGTTCCCATGTTCAGCCATAAAAATTTAAAGATGAGTGATACCCAGTGCAAGTAATGGATCGCATTATGAATCGCACTAAGAAATCTAAAAGCAATGCATTATCATCATTTTCGAGAGATGTCAAGTTTCAACAAAATCTTAGGAGTTGGTTATTCTGTGTGAATGCACCGCATGAGAAGCAGATAAAGGAGGATGATTAATGTATCACATGGTGTCCCAGATAATGTTTATCCTGTGCAAATATGGGTTTATTCTAACATCATTTTAAAGGATGACACTTCCGCATGTTTAATTTTTTTATTTATTTCTTCATTTTAAATCCTTCTAAAATAATTTGTCTTTGTTTATTTTCCTCCATGATGAGTGAAAAACAGTTTGTCTTATATGGAAGTATATGTATTGTTTTTGACAGGCTGTAATATTACCAGAACTGCGAGCACTGCGTATGTGCAAACGAGAGTTCTTCTTCTTCTCCTAGATCGATGAGTCCAACCAGCACCATCTCTCGGCGCTGAGTCCAAAGGGTGGTTTTTATACATGCAGTGTGAGCAGGCAGATCGCATAAGAGTGAGAGAACAAACATCGTGAGCTTTGAAATTTTAAACCCTGTGGTTTCATCGTACAGTTTGAGCTGTAGCTGTCATGAGACGCGGACAGATGGACCCAGTATTCAAGGGGAGACAGTCAGTAGGAAAGTTCAAACGTTTATTAAATAAAACAAAACAAAAGCGGAGCTGTGGCTCGCAGACACTGCAGACTTAACAGTCCAGACCAAGAATGTCCCCAAGTGCTGCAGTCCCAGAGGTCCTGCTGGAAGCCGATCCTGGTCAGGGATCCAGAACAGACAGGAACAGGATCCAGATCAGGCAGGAACAGAAACAGGTGGCAGGATCCAGACTTCCAGGCATCCACAGGCTCCCAGGAGGGTTCAGAGTCTGACTGGGAGCAGAAGCATGACCAGGTGGTCACGCAAAGGAGCAGACAGGATCAGGTGCAGACAGGCAGGCTCAGTGGAAGAGGGTAGTCGAGACAGGACGAAGAACCGGAACTTGATGCAGGACTTTAAACTGGTCTCCTCCCTGGAGCCAGGCTTACTGGATAAAAACTGAACCTCCCCACATATTGAGCCAAAAACCCAGAGGACTCCGTGGGGGAGGAACAGTGGACGATCAGGAGACGAGACAAACACTAAAACCCTCTTTCCACTGGCAGCTAGGATCCAGGACATGAACCAAGGAACAAAACTAACATACAGGCTAACAGAAAGACAAATAATGATCTGGCACTGAATACTCAGGCTGAACTGAATATAACCAAGAGGAAACAGGTGAGAGGAATAAATTATAATTGAGGCAGGGAGGGAAAACGACAGGTGAAAGGAATGACTAATTAAGGAGGAGCAAACAGGCCAGATCATGACAGTAGCTGCATGCAACGATTGAAAAAAATCGCACATTCTTTACCTGGCTTATATAAGCTTTCTCATAAGTATTCTACTTTGGAAAACTGAAAAATGTTGCATTGTCATCCTTTAAGCTGCACAACTGGAAACCATGTTCTCACTTTTCTAACAGGGTCAGGGAATCAAACATAGCCTTGATTTAGATCAGGTGCAAACCAAATCCCTTTCATGAAGTATTTGTTTTATTAGTTGTAGAAAAGTTGTGTGTTCACTAGAGTGAAAGCTCCAATGCACCTCTTTACACGCAAAAAAATATTGCTATAATTAGACAGGGATACAAAAAAAATGACTCATCCTGTTATGGTGGAAATCAAGGTGCAGCTGACATTTGCTTAAAGCCCAACAAGCTTCTCGCTTCTTTCTTCTCGATTGAAAATATAAGAGCCCACACACACCAGCGAGGCAAGATTTAGACTACTGAGTAAAATCCCAGAAAAAAAAGGTGGTGATAGTATTACACCAAGCTTGACACCTCGTTTGCAGATACAAGGCAATACGACAGAGAGGAAGCCTACATTACCCATCAGTCAGAACCCCAACACCCCCCACCCTCCTCTGTCGGCGGTGTTCTTCACAGGACGCTGATCCACGCTTCTACCTTTGCTTAAACAGAAATTTTGATGGCATTTGCTTCTACTTTTAAGTAAATGTTTTGACATTTTGGGACTGCTTTAAATTCTCATCAGCACCAAACTCATTATAAGATATAGAGAAATTAGCATATGCACATTTGTCGTCTTTGGTAAATCGGGGTGATTGATCGACAGGTGCCCGTTTAGACTGCTAATCGCTTTATGCAGACAAATTAGCTCTGTGTCAAATGAGCTCCCAGGACATACGGGTTTATTATGAGGGTGTCAGCTTCACTTTAGATCTTTGGATGATTAACATTAGCTGACTGTCAGCAGTGTCCGCTGAAGGATAACTAAGAAGATTACTTAAAATAAGAAGAACTGTGTTCATATAGCAACAGTCAGAGATATTTTAACTCTGCTGTAGGATCTAAAATGGGTCAGAATTTTGCCTGACCTGGTCTGCATGGACTTGATGCTATGAGACATTTTTTCCTACACATAAGCTGCAATGTTTGTCCCGGTGTGACAGTTATATTTTCATTTTTTCCCACAGAGCTAAAAAGTGCTGGGGCAGAAAATAAAACGCAAAGCTGCAATTATTTTCGGTGTAAGGTCTTAAACAAGAAATGTCTCTAGGTGTGATAGAAATATTTATGATGGTGTTGCATTTATTTGTGTTTTAAATGCACTACAAAAAAACCTGCTGTGACATTTAAGATGAGAATATAGTTTGTTATTTAAAGGACTACATTTCATGAGAATTTGAGTTGGTTGTAATGACCTGCTATAAAATATATTTTTTTATATTAATCATGTGTTATTTCTTTTTATATTACCAAACAAGATTAATATAACAACAACAGAAAATAATAATCTGATCTTAATTTTGAAAGAAAAATGACCAAAACAAGATAAAAAATTATATTAAAAAAATATATTTTCTTTTACAACCTTTAGGAAACTTCTCCGTTTCTTTGGCATATCTATGGAAGAGGATTAGAACCACTGAAAAAAAAAGTTAACTGATTTTTAAATATTATTTCATTTAAATATGGTAAGAAAGGCAGAATTCTGACTTTAATCTCAGAATTCAGACCGTTTTCTCAGAATTGTGGATCTTAATGTAGATGGGCACCATGAAGGCAGAGATGTGGAGCACTCAGCTTCACTGACAGAGATGTGAGCTGTTTGGGAGGAACAGGAACACATTGGTGGAAAATTATGGAATTAGGAGACTTTTTACGTGGCTGAGGGGCTCTAACCTGACTCCTCCAGATGGATTTGCTCCGCATATCCATCTGGAAACCTTCCGTTGAAGTAATTTTGGGAAGGGGCGAAAATACTGGTTAGCTGATTGGCCTATGTTGGTGATAGACGGGCCAAATAAACCAATCAGATCAACCAAGCATATGATGTACTAACAGAACGACGACGAAAACACAACCACAAGACAGGCTACTCTTGCTGAAACCAGTCGGGAGAAGAGCAAAAACATCTCTTCATGCTGGGACAGCTGTTAATCAATCTCAAGAACGGACAAGTCTGCTCTGATGCATGCTGGGTAAAGAGGGAGGGGCCAGAACAACATCCGTGGACTTTTTTCCATTCTCTGTCTTCTTGTTTTTGTGAATTTGAACAGTACTAGGGCTGAGGCTGATGACGTTTTTCAACAACACAAGCACAAGTGAACGCACAAGTACACATATTGAGAAACGGCCTCAGACAGCAAATTGGTACCTTCAGTACCACCCAAGGGCATTGCAAATAATTTATAAGTAACCTTGTGACCAGAAAAAGTCCCAAAGGCTTGTATGACTGACATTATATCCAGTATGGAGTTATCAGGGTTAGTAACAATCAACAATATATCCTCAGGATAGAGCCTGACTTTGGGTTCTGCAGCTCTCAGCTGATAACCTGTTATGCTCTCTAATAGCATCTTCAAGAAGCTTAAATGCTAATGCAAAAATAATCGGAGATATAGGATCAACTTGCTGATTTGATCTCCTAAGACAGAACTTCTCTGATTTAATACTTTTCACTATCACACTTGCCCAAGGCGAATGATGTTGAAGTCTAATATAAAGCTTTCTTCCAGACCAGACTTTGCCATGATAATAAACAGATATGACCATTATACACAACTGAAGGTCTTTTAAGGATCAAGGAAGATGACCAAACTCTGTGTTTTGGTGAAATTAGTGTGTTTGAGGAAATTCAACAATCTCCTTAAGCTGATACAAGAACATCTTTTCTGAATAAAACCTGTTCAGTCAGGCTTGATTCATACAGGTTGGTAAATTTTCAATCTCCTTGCTAATATTTAGAGACAATCTTACTGTCTTCATTTATTAAAACAAACTGGACAATAAAAGCTGCATTTGTTTATCTGTTTTAAGTTTAAAAGAAAAAAATGTAAAAAAGCATGGGAGACACCCTTTCTGCTTTAAATATTTAAGCGTTTTTAGCAGAGGATCTATTAATAGATCTTGAAACATTTTATAGTACTCCTGCCTATACCTAGTTGGCAGTGATGGGACTAACGGCATTGAAAGTAACGGCGTTACTAACGCCGTTACCTTGTTTTAGTAACGAGTAATCTAACTAATTACTTTGACTGTAACTATAACGCAGTTACCATTGCAGACACCCCGTTACTGCGCGTTACTCAGGTCGCACAATGAACCTTTTTTCATGATAGGACTCGTGCGCAGCTGCGTGAAGCTGACACCCCACCCACGTCAAAAAACTCTGCAAATAGACTGAATGGTTAGTGCAACGTTAGTGCAGATTTGTGCAGAAAAAAAATATTGTTTGTGCTACTTTTGTTTAAGAGATATTAAAGATTATTTTTAGGTCATCCAGAGGTGCGCGCCTTGTCATGAGAGAGGGGAGGATGAGAAAGGCTGATGTATAGTGAGATTCCGTCTGTCAGTTGGGTAGGTGGGTGTTTCTGCTGGCGGGTGTTAACGTACAGCACACACAGAGAGATGGAGAGTGAGGAGGATCCAGCAGCAAACAGTGTTTTCCACATGGAAATACCGGTGTTACCTCGAGCTGCGTTTCCCCATCAAATACGGTTTCCTCTGCATCTCCGCACAGCGCAGGCGGCACGAGTCACCGCGCAAGTGACAGGAAACGCGCATGCTCGCTAAAGGCGCGCACCAGTCGCCCTGTGCTCGCGCCACAGGAGAACTATGGAGAGCGTGAACGATCAAATGAAAGGGAGAAATCTGGATGGATGGATGGATGGATGGATACTCTGCCTTTTCAACCTACTGTATTTTGGCCTTTGTGGCAGGGATGGAGATCCATATTTTATGTCACACGCAGAGTATACATCTTGATAGATAGATGGATAGATAGATGTTGCAGTATCTATAACAACCCAAACACACAGGATTTCAGAATTAGACATCCCCAGTTATTAATTTCACCAGATCTGAATGCCCTGTTAAAAAACTTCACATGGCGTTCCCCCCTGATGTCATTTACGTTGAGTTGCAATAAATGCAAAACTCTCTGCAGGTTCTTGTCTTTGTCGTCCGCACTATTCAGCTGGCTTTGGAAACACAGCGAGAAGGTGGAGGCTGGGTGGGGAGGGTTACGGGGGCGAGAAACGCAAAAGTAACGCAATAGTTACTTTTACTAGTAACTAGTTACTTTTATTGTGGAGTAACTCAGTTATTAACTCAGTTACTTTTTGGGAGAAGTAACTAGTAACTATAACTAATTACTTTTTCAAAGTAACGTGCCCAACATTGCTAGTTGGCCCACTGGTCTTTCTGCTCTGAAAAGCATTAATTGAACCCATATCTTCTTATTTGGCTTTGGAAGTTCCGATACCATCACTGATGCAGATACTCATGCTTGTCATCTTTCGTTTTATTCGTAACGGTGTTAAGGGGGAAGCAGTCTCAGCAGAGATTCCAACGCTTCAACTTCCAAGAAACCACCTCCTACTGGGGGAAGTCAGTGGCCAGCGGAAATACCTATTCCTCCGTAGTGACCTGGGTCATGTCCTTGGACCTTTTCCCTGTGGGATGTTCCTGGAACACCTCCTGGGATAGGTACCTAAGCCACCTTGGCTAACTCCTCTCGAGGAGAGTCAGCTCTCCTCTGAGCCTCCCTTGGCTGACTGAGCTCTTGACTAGGGGTGTAAATAATAATCGTTTTGTATCGATCCAACAGCCGACGATGTGATGCATCGATACGTCCGCAAGAGAATCGATTCATGTTTTTCTTTTCCTCTGGTCAATTTTTATCCATTTGCTCCTGGACGTAATTCTCCCTTTCCATCCTGTGGTGGCGTTAAACCTATTGTGCCCTCCTACCTCGCTTCCTGGTTATACTCTTACAGCAGTGTGTTGCAGTGAGCTTGATGCAGACATTTTTGATTTATGCTCAATATTGAAGCGTGGTCTGAGCTACACACTGTGGGTCTAGATACGGCCGAGGCGGCGAGGAAGTGGGGGCGAGTTTAGTCCGACAACGGAGGGACATGAGGGCCAAAAAGAGCGGAGATCCAGGTGGAAAAAGGGTCCCAGCGTTCTCGCGCACCTCGCTCTTCTAGCGGGTCAAACTTCACGAGTTGTTTTCTGCAATTTCGGTCATAAAAACAAAACAAGCCGGCCTCCTGTCTGCCGTCAGCTACAATTTGCGATAGGTGCAGCGGAGCGTTTCTCAAGGGGGTGGGGACGTCTGGAGCCGAGGTATTGCATTGCACTCATTGCACTAATTTTGTGCAGTATTTTTTTATGCAAGGCCTTTCAGAATCTATAACGCAAGGGTATTATTATTTCTCAGTGAATGAGGTTTTTATAGGAATATGTGGAGTACAACTTTTCTACTTCAGTTATTTGCTGTTGTTTCTAAAAAAAAAAATGCATAACGATATTAAAGCTTTCATTGATTTATTCCAAATTTGAAACATTGTCTAGCCTGTAAGGTGTAAAAAAAAAAAAAAAAAAGGGACCAATTCATCGAATCGAATCGTATTGTGGTGTATTCTTGAGTATCGAAAATAATCGAATCGTTGGGTCAGGAAATCGATACTGAATCGAATCGCCATGATGGATGTGATTTACACCCCTACTGTTGACCCTATCTCTAAGGGACTGCCTAGCCACCTTGCAGACAAAGCTTATTTCAGCTGCTATTATCCAGGATCTTGTTGTTTTTTTTCAGTCTTGATCCAGATTTCACAACCACAGGTGAGGGAAGGAACATACACTGACACACAAATCAAGAGTTTTGCCTTTTTGCCTCTTCACCACAACAGACCTGCACAGCTTCCGCACTAAGGCAGCAGCTGCACCGTCTATCGATCTCCCACTTCATTCTCTCTTTATTCAGGTACAGGACCTCACACTACTTGAACTCCTTGACTTGAGGCATAAAATCTCCTCCAACCTGAAGAAGACAACTTTTACCAGTGAAGAAGAAAGGCCTCAGACTTGGAAGAGCTAATTCTCATCCCGGCCGTTTCACACTCTGCTGCGAACCGCAACAGAGCATTCTGTAGGTTTCAGCAGGAGGGAGCCAGCAGTACCACCTTATCTGCCAAAGCAGTGACAAGACCTTGCACAAGACCCTTAGACAGAGGCTAGTGCATCCTAAGGACAAAACTCCCAGGCCAAATATGAGCAGAGGGGTGTATGCAAAACAATGCAGTGAGGAATGCTCTGATCTTTATATCGGATAAACCAAACAACCTCTCAACAGACACATGACCCAACACAGAAGAGCAACGTCTTTGGGACAAGACTCAGTGGTACGTCTACACTTTTTGGACCACTGAACATTCTTTTGAAGACCAGAATGTTCACATTTTGGACAAAGAAGACAGGTGGTTTGAGAGGGGCGTGAAGGAAGCCATCTATGTTAAGAAAGAAAAAACAACCTTAAACAGAGGGGATTTCAGCTTTCAAAAACCTACAATGCAGCAATTGAGGTAATCCCTTCCCATTATCATCGCAGCCCCAGCCCCTGTACAGGAGAACGAAGGACCTCACCTGTTCATCCAGGCCAACAATTCCCTCTAACGACTCCCTTTCAGAGACATAGACAGGTTTGTGTCATGATTTTATCTAAAGCTCGGACCCACATGCAGTGAAGCCAAACAGAGAGACACAGAGTAAAAGTTTGAACGGGTTTTATTGAAAGGTATTTTGAGTTCGTTGCCGGGAAACTGAAAGACGAAGGGAAGACAGACTGTTAGATTCAGGCTCAGTGGGGAATTGGAGTTGTTAATCTTGAAGGAGAGGATTTGATGCCACTCATGTTCCAGAGAAGAAGAGACACGTAGACTCCAGTCTGTGTGTTGATCTTCCAAGGTTTGTTTGATTCGGTGGAGGGCGGAACAGGGTTTACCCAGAACTCGGACAGAGTGGAATGATGCAGCCGCTGGTTGCTACTCAGTTTTCCTGTGGTACTTGAACGGGTCGTGGTGAAGATGACTTCCTTACTCACAGAGATCTCAGCGTGCTCAAAGGTGGCTGGATCCAAACCTCCTGTTTGGAATCCATCGCTCAGTGTAAGACTCAGTTCATCCCACTTGGGAGAAGGCGGTCCGAAAAGGTCCAGTTTGCAGGGAGGCTTCCTGCCGAAAGGCAAAGAACAATCAAAGTTGAGACTCAGGGAGAAACAAGCGCTCAGTAAAAACTCAATGTGATCTCAGCTTGGCTAGAGGACAAAAACTCAAAAACAACCGCTCCACAGACGCATGGCCCAACACAGAAGAGCGGCCGCCTCTGGACAAGACTCCGCAGTACACCTACACCTTGTGGACAAAGGACATTCTTTTGAGGACCAGAATGTCCATATTCTGGATAAAGAAATTTAGGTGGTTTGAGAGGGGCGTGAAGGAAGCCATCTATGTTAAGAGAGAAAAACCAACTTTAAACAGAGGTGGTGGACTCAGATTCCAGCTTCCAAAAACATACAATTCAATCATAGACATGATCCCTTCCAGATATCACCAAACCCCCCACCCCATCACAGAGGAACGAGGGACCTACCCGCTCCAGCCGGTGAACAATACCTCCTTAACGACCGACCCTTAACAATCATAGACAGGCTTCAGGTATTAGAGGAGACAGTCCCCCCCCTTAATGGCAATCCCCCCTTTAACGACCGACCCCTAGAATCATAGACAGGTTCAGATATTACAGGCTAACGATGGAACTAAACGACCCATTCATCGGTTACCATTTGCATGTTTCCAACAAATACAAGGCCTTGTCCATATAAGACTCAAACTCACTGCGGATCCAGACATTTGAATTGAGAAAGCTTCCTGGAGAGGTGGCGAAACGTCTTCAAATCTTGAAAACCAAGTCCAGTGGATATTTTTTGAATTTTTTACGGAATTTAACAGTTACCAGTCCTACATGAAAGACTAATGCTTTTATTTATTTTATGCAAAAACCATTTCAATTCAAAATTATTTTGTGATGGAATAGGACAAACATACACTGAATATTGCCTGTCGTGCTATTTTCCCAAACAAATTCTCCGTATGATTGGGATGCAGGAGGAAAGCAGTGATTTATTAAAAGTGGCCTATGTGTTCTGCTTCATCTGTGTGATGTGACAGCCTGCAGCAGCACATACACACTTGTTAAATAACATTGGAGAAAGTCCTTTCTTCCACCTCCTCTTTCCATGGCATTCTCTCCACAGCAGCATAGGTGGATTTTTCTTTTCTGTGAAGCGATCTCTGCTAATCACAAGGTGAGAGCCGGCACCAAGGTCCTCAGGTCGGCTGAAAGGACTGTGCTCTTACAAGATTATGCTGAGCGTTACTGAGAGGGAAGAGGCACTTGGATATAAGTGAAGCGGCAAGCGGGAGAAATTTGTAGTGCTTTGGAAGGGACTGGTGAGACAATTACTGCTGTGTGCCAAGGCCAATTTCAGATGTGGAGGCAGGAAAATGAGGAGGGATAAACAGACATGTGGCTTCTTTGAAATTGAAGTGATCATCTTTTGCTGGTGGGTTTTCAAAGCATAAAAGAAGGTTATATTCAAAAGTTGCTCAAATCAGATACTATGGCATTGAAACCAGTCAGGAAAGAAAACACTCTACCTCTTTGGTGTCTGCTAAGTTTTTATAAGGGAAGGATTTTTTTTACCAGTGACATTAAAACACAAAGTCCTGCACTTTCATGCTAAAAATGTTATATTGTATGATAAAGCCAGAGATCAATAGAAAACAAAGCAATGATAGTAAAAAATTATAGTGTTGGTTATGAATTATTTAAGAAGCAATAGGAAATAATTTAGTTTCTAGATGAAAAGATGTAAAAAAATAAATAAAATGAAGGACTCTTCAAAGGTTTTACGTTACACACCATTTCCCTTTGTGGTTTTCAAGTCGCTTGTTTACAAGCTGGACCAATTGTCTGTACGTTCATGTGAATAGCTGCCACTCAGAGCTCAGCCCCCCCAGCCATTTTGAAATTGCAACCAAGATAGGCATGTAACATAAGAGCAAAATGGCTGAACATTTGTTCTGCAGATTGAAACATTTGGCAAAAATAAAGTTCTGTTGCTAAAGGTATTATAAAGTTAAATTACATACAGTACTTATTCACTGCAGATCATCTTTCAAAATGGGATGCTCTTATGATAATGAAATAAAAGTGGATTAATAGTTTTGCAGAAGTGTTGTTAAAGTGTCATCTTATTTATTCAGTATTCCTTAGAATCTTGTGACTTGTTACTCATGTGAATTGGCTATATTGTTATAGTTTCCAGTCGGGGTTTGTTCTATTCTTTTAGTGGCCTTGTCTATTAGGCTAAATTCACACAGCAGCCTGAAGTGACACAAATCCAATTTTTTTGCCCATATCAGCCTGTATCGGATCATTTCATGGCAGTCTGAACAATACAGATCCGTTCTTTTCCAATGCGACCCAATACGCTATGACTGTGGTCCTGAATCCGTTACGAATCTAATCTTTTCAAATGTTGGTGAAGATTCTCAGTTATTCCAAAAAAGTAAAAAAAAACAATCCACTGGACTTTGTTTCCAAGTGTGAAGACACTTCTTTTCCCATCCAGGAAGCTTTTTAAATTCAAAATGTCAGAATTAGTGTTGATTTTGAGGCTTTATAGAGTGGCTTTGTTTGGTCTACTCTATAAAGCTTTTAATTCAATGCTATTTCTGACATTTTGAATTTAAAAAGCTTCCTGGATGGGAAGAGAATCGTCTTTAAAGTAGAAAACAAAAGGATTCTTTTTCTAATATTTTGGTATGATATTTTCAAATGCGACCTGTGACTGAACGGCTAGGTCGCATTCATCCGACCTGAATGTCATTACAGTAGCCGCCATTCAAAAGGGCCCTTACCTGTCAAACGCAGCCCACGTCCCTGCGACTCCCAGAAAAATCCCCTCCAACTTCCAGCCACTGGCCTTCTCCTGGGCATGCATATTTTTTTACTCTGACTCCACCATTTCATTGAATTACAGGGTGACCTGGAGATAACGCTTCTCTTTGGATCTTAATGTCCACAAATCATGACAGAAAGAATATTTCACTACAAAGATTAATGTTTAAAAAGGAATTGAAGGAGGCCAGCCAAGGACCAACCAAGGAAAATCTGAATGGCTACTACTGTAATACTCAACAAAGATCACTATTATGCGTGTAATTTAAACAACAAACATGGCTGACAATAATGTGGAGAGCAGTCTTTTTTTATAACCATCTTGAAAAGATTGAGTTTTTAAGATTGGAAAAGATCGCTAGATTCGCTGCAGCGCTACCATCCATGTCTACATCCGTAAATACGGAGCACGCTTGCTTGTAACCTCATTGCATCCTCTACTGTGCATTAGGGGTGTAAATCACATCCATCATGGCGATTCGATTCAGTATCGATTTCCTGACCCAACGATTCGATTATTTTCGATACTCAAGAATACGATTCAATTCGATTAATCGGTTAATTTTTTTTATTTTTTATTTTTTTTTTGCTATGCTAAACAAAGTTGCGCCGCAGTGATACCAAGTCATTAAAAAGACGTAAACCTCTCTCACCGGCTGCTGAGCTGTCCGGCTGCGGTTACCGAGACACTCCGGCGCTGCAGAAAATTCTGCAAGAAAGCTATCCTTGCGGCGTGCCGGAGCCCTCCGCAAAAAGCTCTCGCAAATATCCTTATTTGGGCCGTGTTATCGCGTGAAGTTACGTGAACTCAAGTGAACTTCTGTTCTCGCGAGTTAAATCTCCGGACCTGTTGCCGGAGCCGCAGAGCCGCACCGCAAAAGGGCAGTGTGAGAGGGGGTGTGCGGGAGTTGCGGTCTCCGTCGGCTCGGTAACCGCACCGGAGCCAGTGTGAGCAAGGGGTGAGAGTATAACCAGGAAGCGAGGTAGGAGGGCAAAATAGGTTTAGTGCCACCGCAGCACGGGAGGGAGAATTACGCCCAAGAGCAAATGGATAAAAATAGACAGGAGGAAAAAAAAAACATGAATCGATTATCTTGCGGACGTGTCGATGCATCGTATCGTCGGCTGTTGGTTCGATGCATCGATACAAAACGATTATTATTTACACCCCTACTGTGCATGCGGGACACTTAAGCTATATGAATGCAGTTCGCACAAGAGATCACATACAAGTCGCAAATATTTGGAAAAGTGAACCGCAACACAGAAAAAATCGGATTCCACAAAAAAAACTCAGAATTGAGCAATAAGGCCTGCAGTTTGAATGTAGCCTAAGTTTAGTTCAACATATGCTCCAGACTATGCCTAAAGGGTGCTGGGAGATAGTCTTTTTTTAAATAAGCATGTTTGACAATCCTAAATGAAAAACTTAATCTGCTTTGAGCCGTTCACCAAATGAACATCCAATCAGCGTTGGCTTTGAGGCGGGTTGAGGTGTGACGCAACGAGAAGCGCGACAGTTCAATCTAAAGAACATGGCGGCTTCCGCCGATGAAACTAGCGTTAGCGTGGCTATCGAGCAAGTTTTATCGGAATTACAGAGTATTTCTTCACTGAAAGAAGAGCAAAACACTGCTCTGGAGGCTTTTCTCAGAGGAAAAGATGTTTTTGCTCTTCTCCCGACTGGTTTCGGCAAGAGTTTGATCTATCAATTAGCTCCTCTTCGTCGTTTGACTGATTGGGATACAAAGGTACAGAAAAGGCTTTAGTAGTTTCATTGTGAAAAAACGATTTCTGTCTGCATGTGATCTTGTGAGTTCCTATATGGATTTCAGCTCATGCAGACCGTTACAAGTAACAAGCTGTTGATCTGCTGTTGACTGCAGTAATAATCAGGGTAGGCAGGTGCTGGTCTGTAGACCTCATTGTTGTGGCCTGCTGATCCCTCCATTGTGAGCAATCAGCTGGGTCCCAGTCCCCCCCGGCTCTGGAGGGGGTGAACAAGGCGTGTGTGGTGGGAATGGTGCCCCAGATGAACAAGAACAATGCAGCGTCGTTAACTACGCTGTCTAATTTCATTAGCCTGACATGTTGGTGCATCAGAGACTCGAAGTGTGTTCGTTGGGCTGCATCTGATTGACAGCAGTGGTCAGTCTGGCGAGTCACTCGGTTGGCCTGTTTTTTTTTTTGTCCTTTGGGAGAATTGACAGAGAACAGGTTTCAGAGAACAGGTCTAAAACCTGATCCCTGTAAAAAATGAGCCTGTTTCTCTTTTGAAGAAACTGAAATGTTACATCATATAATTTCTCACCAATGACAAAGCTCATCAAAATACACCCCGATAAACAGTATGTTTGAGAACAATGACAAAAGGTGCAAAGCAGAGCAGAGGGGAATAAGTGGCAACAGAAGAAGTGGATATTGACTAAAGCTGCCAGGAGCTGATAGAGGGATTGAGTGGGAGTTATTTGTCTAAGTTAATCCAGGATGATCTGTTGCTCCAAACAGACACAGAGAAGTCAGATGTTGTGTTTACAGGTCAGCGTCTCTGAATTAACACCTTCTGCTCTTGCTTTGTCTGCTGCACTTTAATTGTGAAACAGGATGTTAGTTCTAATGATATTGTATATGAATAGAAAGGGGTTAATTCTGCAGTAAATGTCAGAAGATGATCAATTATTTATGGACGCCAATTATTCTAATGCATTTGTTTAAAGGACGGAATATGACACGTTTGCAAATAATTAAAACCTTTCTCGTATTTTAAATGTTAAAAGTAGAGGACCCTGAATTTGAAACCTTAATCTCGGGTTTGTTCTTGTAGCATCAGAGGGTGTCTTTACTCCTGAAGGTTGTTAAACTTGTTTCTAATCAGCTGATGCGTTTGTTAAGTTGTAATTCTTTGTTATTTGGGTCATTTCCACACACAAATTTTCCAAGTGAACCAGATCCTGACATGTAAAACTGTACGAGAACATTCGGTTAGTTCATTGGTTGAATATGTCGAAGCAGAAGCTTTTGGAAATACAGGAGCCACTGTAGATGCTGTGTAGTAAAAACATTAGTAATCAGTGTTGGGCACGTTAATTTGAAAAAGTAAATAGTTATAGTTACTAGTTACTTCTCCCAAAAAGTAACTGAGTTACTCCACAATAAAAGTAACTAGTTACTAGTAAAAGTAACTATTGCGTTACTTTTGCGTTTCTCGCCCCCGTAACCCTCCCCACCCGGCCCCCACCTGTGTTTCCAAAGCCAGCTGAATAGAGCTACGACAAAGACAAGAACCTGCAGAGAGTTTAGCATTTATTGCAACTCAACGTAAATGACATCAGGGGGGAACGCCATGTGAAGTTTTTTAACAGGGCATTCATATCTGGTGAGTTTATGAAATTAATAACTGGGGATGTCTAATTCTGAAATCCTGTGTGTTTGGGTTGTTATAGATACTGCAACATCTATCTATCCATCTATCTATCAAGATCTATACTCTGTGTGTGACATAAAGTATGGATCTCCATCCCTGCCACAAAGGCCATCAAATAATGTTTAAAATAAAAAATACAGTAGGTTGAAAAGGCAGAGTATCCATCCATCCATCCATCCATCCATCCATCCATCCATCCATCCATCCATCCATCCATCCATCCATCCAGATTTCTCCCTTTCATGTGATCCTTCATGCTCTCCATAGTTCTCCTGTGGCGCGAGCACAGGGCGACTGTTGCGCGCCTTTAGCGAGCATGCACGTTTCCTGTCGCTTGCGTGGTGAATCGTGCCGCCTGCGCTGTGCGGAGATGCAGAGGAAACCGTATTTGATGGGGAAACGCAGCTTTCCCTGCCTCCTTTTTCAAAGTCAGGATCTGAGCCAGCGTGGATAAAGACAGCTAGGACTGATTTAAAGCACTTTGTAGAAAAGGCAAAGAAGAATGAACAATCTGGGATGGAAAATAACAGAATATAGTCTACTTTTTCTAGATGTTTGTTAATCTGCATAGTTGCTCTTAAATAAACACATTCTCAGAAAATAAATAGTTTTTATATATATAAAAAAAAATAGAATGCTGACTAATAGCTTCTCCATTATTAAAGTAGTCCATTATTTTTTTTTTAGGTTTGTGAAACAATATTGGACCATGCAGAACACAGATTTACCTTCACAGCCTCAGAAGGGCAAGATTTATTTACAGAGAGTAAACCTGGACATAAAATGAAATTTTAATTTTAAAATAAAATTTTTATAATGTTTTTTGTTGTTGGCATTCATATAAATATACTGGTGTGATAACTTGGTATACGTTTCATTGGTTTTTGGTATATGTCCATTTTGAATTTATAGCCCCCCCTGGAGGAATCTCCACCAGCCGCCACTGGTCCAGACCCTGAGGTGATTGCTGCATGCATGCAGATCTACACAGACTAAATTTGTTTAGAAATGATGGAACATTTCAGCTGTTGAAACAACCTTATAGTCATGATTCTCAATGTGCAGTAGAACAGATTGTGACATCCTTTTCCTTTATTATGCTCAAGTACATGTAGGGGAAAATAATACTGATAAAAGGTAATTAAAATTGTCATGTTACTAATAATAGGTAGTTCTTGAGAAATGTCATTTCTGGAAAATCCCCCCAAAAAAACTTTTAAGATCACAATTTCACTATTTCATTTTGCTCTTTAATTACATCTAAACAGATCCTGGATATGGAAACTGACTGCTTCTAGAGTGGCTGACAACACACTCAGAATCAGAATTAAGTTAATGGCCTGGTGTTGATGACGCAGATAATTTCGATATATATATACAGAATCTGCAGCTATATACAATATAAAACATACAGTATCCTATATACAATATATAGTATATCTTAGGGGTGGAACGGTTCTCAAAATCCACAGTTCGGTTCTGTTCACGGTTTCGAGGTCACGGTTTTCGGTTTGGTTCGGTATATGTTGATTGTTACACCGAAAAATAAAAAAATAATAAAAATGATTAAAATTAATAAAAAAATAAAAATTAATGAAATTAATGAAAAAATCACAAAAAATTGAATGAATTGTAATTATTTTTAATGATCCGCGGAAACCCTGGATAATTTCCGCATGTTTTGCTGCTTTGAATTTAATCATCTGGCGCATGCCCTCTACGATCTCCAAGGAACTCAGAGCGTAGCGGACTGGAGCCACAGTGGAGGCTGTAGGCTTTGCTTTGTGCAGGCGGTCTGGAGCGCAGCGGGGCGGAGCGCTGACGGAGTATGGGGGATTTCGGGGTTAGCATGACATGTAGGTCATGTTGCTGTTAGCATAAACAAAACGTGTTGCACAATGCTTGCACACTGTTGCACAATGCTTGCACACTGTTGCACTTTTATCCACAACTTTCTTTCCGCCGTCATCGTAGGTCACTCTAAATGCAAATTGGTCCCATACAGCAGACCTATAAAGTGCTGCTGGCGCGTCTTCCAACTCCTGTTCTTTCCCACTCGCCATACCCACACAATTCTCCACAACAACTGATTTTTTTCTGCTACACCCGGCTACGCTGCTTCGCTTCTTCTTCTCCTTGTTTACTACTGGTGGTTGGCTTTGGTCGCAGTACCGCCACCTTCTGCTCTGGAGTGTAATCGCTTCGCCAATGAGAAAAAGGAGCAGCGCATGAACCGAACGCAACACACGCGAACCGAACCGAGACAGTCAAACCGAACGGTTGGGACGGTTTTCAAAAACCATTCCATCCCTAGTATATAGCCATATAGTATATACACAGTGTGTGCGTTAATGTAACCCAGGAGGTCTGGAGATGCTATGTTGCTGTAGCTTCTAGGTGTTGAACGGGGGAGGGAGAGAGGCAGTGTCTGTGTCACGGGGGTCTCTTGGCCTTGTTGATAAGGCTGGTAGCGGATGGGAAGAAACTGTTCTTGTGGCGTGAGGCAGCCTCCTGTCAGAGGGAAGTCTCTGAAATAGTTTGTGGCTGGGGTGCGAGGGATCAGCCACAATCATCCCTGAAGGCCTCAGAGTCCTGGAGGCGTACAGATCCTAGAGAGATGGAAGATTGCAGCCAATCACCTTCTCTGCAGACCGGATGACACCCTGCAGTCTGCCTTTGTCCTTGGTGGTGGCACCAGCGTACCAGATGGTGATGGAGGAGGTGAGGATGGACTCAATAATGGAGGAGTAGCTTTCAGCTGCCACAGGACGTACTTCCTCTGCTGGGCTTTCTTGGTGAGGGAGTCGATGTTCAGCTGCCACAAGTTTACTTGTGACTCATTCCATAATCAGAAACTGTTGAGCTGTAAGTAAAAGGCCAGAAGGTATTATCAAACTTCATGAATTGAAGTAACAGGAGGGAATCTGGTTTGAAGGACCAGGAAATTAGTCACTGAATTATTGTGTCTCCTCAATCAAAGCTTTATAAAAATAAAGGGAAAAACAAAGAGACCAATACCTTTTTATACTTCTATAGAGAAACACCAAGGGAAGATAGGGGCTTTGAAAACCTGTTTGAAACAGAAAATATGTGTTAGATTGTCAGTTTTATATTCATCTCTAGATCCTATTCTAAAAGATCAGTAATTCTTAAACCCATTCAAATCTTGAACCAGCAATTTCTACTTTTACATTTTAGAAATTCACAGTAAAAAACCTGCCTGTCTACTTATTAAATTAATCTTTAGGACAAAGGTGTGCATAAAATGCATCAAAATATAATAAAATGGACCAACTGACTACCGCACCTATTAAACACCTACATATTTCATACTTTATACTTCAGTTTTGTCTTTTTCTTTTGTTTCTTTGACTTTTAAATTGTTTTTAAATACCAATTTTGTCTTACAGGTTTGTTGACAGTATCTCATACATTTAGCAGATTTGTAGAAAGGGACCAGAGATGTTATCTTCCTCTGCCCTTTGATAAAATCAACCCAACGTTGATGTTGGTTCAGCATTAGGATTAGATTTCCATCTATTTACACTAAGATCTCATCAGTATTCTGATGTTGTCTTAAACCAACGTCTGACTGATGCTGTGCTTGCATCAACGCTAGATATAAAATTTTGTCATGTCTTATCTCGGTTGTATCCACAAATTTATTGAAACCTAATAGAAGAAACATATTCGAAATGGGCTGTTCTGTTTATTGCGACGGCAGGATTGATGTATGAATGTGAATGAATAGTTTAATGATCCCATGGGAAATTTAGCACTTGGCCAAAAACATGCAATTAACCTAGATTTACAGCTTTTCGCTATGATTGCTATTCTTTAATAAATTAGATTATTATAGTGTTGGCTGTAATTTACAGTGTTAATGTTCAGAACATCTCAAACTAAAGGTAAAAAAAACAAATTGAGTTTGCAGGAGCATCAGTTTTAGTCTGATTGGATTGGGGACATTGGGATTCTAGACCTGGTTCTTAGCAGATGTCCCATCCAGCAGTCGAAGCTTTTAAAGCTGCCTTCCAAACAAAAAGCATCTGCTTTTAGTAAGAGTATCACTCCTCTGGATTTAGACAAAAACAGTAGTGATAAAAAGTCAAGACTACTCATGACTATTTTGATGATTTAATACAGCTACGCAATTACTTCATGTTCTCTTATTGCAGGATTTAAATATATTCTTATTTCAAAAGATGCAAGCAGTGGCTAGCTAAAAGGTCAGAGAAAAAAAACGCTGTTGGATGTGCTCTGAAATTAATGTTTAACATTTGAATTCTTTGCTGAGATTGTTGTTGTATTAATGCATAATGTTGAGGAGGAAAGTAGATTTTTTTAAAATAAGATTGCATACATTTTAGAATTAAATGAGGTTTAAATTCATCTTGAGTTGTTTTGATGTTGAAGATACTCCAGCTCACCCAATGTACTTTATAGCGCAGCGTTTAGGAAGCCACCTCTGACCAGATGGACTATTTAATCACGGGAGGAAGCCTGATTTGGATTTCAGCTAGCTTTCCTCCTAGGGATGCACGATATTGGGGTTTTGGCCGATATCCGATATGCCGATATTTTAAAACTCATGTAGCCGATAACCAATATCGATACTGATGTTAAAGCTGGACAAAATTAACAAGTCATTGAAAATAGCAGTTTTGTTATCCATTTCTGACACTTTGAAAAATAATATACTCAAATATATTTTCATATGCTGATATCAAATTGATTTTTAAAAACGCGGTATCGATCTATTTTACTTTCAAAATCTGGTGAAATTTCATCATTCTGTTACAAACTCTCGCGATATTTTGCAAATTCTTGTGAGATTTTGTTAGTAAAATAGATCGATAGCGCGTCAATATATCAACATATAAAAATATGGCAACATTTCGTGAATTTTCGCGGGATTTCGTAGCATAACCATGACATATAGTAATATTTCATTAGTAAAAGAGATTGATATGGTGTTTTTAAATGGCAATATATCAGCATATGAAGACATTGTGATATTTTAATGTATCAATAAGAAGTTTTAAAGTCTGTAAAAAAGCAGTTTTTGAGGAAGAAGAAGAAGTAGTATTTATTTTTTTTTTTAGACTTTAGAAACTCAGAAGTTGATCAAATATCGGGTTAAATATTGGTGGGGTGGCCGATGTCCGATATTCAGTTTTAAGGCCGATACCGATAGGGAGCCGATTATATCGTGCATCCCTATTTCCTCCACTACAGGTTGCCATGGTTTTGGTTCCGTTTAAGTTTTATCTTTGAGCTTTCATTGGTTTTATTTCCATTTTTTGTTGTTCCAATTATTTGAGTTCTTATGTATTTCTTGTTTGCCCTCTGCTGCCCTCTTGTGTCATTCTCCTTCCCTTAGCTCCCTTCTTGACTCCTCTGTTCACACCTGCTCCCAATCTGCTGATTAGCCTGGTCTTTGTTTCTCTCTCCCATATATACACCTCCTGTTCAGTTACTGTTTGCTGGTTAATCGTCATTTCTTTGCCCTTGTTGTGAGTATTTTGTGGATATATATTTTTGGATTTTTGCTTCTATTGAACCTTTTGGATATTAAATCTGCAAGAAACCACCTTCAGCTTCATTCTCTGCATTGGGTCCTCCTTTCAAACCCCCACCCAACCTGACATAACCTGACCTGATCTTAACATTTGGCAGGTATCTGAATGATGATTTGTGTACTTTAATTTATGTGCATATCTTCTAATATGCTGCAGAACCAATTTCTAGAAGGTTTTATGTTTGCTTATAACTACTGTTAAAGACAGTGTTGCTTCTGTAAATGGTCAAACAAAGGTTAGCATTAGACCACAGCTATCTGCGGCCGCAGTTTTCAAAGTCAGCAGATAATACTACTATGATCTCATTCTTCAAAGGTTATAGAATAACTCAGTCCATATGTGGACTTTAATGATTGGCCATTAATGATTAGTGTTTAAATGTTTCAGAGAGTTTGTCACAGAGTACGTTGCTGTGTTCCTGATGATGAGCTCAAGTTCATCCTATTGCTTGTAGGAAATGAATACTTAAAAAAAAAACAACAGAAAAAACTGTAAACTATAGTTTATCCATGCATTGATGGTGGACATTATTTACTGTGTGGAGTATTATTGCTGACTATGACCCTTTTACTCCTAAGCAGGTTTGTGTGTTTGCTGGTCTGTTTCCAGAACAATCATATACTGTTTTGAACTTTAACATCTGGGAAAATGACTTATTGTTCACTGTAGCTCTGATTGATTCGATAATATTAGAAAAGCCAGAGCTGCACATTTGGAACTAGATTTCTGCTGCTGGCTGCTGGAGTTTTTTTTTTTTTTCTTATCACATTTCTGATTATGCTGCATGGGAAGTCAAAGACCGAAAGGCAGAGCAAAAGGCAAATTCAGGGCCACTGGTGATAATTCCCTGCCCCGCGGCTTTGCCCAAAAGATTCACCCCTTTGCTAAAGGTCACCAGATGGAACAGCATGACACTCCACTCAGGGGAAATGCACATGTGCTCGGCTGATGTGTTAGAGACTCAGGGAGGGCACAAATGGGAAAGAGGGGAGGTCCCCAAAGAAAATAAAGAAAACTCCTGCCTCACTGCCTGACAGGCAGCTTTATGCTAAGTCCCTACATGTCTGCAAACTGATAGCATGGAATCATACATTTTGTGACAGAAATAATAAACAGCAATAATATCAATCTGTAGTCTATGTCTCTTTCTCCTCCTGGCTTGATTACTCTAATGCCTTGTTTTAAGGATTCCTGCTGCAATAATTCGTATGAAAGTTTGCAGGGTGTAACTTATAACGCTAAAAATACCCATCTATTGCACCGGCTTGCCTATTACCAAAAGAATCCCGCGGGTCCTTAAGAAGTCTTAAAAGGGATTGAATTCTTCAAAATAAAACTAAGGCCTTAATTGGTATTAAAATGTCTTAAATCCGTCTTTCGTAGGTCTTAATTTTTAAAACATCATAAATAGGATTATTTTTATTACGATTTATTTTTGTAATCTAAATAAAACGTTAAAATTGATAATTTGTTTTTATTTTTTTTAAAATAACGGCTCTCCATTATTGGTTCCGTCCCGATAGCGGAACCAATAAAGCGTTGTTGCTGCCGGGACATTTGGGAGATGCGCCATTAACTTTTTGTCTGGAAAATATGAGCAAGTGTAAATGTAACCAAAATTGTCTCCAGCCAAGAGTTTCCTCCATGGCTAAAACCAGGGAACATACATGAGGCTCAGTGGATTTATGCAAGAAGTCATTCAAGCTCAGAACGATGGGAATTAAGGCAGTGGAGTCGCACATGCGAAGCACGAAACACAAAGCTTCAAAATGGAGTTACAGAGAAACAGCCGGTATTTCTCAGTTTAGTTCCACCCTTGTCTCTGCAACGCCTCCACTTATCACCAAATCAAACATACTAAGAAAACCATACAAAGAAAAATAGCTGCAAAAAAGACTTAGCACTGGTTATGTTGAGGCTTTAAAACTGATTTGTTTTGTTCCCTGCTAAAACAAAGTTTGTGAATTCAGTTAAATAATTGTTAAAATATATCTGTCATTTGTGTGTTTTTAGCTTTCTTCCTGTATGGGAAGCTTTTCAAAATTTGAAACATTAGTGCAGCGGTTTATGTTAAAATAAACCTTTGGGTTAAGTTGTTGCAAGCAGGTTTTTCTTGTGTTTCTTTTGAATTTGGTCTTAAATTTTTATTTCAAGTGGAATTAAAAAGTCTTGAATTTAACTTGCCTTATGCTGTAGGAACCCTGATCATGCACCATTGCAGTCATGGCAATGTTCTGGACTCCTTAAAGGACCTTCTCACACACCAGTCATCCGTTCACATAACACCAACGTCTGTATCAGCAGACATGGAGTTTCTTTAAAAGATTTATTTAGAGTTACAAATGAATGTTCATGAATGGAGGCAGTCAGTACAGACTTACAGTAAGCTGGCAGATGACAACTAAACCAATTGGTGACAGGTAGAACAGACAGATAGCAGGCTCTAGGAGGAAGACGAAGGTAGTGCCTGTTGATAACAGGCTGAACTGACTGATTTCAGACCCGAGAAGGCTGACGGTGACTGAACAGACTGGAAGATCACTGAAAAGACTGGAAGAAGACTGACGAGCTGAAAGCACATTTAAATGCAAAGACAGACAACTGCAAATGGAAGCAGCTAAGTCAAACATTATACAGTGCCAGAAAAAGCCTGATTGCTTTAGACAGCCTCTTTAACTAAATCAATATAGTCCTCATTTGAAAACGGCCTTTTGAAAATTGTTAAATGCAATGCAAAAACACTGAATGAGTGCAAAGGAGCAAAGACATTCTTACATTTCTCGATAGACACCAGGCGGTTGAATATGAGTCAGTCTCAGTTGACAAAATACATCAGTTCTGTTCATTACTCGCTCCCAGACAAACTATTTTCATTTACCACATATCTGCCTGCAAACATCTTCTGATTTGACATAAATGACAAACTACACGACTGATCAGACAGCGGAAAGTGGTTATTCTGTTTACTTTAGTGTGTCCCGCTGAGTACAGCAGGTGTCAGAGTCTGAATGTGGTAACGTTATTTTCTCGCTGTTTATTTTTCATTATCGGCACAACAAAGGAGGGAGCAGGGGATGTAATCTGTGGCTGTTAGCATCATAGAACTCAGGAAGTCAGAGGGAAATTCATGTGAGAAAAGTGAGGCGTTTAAAATGGCTTCTAGATTGGACTTTGATCTGTTTACATCAAAAAACAATCACAAGTATAATTATATTATGCCATTCATTCCATTGATGTGTTTACATTTAGGCTCCTGAATTCTATATTATGGATCTATACTACAAGAACTATATGAGCAGAGGGTTACATGTTATGTGCCCTTAACACCAGGACTCCCAAAATTCTGAACCTACTTGTTAGGTTTATTCAGTGATGATTATAAAATTAATGTGTGCTTATAAAACATTTGTGCGAGGGGATGCTCCACTCCTGTGTCATGATTCAGTCAGGAGACCATCCTGCCTCGTCATTCTGATGGAGCATTCTGTCTTTATGAACTGATCAATTGTTCTGTCAGAACAATACTCTGTTTGTAACCATGCGTCATGTTCTGTTAATAAACGCTCTGCAGAGGAGGTCCAGTGGGAGACAGTGTGTTTGAGTCTAGGGTTCAACTGTCTCTCCTTTCTGCAGAAATTGTATCCATAAATTGTGTATTTCAGTTCTTCTTAAGCAAAAACCTACATTTTATGAACCCGACACTACTAGTAAAAAAATACTACTTGTAAATGAAGAAAATACAGAATCAGGAAAAGTCAGTTAACATGAGCAACATATGATTAATGTAAATAAAGTTCTTTCCCTCTAAAATCACAGAAACATCAAAATCTTGGCCTTGGGAGTTCTAGTGTTAAGAAGGTTGTTCAGTTCAGCCCGTCATTGTTGAAAAGTGATATTCCAATTAAATACTGTTCCTTCTTTGTATGCTGCTCTCTTTACCCATAACCTTCAGATATCGGAAATAATTTGTCTGTCTGTTATGGACCCCATGGACCCAACAGGTGACCTTATTGGAAATAAGGTCGGAGGTTGATTTTTATGGTTCTGTGTTTTCATGGCTACCACCATGATTAATTTGTCTCTGTCATGTCACTTTACCCATTGGAACAAAAAGGATATATGTGGCTGAGTATGGCAAACGAATCTCGATCCACAACCGGGTTTTCTGTCACCAAAACAGCTGCAATGCTCTTCGTTGACAGTGAAGCCCTGGCAGATGGTGCAGAACACAAAGAAACGTCTGGTGTTCGATCAACCAAAAAGGACACATGTCACCTCATTATTCACTGACCGCTACTGGTGGCCAACATTTTATTCCATTAACTAACAGTCACCGAGAATACTGGGTCTGGATCAACCTACAGGGTATTGTAAACGGATTTATATTCCTTGACCGTTTTCACATATTGTGACATCACAATTGCAAACTGGTATTTTTTAGCTGGATTGAATGGTAATAGACCAACACTAGTGCATAATACTTGGTTTCTGGGAATTCAGGCCATGGTGTATGCAGGTCCCTACCATCTTTGCACATAGACAGACATTTGTTCCCAAATATATTTTCCTACATGCCATAAGTGTCATGATTGGTTTTATATCAAACCCACATGCAGAACACAACGGAGGCTGGGTAAAAGTTTAACAGAGTTTATTAAAGATGTTGACACAAAAACATGAACTGGATCTGGAACAGGTCCGGGTTGGGTTCACTGAAGTCTGCAGAGATGATAGTTTGATTAGCCGGGCAGACAGATGATTAAAGAGTCCTTTAGATAATTCTGATTCTACCTTGACAGGGTCCAGGCTTCTCTTGTGAGAGAGGGAACCGTTGGGTCCAGAGACTGTTGGTTCAGCAGAGTACTCAAGCAGCTGCAGCGTCTAGCTTCTGACTTTGAATGGCAGACCTTGATCAGAGTTTCCAGCTCTTCACAGAGAGCAGCAGGGGAAATCCAAATAGGAATCTTCAGGTTTGGCTCACCAGGGCTGGAAGGCAGGTTAAGCTCACCCAGAGCTTCAGGCTTGAGACAGGTTTCCTGTGAGCAAAGACAGAGGAGGGTTAGAACCAGTTTTCTCACTTAGAGACAACTTAGATTCTTTCAGGTAACAGAGGCTCAGGTTGCTAACCAAACTATGGTCATGATGTGGCAGGTTTACTAGCCCAGATGCAGAACTCCAGACACAGAGGTAGGATTAAAGTCGAATATTTATTGGAAACACACAGGTTCCTCCTGGGAGGCAGAGAGGACAGAGCAGGTTAGGTTCAGGTACACGTTCTGATTTACAGACTTGCAGGTTCAGACAGGGGTTCAGACAGGCAGGGTGGCTCAGGCTTGCTTAACCAAACAGAGTGGAGCTCTCAACCAGCTCCAACCAGAGCTCTTAATGAGCTGATGGGAAACAGCAGTCCATGCTGAACCCAAGCTCCCCAGGCATGGATCCACGGCGCCCTCTGGTGGGCAAACCTCTGGATCCTAACAGATAACAGAAAACACACAGAAAAGGGATCCACATCGCCCTCTGGAGGGCAAACCACTGGATCCCAACAATAAGCTGTGTTAAACTGAAGCAGGGCATTTGGAAACATAATATTAAGTCATTGTATAGGTTCCTCAATAAGCTGAGCTTTGACTTGTTGAATTGAGATCCCAAGTCTAAATCATGTATCTGAAGTTCTGTCTACATATTTTGGATCCTTGTCCTACTGTAAAGTCAACCTGCGCCCCTGTCTCAAGTCTTTTGCCTCCTCTAACAGGGTTTGCCTTTCAGGGTGACCTTGTGTTTAGCTCCATCTGCCTTTCCTTTCTTGGACCTGCCGAACAAAAAACAGCATCCTAACAGCATGATGACGTCCATGATAGGTTTCAGGGTGATGTGCCATGTTTGTTTTGCTCCCTACATGTTGTTGTATGAGGGCAGAAAATTTTATTCTGATCTCCTGTGACAAGACACCTCTCTTACAGATGTTCAATATGCAACATGCATGGCTTATGATCAACTTAAAACATAATTTTTGCATATTTGCAAGCTATGTGACAAACAATGGTCTTGTGAAAAGATACTACCGAAGATTCTGTAGATATTTGTCAGTTTGGTTAATCAAAGATGGACAAGAAGCTGAGTACAGAGAGCTGGTGAACTGCTTTGTGGCATGATGTGGAAACAATCATCTGATCCTAAATGTTAAAAAAAACAAGGAGATGATTGTAGATTTAAAAGAAAAAGGAACAAGTTGAGTCCTATTAATGTCATGGGAGAAGAAGTGGAGGTGGTTGAGGAGTATAAATACCTTGGTGTTCACTTGGACAGCAAACTAGACTGGAGACGCAATTGTGAACATGTCTACTAGAAGGGACGGAGCAGATTGTGCTTCCTAAGGAAGCTTAGGTCCTTCAGTGTTTGCAGCAAGATGCTACATATTTTCAGTGATGGGACTAACGGCGTTGAAAGTAACGGCGTTACTAACGCCGTTACCTTGTTTTAGTAACGAGTAATCTAACTAATTACTTTGACTGTAACTATAATGCAGTTACCAGTGCAGACACCCCGTTACTGCGCGTTACTCAGGTCGCACAATGAACCTTTTTTCATGATAGGACTCGTGCGCAGCTGCGTGAAGCTGAGACCCCACCCACGTCAAAAAACTCTGCAAATAGACTGAATGGTTAGTGCAACGTTAGTGCAGATTTGTGCAGAAAAAAAATATTGTTTGTGCTACTTTTGTTTAAGAGATATTAAAGATTATTTTTTAGGTCATCCAGAGGTGCGTGCCTTGTCATGAGAGAGGGGAGGATGAGAATGGCTGATGTATAGTGAGATTCCGTCTGTCAGTTGGGTAGGTGGGTGTTTCTGCTGGCGGGTGTTAACGTACAGCACACACAGAGAGATGGAGAGTGAGGAGGATCCAGCAGCAAACAGTGTTTTCCACATGGAAATACCGGTGTTACGTCGAGCTGCGTTTCCCCATCAAATACGGTTTCCTCTGCATCTCCGCACAGCGCAGGCGGCACGATTCACCGCGCAAGCGACAGGAAACGCGCATGCTCGCTAAAGGCGCGCACCAGTCGCCCTGTGCTCGCGCCACAGGAGAACTATGGAGAGCGTGAAGGATCAAATGAAAGGGAGAAAGATGGATGGATGGATGGATGGATGGATGGATGGATGGATGGATACCAGTGATGGGACTAACGGCGTTGAAAGTAACGGCGTTACTAACGCCGTTACCTTCTATTAGTAACGAGTAATCTAACTAATTACTTTGACTGTAACTATAACGCAGTTACCATTGCAGACACCCCGTTACTGCGCGTTACTCAGGTCGCACAATGAACCTTTTTTCATGATAGGACTCGTGTGCAGCTGCGTGAAGCTGACACCCCACCCACGTCAAAAAACTCTGCAAATAGACTGAATGGTTAGTGCAACGTTAGTGCAGATTTGTGCAGAAAAAAATATTGTTTGTGCTACTTTTGTTTAAGAGATATTAAAGATTATTTTTAGGTCATCCAGAGGTGCGCGCCTTGTCATGAGAGAGGGGAGGATGAGAAAGGCTGATGTATAGTGAGATTCCGTCTGTCAGTTGGGTAGGTGGGTGTTTCCGCAGGTGGGTGTTAACGTACAGCACACACAGAGAGATGGAGAGTGAGGAGGATCCAGCAGCAAAACAGCGTTTTCCTGTTGTAAATACCGGTGTTACGTCGAGCTGCGTTTCCCCATCAGATACGGTTTCCTCTGCATCTCCGCACAGTGCAGGCGGCACGAGTCACCGCGCAAGCGACAGGAAACGCGCATGCTCGCTAAAGGCGCGCACCAGTCGCCCTGTGCTCGCGCCACAGGAGAACTATGGAGAGCGTGAACGATCAAATGATAGCCTATATGAAGAAAGGGAGAAATATGGATGGATGGATGGATGGATGGATGGCTGGATGGATGGATGGATGGATGGATGGATGGATGGATGGATGGATGGATGGATGGATGGATGGATGGATGGATACTCTGCCTTCTCAACCTACTGTATTTTTTATTTTAAACATTATTTGATGGCCTTTGTGGCAGGGATGGAGATCCATATTTTATGTCACACGCAGAGTATACATCTAGATAGATAGATGGATAGATAGATGTTGCAGTATCTATAACAACCCAAACACACAGGATTTCAGAATTAGACATCCCCAGTTATTAATTTCATAAACTCACCAGATCTGAATGCCCTGTTAAAAAACTTCTCATCGCGTTCCCCCCTGATGATATTTACATTGAGTTGCAATAAATGCTAAACTCTCTGCAGGTTCTTGTCTTTGTCGTCCGCTCTATTCATCTGGCTTTGAAAACACACTGCGAGAAGGTGGGGGCTGGGTGGGGAGGGGTACGGGGACGAGAAACGCAAAAGTAACGCAATAGTTACTTTTACTAGTAACTAGTTACTTTTATTGTGGAGTAACTCAGTTAGTAACTCAGTTACTTTTTGGGAGAAGTAACTAGTAACTATAACTAATTACTTTTTCAAAGTAACGTGCCCAACACTGATGGATACTCTGCCTTCTCAACCTACTGTATTTTTTATTTTAAACATTATTTGATGGCCTTTGTGGCAGGGATGGAGATCCATATTTTATGTCACACGCAGAGTATAGATCTAGATAGATAGATGGATAGATAGATGTTGCAGTATCTATAACAACCCAAACACACAGGATTTCAGAATTAGACATCCCCAGTTATTAATTTCACCAGATCTGAATGCCCTGTTAAAAAACTTCTCATGGCGTTCCCCCCTGATGTCATTTACGTTGAGTTGCAATAAATGCTAAACTCTCTGCAGGTTCTTGTCTTTGTCGTCCGCACTATTCAGCTGGCTTTGGAAAGACACTGCGAGAAGGTGGGGGCTGGGTGGGGAGGGTTACGGGGGCGAGAAACGCAAAAGTATTACAATAGTTACTTTTACTAGTAACTAGTTACTTTTATGTTGGAGTAACTCAGTTAGTAACTCAGTTACTTTTTGGGAGAAGTAACTAGTAACTATAACTAATTAGTTTTTCAAAGTAACGTGCCCAACACTGCATATTTTCTATACGTCTGTTGTAGAGAGTCGGATCTCTTCTTCTATCCTCTGCCGGGGTAACAGAATTAGAGCAAATGACTTGAAATCAGCCCTAGGAACTCACCTAGAACCTCCACAGTTTATTTTGCAATTCTTCATAAAGTGAAGAACATTAGGGACAACAGTGAGCATCCTCTTCAGAAGATTTTTAAACAAGAGAGTGTGTTCAGAAAGAGGCTTTTCCAGAGCTGGTGCAACACAGACCTCTACAGAAGATCCCGCCTGACTACAGCTATCAACACTTACAGGACCTGTTTAAAAAAGTAAAATGTCTCCTTTCCATCTCCTCTTTCTTTCATCTTTTCTCTTTTTTTTTTCTATTTTCCTTTTCTTCTTCTGTTTTTCTGCTCTACTTACATTGCAGTGTCCATATGAACTGTAAAACTCCCCGCATAATTATAATAAAGCAACTTATATGCATGAAACAAGTGTAGCGGTATGGCAATTGCCACACCGCTACACTTGTGAAAATAAAATCTGTTGGGCTCTTTTTGGCATCAAGACAATTATTCTTATTGCCACATTGCCAGACAAGACACTGTAAAAAAAAAAAAGAAAAAAGTAAAGCATGCAAAAACGATCTAGAAACAAGTACAAAAAAATCTTAAATTAAGTGTATTTACTCTGAATATGAGTAGTTAAATAAGATGAATAGCCGTAGGAATGAGTATTTTTACTCCTAAAATAAGATAATTAGATAATATGCACTTGAAATAAGACAATGCTACAGTTTTTTTCTTATTTTAAATGTAAATTGTCTTTTTCCATCGGTAAAGTGTCTCACTTACCTCCTAAATTCAAGAAAAATGCACTTATTTTAAGAAAAAATTATTTATTTAGATTAACATTTTTGCAGTGTGAGTTACTGCAACATTTTATTTTCCTTTGGAATTAATACAATATTTTTGAACTGAACTAGATCTTATTTAGGGGTACAGTGTCAGAGTAGGACTGCTGAATACAGCTTCTCACCACACAATTGTTGATTACACAGCATTGCAAAGCATTATAATGTTCTTCCCACTTTATAAATTTGTCATAAATTGTCTATTTGTTCACACAAATTAAAGCAAGTATTGATTCTAGAGGAAGTTACCAAGTATCAACGAGGAATTTCTCTCTACTCCCAGGAATCTCTTCTTCTAAAAAGCTACATTTGAATTGAATATGCAGCTCTGGAGCAGCTCTACCTGTTCGTTTATTTAGAAAGGCGTTTGAGTGTGCTGTGTGTGTGAGGGTGTGTGGCATCATCTGTCTCTGTACCAAACTGTAATGCTGTTCTTCATTATCAAACTAATTGGATCAGTGTATATTATTGTTTTAATTAGTGAGTTTAATTATGCTGCCATTGTTAGAGGTTCAGAATGTGCCTTTTAAATGTTTAGTTATTCATGAGAGTTAAGAAGGAGCTTTGGGGAAGGTGTTAATTTTTTCCTCCAACTACCTAAACCCATAACAGCTTAACCACAGAGATAGCCTAGGTAGTAATGCTTTTTTTTTTTTTTTTTTTACAGTAATTTGATAATTAATAAGGGACAAATGCACAGATAAAGAATACAGGAACAATGCTCCTATTTACCTCAGATTAAGAATTTGTTTTAGTTATTAGTTAAATCTATGTTCTTTTCTCCTTTATTTATCTTTGGCGCATTCTTTTACAGTACATCAATAACCGTGTTATAACATGGTAATAACTTAGCAAGTTACACTATATTTTACTAGGTAACAAATAAAACTTTATGAGGAATTTTGGTGCTGCGCTTCATTTTTTTAGCAGACAATATAAAGTTGGACGCCTAAGATATCTACCAGTTATTACCAGGTAACTCATTCATTTCACCGACAGCAATAAAGTAATGGGTTATTATCTAGTGAAATGCAGTTTATTACTTAGCATATAACAGAAAACCAAACCTAGAAGACAAAAAGCCGATCTTTTTAACTAAACTCTTATTTATATATAACTTGAGTTCAGTTTTATATAGTTTAGCTACCTGATCATATGTTATAAAGTCACTTTGTAAGCCATTGGTAGGTGGTGGCCAATAACGCTCAATTTTTACATAGTAACAAACAATTGTAAGAATTACATGCAGGTAAATACTTTGAAAATATATACATTAATATTGGGATAATTACCAAATAAATTTTTTTGTTGTTACCAAATAATATAGTGTGACTATGTTATTACCATGTTATTACCAGTGTTGGGCACGTTACTTTGAAAAAGTAATTAGTTATAGTTACTAGTTACTTCTCCCAAAAAGTAACTGAGTTAGTAACTGAGTTACTCCACAATAAAAGTAACTAGTTAGTAGTAAAAGTAACTATTGCGTTACTTTTGGAGTGAATGAAATTAATAACTGGGGATGTATAATTCTAAAATCCTGTGTTTGGGTTGTTATAGATACTGCAACATGTAGCTATATCTATCTATCTATCTATCTATCTATCTATCTATCTATCTATCTATCTATCTATCTATCTATCTATCTATCTATCTATCTATTTATCTATCTATCTATCTATCTATCTATCTATCTATCTATTTATCTATCTATCTATCTATCTATCTATCTATCTATCTATCTATCTATCTATCTATCTATCTATCTATCTATCTATCTATTTATCTATCTATCTATCTATCTATCTATCTATTTATCTATTTATCTATCTATCTATCTATCTATCTATCTATCTATTTATCTATTTATCTATCTATCTATCTATCTATCTATCTATCTATCTATCTATCTATCTATCTATCTATCTATCTATCTATCTATCTATCTATCTATTTATCTATCTATCTATCTATCTATCTATCTATCTATCTATCTATCTATCTATTTATCTATCTATCTATCTATCTATCTATCTATTTATCTATCTATCTATCTATCTATCTATTTATCTATCTATCTATTTATCTATCTATCTTTCTATCTATATTCCATCCATCCATCCGTCCATCCATCCATCATCCGTCCATCCATCCATCCATCCAACCATCCATCCATCCATCCATCCATCCATCATCCTTCCGTCCATCCATCCATCATCCGTCCATCCATCCATCCATCCATCCATCCATCATCCGTCCGTCCGACCATCCATCCATCCATCATCCGTCTATCCATCCATCCATCCACCCATCCATCATCCGTCCTTCCGTCCATCCATCCATCCACCCATTCATCATCCATCCATCATCCGTCCATCCATCCATCCATCCATCCATCCATCATCCGTCCGTCCGACCATCCATCCATCCATCATCCGTCTATCCATCCATCCATCCACCCATCCATCATCCGTCCCTCCATCCATCCATCCATCCATCCATCCATCATCCGTCCATCCATCCATCATCCGTCCATCCATCCATCCATCCATCATCCGTCCATCCATCCATCCATCCATCCATCCATCCACCCATCCATCCAATCCATCCATCATCCGTCCTTCCGTCCATCCATCCATCCATCCATCATCCGTCCATCCATCCATCATCCGTCCATCCATCCATCCATCCATCCACCCATCCATCCAATCCATCCATCATCCGTCCTTCCGTCCATCCATCCATCCATCCATCATCCGTCCATCCATCCATCCATCCGTCCATCCATCCATCCATCCATCATCCGTCCATCCATCCATCCATCCATCCATCCATCCATCCATCCATCATCCGTCCGTCCATCCATCCATCCATCCATCCATCCATCCATCCATCCATCCATCCATCATCCGTCCGTCCGTCCATCCATCCATCCATCCATCCATCCATCCATCCATCCATCCATCCATATTTCTCTCTTTCTCCATATAGGCTAATGATCCTTTACGCTCTCCATAGTTCTCCTGTGGTGCGAGCACAGACCGGCTGTTGCACGCCTTTAGCGAGCATGCGCGTTTCTTGTCGCTTGCGCGGTGAATTGTGCCGCCGCGCTGTGCGGAGATGCAGAGGAAACCGTATCTGTTGGGGAAACGCAGCTCGACGTAAAACCAGTATTTCCATCTGGAAAGCGTTGTTTTGCTGCTGGAGTCCTCCTCACTCTCTATCCTCCCCTCTCTCATGACACGCACGAGTCCTATCATGAAAAAAGGTTCATTGTGCGACCTGAGTAACGCGCAGTAACCGGGTGTCGGCAATTGTAACTGCGTTATAGTTACAGTAAGAGTAATACAGTAATTTTGATTACTCGTTACTAAAAAAGGTAGCGGCGTTAGTAACGCCGTTACTCCCATCACTGGTTATTACATAGTTATTGATGTACTGTAAAAGAAAGAATTACAGAATTATCAAGTTAGGGTGACATAAATAATCTTCTAAGCAAATGACTTTCACTTTTTAGTTTGTATTCTTTTGTATTCTGCATGTCTACCGCTGGCATGACAAAAAACAATGTACTATACAATATGTTGCCCATATAAACAGCATTGAAAGATATCATCCTCTAAACAATTATAAGTAATACTTTAATGACTGAATTAATGCTGCGTACATAATAGACAACTGCTAAAAACAAAGTTTAACCACTGCTAAAGCTAAGACCATCCATCTCAAATGAGGAAGTCAAGTAACACCTTGTTTTAGCAACTTTCCGACTCCTAATTCCAACTGCGGGGGAATTCCAGTTAAAATCCACAAATTGGAAGTCAATATTATAATATAATATAGATTAATCCTATTGTATCATATCTGCAACTATTTAGGAACCGCATGGAAACAGTTTGTTGCTGGGTGGAGATTGTGGGACTAAAACATAAGTTTGTTTTTTTTTTTGTTTAATTCATGTAAATAGTACATATAAACTTGCCTTTGGTCACAAGTCTTTTTCTTTTGGTACTATAATTTTTGTCTTAGCCTTTTTTAATGAGTTTTTTTTATATATTTCATTTGAAACGTGGTTAAAAAGAATGTCTGACTTTTATTTGTTCATTTTCTTGGAATCTCTTGTTTCCTAATATTGTCGGATCAAATTTATTTTTGTGACCATTGCGGGTTTTTCTTTCATCTAACAAAGGATAACAGCTGTTTCTTGCATGTATTTAGCTTTCAGACATCTTTCAATTTCACCTACTTTCTGTTTTGATGGTTAATGATTTAGTTTTCAATATTAAACTTAATCATCTATCAGAAAAAAAAACCTTATGATGTTGCAAAAAATCTTAAGAGCATTCATGCAGAAGCCCAAGAAGGCTGAGGAGTCCCTGTAAATGAAACGCTCTGGAATACAAATATGTTAAAGGTTTATTTCTTTGTTTTAGAAACCTGTAGATAGATATGCACCAGTGAGTCTGCAGCAGCATTTGTATTTACGCGACACACATCTACTTTCATGCCATAAAGATCATCAGGACTTCATTACCCAGCTGTCACTCTGCTCAGACAGCCGGCCGTAGATTCTCAAAGCTCACATATTAACCCCTGCACAGTTGAGACTAAGTCTTTTTGGTTAGTGTGATGAATTTGACTTTCTTGGTATACGAGCTGTGGATCAGTCTAAGGTGAGGCGTTTCAATACAAACCCAATAGAAGGGATTTGGTCTGCAGCAGATCCTGCAAAACGTTCATCATACTGCTATCACCCCATCATGTCTGTGGTCCATCCCTTCCTCAGAAGCCTGGATATAAAAATGGAGAGAGATGAGAGAGAGAGAGGGAGAGAAAACATCCAGAGGGGGGAGGGAGGTGGTGAGGCGGAGGTGAGTGATTTGAATGGAAAGGAGGGTATGCAGGGAGGGAGGGGTGTAGGGGAAGATAAGGGAATGGCAACGAGTGCATGACTGATGAAGATGGGAATGAACAGAGAAGGAGAAAAACTGCCCAAGAAGGGGGGGTAGTGATGAGATGGAAGGTAGGCTGAGAAAAGAGGGGAGAAAACGACAAAACACAAAGAGCTAGTGAGCATGACATCAATGAGTTATGATAACCCTGAGCCAATTCAATAAATAAACACGTCAGTTTAATCAAACCTCTTTAAACGGGATGTCAAAACACCCCTGGATTTGCAATGCTTCTGATTGCTCTCTATGAACTGCATCCTCATAGCATGAATACATACAATGATATTAAAAAAAGAAGACATTCCTTTATTGTAGCTTTAAACAAAATGGAAATGGGATACGGAAACAATCCCAGGAAGTGGATCCAAGGAAAATCCTCATCGGTGGCTTTGCTAACAACAAACAGGGGGAAAAAGTGGAAACTCCCCCCGGGAAGTAATTAGTATGGACAGTTTTTACTGTTGACACCGCTGGCTTGACTTTCAGATCTCTCATTTGCTTTCTGTTGTTGTCTTGGGAAAACATTTCAGTGCCAATTTCAGATGCCTCTGAAAAAATCATTACAGATTCAGGATTAAAATGAAGAAACCAGCCTCTGCTTCGCTCTGCTTTACAAACATGATGAATGGTTTGTTTTCTAGCTCCTGGAAATTCTCCAACGATATTTTTTCTATTTCTTTTTGGTATTATATATATTGAAAGACTAGATGTTATAGAGAGAGAAAGGGATGTGACAGTATCAGTACTGATGTTTTAAAATTGTAGCCCTGTTAGATTAGTTTTGTTTCTTCTCCAAATTTCTTTTTTTTTCTACAGATCATGCTTTATTTAATATAGTAATTAAGATTCTGTTGCACTGTTTCCGGTCCTATTGTGTACAACTTCTTTCTGCAAGAAAGGGTTACATGGGTTTAGGTAAGGAATCATTGGGTATTTCTGATGCAATTCTATTCTGAATAGTGCATTTCTGTTGGTTTTAGGGTTTTATCTATAAAAGCCATTGATATGGTCGTTTACACACAGAAAGCAAACAATTGTGTTAATATAATGCTAGGAAGGAAAGGCTTCCTTGATGATCATGGTGTAGCTTTTGTTACAGCCCCTCAGTCTAGGTGTTGTGACCCTGCAAAGCAATTCTGATTGACGTATGATCCAACAAAACCAATAGGTTGTATGATGCCCATGAACATGAATTGAACAGAAGGCCGTGCATTTGAAAGCTAAAACTGTGCCATAGGACCCAAATACGAGCTAAGTCCTACTAAAAAACACTTGAGATGATGCAGTGACCCAGAGAAAGTTGACTTTACTTTTATTAGCAAAAGAAAAAAACCTACCCAAAGATAAATGCATTCAAAGCTGAATGACATCATTTCTGTGCATCCAGTATGCATAAAATCCTCATCTATTCCTTTACGTCTTTACCTATAAAGTTAAATAAAGACGCATCTGTTGTCTCATCTGTACTCTGTCGAATATTCAGGGATTAATTTTAATCCATCATGATGGTCTGTGCTTTACAATGACTTTGACATCCTATGGCTTTTTTTAAATAACACAACAAATCTGCTTGGATAATCTGCAGAAGATTTAAGTGAGAAAACAACTAGAAAAAAATGCAAACATAATTTTAAATAAACCATTGCATTAAATAGGTACTGGCCCCCTATGGGAGCGAGGAGGGAGGGAGGATGTGCTGGCGCTCATGTGACTTTAATTAAAATCAAAAGTATATGTTTTCTGTTCCTTCCACTTTGCAAGGCCTCTGTACCTAAAGCATCCTCAGAACTCCATGTCTTTGCTCCACGAGTCTGTGGCTGCTGGCAAGACGGCTGAGGCTTAATGGCGACACTGTCTGTGACCTGAGGAAGGGCAGCTGTGACATGCAGCCAATGTTGCTGTCACTCGTCCTGGCTGATGACAGACACGCAGCCGCATCCTGCCAGCTAACATCTGGGGGAGCAAAGGGTCCGACTCTCATCCTGACAGCAGGGAGAGCAGGACAATTCACTAAGAAAGCAAAGCGGCTGCTGTGTTTTCTAATGTGGCAGGTCTTCCTCCAGCCACACAGTCTACAAAGCCTCCGTCATTAATGCGCCTCATTACATTTATGTGAAGGACAGTTGGGAAGGACTTGAAGAGAAGAGCAAAGGCTTGAGGAAATATGCTTACTGATTACTGTGTTCTGTTCAAGGTCATGTGACTCAGCTTGGCCCTCCTTCCTGCTTATCTACACATTATAAAGCCAGCATTGTTGGCACTTCAACTGTCAGAGTTTCCAACAAGAGTTAAAGAGCATTTTAATCTTTTAGACTGAAGGTGGTGATTGTTAACCTGACTCCGCCAGATAGATTTGCTCCGCATATCCATCTGGAAACCTTCCGTTGAAGTAATTTTGGGAAGGAGCGAAAATACTGGTTAGCTGATTGGCCTATGTTGGTGATAGACGGGCCAAATAAACCAATCAGATCAACGAAGCATTTGACGTACTAACAGAGCGACGACGAAAACGCAACGAAAAGCCAAGCTACTCTTGCCGAAACCAGTCGGGAGAAGAGCAAAAACCTCTTTTCCTCTGAGAAAAGCCTCCAGAGCAGTGTTTTGCTCTTCTTTCAGTGAAGAAATACTCTGTAATTCCGATTAAACTTGCTCGATAGCCACGCTAACGCTAGTTTTATCGGCTGAAGCCGCCATGTTCTTTAGACTGAACTGTCGCGCTTCTCGTTGCGTCACACCTCAACCCGCCTCAAAATAAAGGCCTCAAAATGGCCTTTATTTCTATAGAACTTTATCAAATCTAGGAGCTTAAAGTGCTTCACATTACATTCAGTCTGCTGGTGAAGGTTCTCAGTCATCAAGGTCATTGTCATTCCATAAGAAGAAAATTTTAAAACAATCCACTGGACTTTGTTTGAAGAAGTTTGAAGACGTTTCTCTTCCCATCCAGGAAGCTTTTTCAATTGAAAATGTCAGAAATAGTGTTGAGTTCCAGGTTTTATCCAGCAGCCTAATAAAGTCTTGATTTTGTTTAGAAAACATGCAAAATGAAACGGACGAACGGGTCCACCCCTTTGGAATGGCTTCATTTGGCGCTATCTTGACATTTTGAAGTACAAAAGCTTCCTGGATAGGAAGAGAAACGTCTTCAAACTTGGAAACTAATGGATTGTTTTTAATATTCGTTTTTGGAAATACATTTAGTCATTCAACCAATCGTGTTGATTGCGGTGAGCTACACTTCAGCCTCAGCTGTCCTGGGGCAGGCTGCCATATATTCAGCACCACCAGGAACCAGTGACTGCCAAGATAGGGCAAGGCATGTGAGTAGAAATAATCAGTGTTTTTAATTTGGAGTAATTTTCATGTGAATGTGCTTTACTGGAGGCATCCATGTTTGTCAAAGAACACTACTGCCACCTACTGGTTAGTAACGTCACGGTGCGGTATCGGCTGTTGATCAAGTCCCAGTGCTGTATCTGGTGTTTGTCACAACGCGCTATTATCCAAGTCATCTTGAAAACATTCTTCTTCCAAATGTTGGCTACATATTACGTGTTTTTCCTCTGGCCAGAAGTTCGATGGCAAATCCTCCCTCTTCAAGTTGGCGATCCAACGACCAACCCGTCCGTGGAGGATCAGGAATCAGAAAGGTGGAATAACTCTACTTAACAGAGGTGGAAAGAGTAATAAAAAATTGTAATTGAGTAAAAGTATCTTTACTTTGCCTAAATTCTACTCAGAGTAAAAGTAAAATTACCCATCTCAAAATTTACTCAAGTAAAAGTACAATATAACTTCATTTAAAATGTAATTTGAGTAAAAGTTACTTAGTTACTTTGAGTTATTTAATGCAAAAAAAGGATGGGTCATGAATCGAATTGAGCACAAGGTGTTTTAATCGATTTTAAGGCGTATTTCAGTGGAAATCCACACCTGCAAACGATCAGCTGGGCTAAAGAACATACTTCCTCACAGCACAAGGACAGTCACAACCTGAACCATAAAGTGCAAACAATTTTCAATCCTACTGTCCAACAGACAACACCATGATAGCTAACTTACTTAGCCACATTTTTTTGTAAATTGGATGTTGACGTTTTAAAAACCGAAAGCTCCGTTTTGCTGAGCAGCCACATGTTGCACTGCATTATCACATTGTTCCCTTTGGTGCATTTGAAAACAGATAATCCTTCCAAATATGGCCGAGGGTTTTTCTGTCTTCCGTCTCCAGAATATGTTTCCTCTTCAGGCCTTTCCTCATCCATACTCCCTAAGTTGTGATTAGCCACTGCCATCTTCCGAAGCGCAGCACTGGATTATGAGACAATACAAAGGGTAATTGTAAGGCACCATCAGTATTTCTTTCTTTTTTTTTTAACTCAGTAACATGAGGGGGTTTTAAATGTAGCAAAGTAAAACTACTTAGGTTAAAATTTACTCGAGTAAAAGTAAAAATTACATATTTCAAAAACTACTCAGAAAATTACAAATTACTCATAAAAAGTACTCAATTACAGTAACTTGAGTAAATGTAATTCATTACTTTCCACCACTGGTACTTACTATACTATGCACTATATATACTATATATGGGCAAAAATGGCCGCTCCTAGACTCAGTGATCGCAATGAAAATTATTGTTTCTATTTTTTTTTAACTGATTAACGCTAAATACTGTAAATCCTCTAATATTGGCCTGTATTCCATTAGCAGCCGGGTCTCTAATAATGGCCTGTCTGGCTGTCGGCAGAGGTAAATAATGGCCGGACTCTTATACAGGCCGGGGCTATAATTAAAACCAACAATGTTCCTGGGCAGTCCTCAAAGACTTGTGATAGTAACATACAAGTACTACAGGGGGGCAGTGTTTGCTAACGAATCCAAGCCATTAGCATGGGAAGTCCCGTCCTTAGCACAGACAGTGCCGCAGACAGGAGGTCGGCTTGTTTTGTTTTTATGACCAAAATTGCGGAAAACAACACATTAAGTTTCACCAGCTACAAGTGCGAGGTGCGCGAGAACGCTGGGACCCTTTTTCCACCTGGATCTCTGCTCTTTTTCACCGTCATGTCCCTCCGTTGTCGGACTACTCGCCCCCACTTCCTCACCGCCTTGACCGTATCTACACCCACAGTCTATTATAGCGCGGACCACGCTTCAATATTAAGCATTAATAAAAAATTTCTGTGTCAAGCTCATTGTGACACACTGCTGTAGGAGAATAACCAGTCACACAATCATTCTGATCTGAAAGTGATGTGATTACCGGCAGGTCTGGTGGTAACCAGGCAGCGTTAAAATGACAGAATTTCGTTGGCCTTCGTTGTTCTGAATTTCTCTTGAAATAGATGATACCGGCAGCCTACTTCCACTTAGCCTGCCTCAAATAAAATTTTGCTGTGATGGCAGAACAGTTTGCATTCTTTTTTTTTTTTTACTTTGTTTCGCAAGTCAGTTTGGCCAAGATTCCATTCTGTGTCTTGTTTTTTTTTTTTGCTTTTGCAGCTGCTGGAAGATGTCTGAATAATCTTCTGTATACCGTTATGTTAACTGTACTTTTTCAATAAATGAACCTAGTATTTTATAGGTTCAAAGAGACACAAAATCTCGTTTTTTTTTTTTCATTCCCCTGGTAGTCTGTTTTGATCAAATAGAAATAGAGGCCTGCCTCTAATTCTGGCCTCCTTCCAATAATGGCCTGGACCAAGATGTACCTGAGTGAAATAAAGGCCCTGGCCTATATTAGAGGATTTACGGTACATTAAATTACTACAAAGTTTTAAGTATAAATAATGACCTATTGGTTATGCCTTGCTGATTTGACCTTTCCTTTAATGGAGTGAAGCAGCACTGACAGTCAGACAAGTAACTGCTACTTACAGCATTTCTATGTGTTGTTTAACTCTATGGTGTATTTCGTTTCACCTCTATAAGGGGTTTTGCCAGTTTGATTAGACCCTAAGTGATTAAGGAGGTATCAAGTTAACACAGCACCTTTAAAAAAAGAACAAACAAAAAACTGGAAGATGATAAAATAGAAGACGGGTCTTTTTACTTGCCTTGTCAGACTGACTTCATGCCGGTAGCACTGACAGGCCAGATTCTTGTCAGGGAAATGAAACATTCATGCTTGGCACTGTTTATAAAACAAACAAAAGAAAATACTATTATACATTCCAGCTACATGCAAAATCAAGCAATTTGGATGCAGGAGATAAAACTCGCTCCCAACATTAAGTAGAGTTCTCTGCTTTGATCTTACATGAAGGGCATAAAAAAAAGCAAAAATCAGACCGTTTTACTATTTTTTTTTTCTCCACCCAAGAGTATTGATTGCTAAATGGGTAATTAATGCCTTTTATACTTAAAGCAGTGGGCTTACCCTCTAATTTCATTAATTGGAAATGTGTTTGGAATTACAACAGACGCTCATTAGAATATAGCCGAGGACAGAAAGACATCTGCAGTACTTTTGGACAAACTGTACTTTCTACTACTTTACTTAGAAATAAGGGTAGAATTGAATTAGACAGGAGACGACGCAAACCTCTAAATCAGGGGTCACCAACGCAGTGCCCGCGGGCACCAAGGGGCCCTCTTCGTCTTCTGAAAACAGAAGAACTCACTCAGTGGGTTAAGTTAAATTTTGTTTTATTCTGTTGCTCTTCTTTTTAATCATTTATGTATTATTTGATCATGTTAACTATTTCATCATATTTCAGTGGTTTCAAAATGACAATATAAAAAAGAAAATTAGAATTGAATAAAAGAATAAAATAAGAATAAAAATGAGTTTTTATGGATGAGCTTTACTGTAGGTGAACACTGATCCCTCCAGTTCATAGGTCAGTATTGGTAGCCCTTCCTATGACTCGGTTGCCATGAAGTGGCCCTCAGCCTTAAAAATGGTTGGCAACACGCCCCATAATCACAGCTCTATGGAGCAGCATCAGACTCATTTCTGACTAGAATTGAGTAGGACTACGTCAGGCTACCTGCCAAGGGCCCATCAAGGAAAGTTAGTTACTACTGTATATCTCAAGGTGTCTACGGGTGAGAGACAACAACACAGAGACAAACAAAAGAAGCCAATTAACCTGTGGGAGGATGCTGGAGTCCCCGGAGAGAACCCATGCATGCTCAGGGAGAACATACATCCATGCAGAAAGACCCCGGGACGGGAATCCAACCTGGAACCTTCTTGCTGCTAGGCAGCGGTGCTACCCCCTGCTCAGCCTTTGACAGCTGGAGATAGGCACCAGCACTACTCACGACACCAGCCGGGATAAAGAGTAACAGAAAATGGATGGATGCTATACTTAGCTTTCTCAAAGGAACAAACTACTCGGAGCAAAAAAAGATATCTGATGAAGAAAATCCTGCATGATGCCCTGACTCCCCAAAAAACAGTCTTCCCTTCTGTTTTATGGAGTAAAAGGGTTTTACCTATTACTGATTTTGTTTTGCTTCTTTTTCCATCTTAAATGTTGCAGATCAGCAAATATTACATTTCTACATAAAAAAAAACTATTTTTAAATTGTGAATCCACTTAAAACAAGCAAATCCAAACTGATCTACAACATGAGGCAAGACAAGTTGATTTATGTAACACAATTCAGTATCAAGGCTTTTATAAGTTCTATTAATAAAAAAAGCAGCTTAATTAAAAAAGGTAAGTAATGAATAATTATGTTTAATTAAAGAAAATAGCTAACCTTATAACATCAGATCAGTTTCAGTCATTGCATGTTTTGACCCCTTAATTAAATTTCTCTGATAAACATTCAGGTCTGATTACTGCTAAACCCATAAAAAATGTTTCATCTTAAATAGAACCTATCCAACAACAGGAAGTAGGCCTAAAGATTTAAAAAATCAAAAGCAAATAAAAATCTAATTCAGTGACATTCATCAGTCATCACACTGAGCCTGGTTCTGCTGGAGGTTTCTTCTGTTGAAAGGGAGTTTTTCCTCTCCACTGTCGCTACAAGCATGCTTAGTGTGAGGGATTGCTGAAGAGTCAATGAGTCGATGCAATCAGCTGGTTTTCCTTAGAAAACTATATCTTATTGTAGAATCAAACATTCCATCAAAGTGGATTTAAAGACCTAAATACCCATTTTTTTAATATATATTTCCTCCTTCGTGGAAAAAAAAACAATAAATTATAAATATATATTGTAATGGTTAAAGTTACTTGTGAGTTTTCTGTTACTCCCTTTCCAGCTTCATGTATCAGCTATTTGCTGCAAAGATAATTCTAGCTTTTCCAGAAATGGAACTATTATTGTAAAATTTAATGTTAGGCTTGTTATTCTTTGCTTGAATAAAGTGTCTGATGTTGGGTTATTTAATTACAATGGAGGTATTGAGGATCCGTCATGAGTGGTTAAATCTTCTGTTCTGCTTTTTTTTTTTTTTTTGCTTTCAACAACTTCAATTCAACAAAAAAACCCTAATACCAACCTCAGAGATATAATCATTTCATAGTTTTCCATATTGAAAAGGAAGTCTACTGTTTAAAAAAAAAATCATGTTTGCTTCAAAACTTGGTTTTGCCCTAATAATAGGATTTTTATATGCTTAACGGAAATTATAAATAATTTATTTTATTTGAGGAGCAATTTCTTTTGCATCATTTTTTTTTCAAGCTTTGGAAATACGAGTAACTGCACCATCTATACTCTTACCTTTGTTAAAAAAGGTGACTTTTCCGGCAGAATCCTTTAATATCTGACTGCACTAGAAGTGAGTTCATTAAGTGAGGAATACTTCATAGCCACTGGCCCTTTGTCCCAGTGATTTGGGAGCAAGCAGAGTAATTATGATGGTCTATATTCATCTCCTGGTCAGGGGGCATTTGTCTTATAACCGCCTTCCTTCCTGTGTTTTATGGTTTAATTTGAGACTGACGGCCAGTTAAGACAAAATTTACCTTTAATAAATACAAGCGTATTACAGGAACTCCAAGTAAGACATAATCATTTCTGTGTGAGAGGCAACTGTCACCTGCATCAAGAATATTTCTTTTGCTTCCTTATTAAATATGTACTTTATTTTTATACTATTACTATACATACTGAAGTGCTATAGTTTGGTTTGTTAACCAGTTTCCAGACTAGAAAAATATAATCCATTTTCTTTTTTATAGGAAAAGTCTGCTCACATTCAGAATAAAAACTTCTGAAAGTACTTTAAATATGAAATTATTCCATCCTGTTCAATAAATGATCAGTGTTTTTAATTCAGAGTAATTTTCATGTGAATGTGCTTTACTGGAGGCATCCATGTTTGTCAAAGAACACTACTGCCACCTACTGGTTAGTGACATTGTCACGGTGCGGTATCGGCTGTTGATCAAGTCCCAGTGCTGTATCTGGTGTTTGTCACAACGCGCTATTATCCAAGTCATCTTGAAAACATTCTTCTTCCAAATTTTGGCTACATATTACATGTTTTATCCGATGTATTCCAGCATCCAGCTGCCATGCACGTGGGCATTGTCAGTTCCACTATAGCTGTGGTGAATCTCAATGGTGAAGTCCTCTGGAAATCTTCAATAATTGTTGTTGATTGCAGATGTGTCTAGTAGTTCCCATTGATTTAGCTTGTAAAGCGGGGAGAATGGCGCTAGGCTTACCGCACCGTGACGTCACTGCTGGAAGATGGCAGGAGGGAGGGGTTACTATATTTGGGCAAAAATGGCCGCTCCCAGACTCAGTGATCGTGATGAAAATAATTATTGTTTTTATCTTTTTACAGATTAACGCTAAATTCATTAATTCACTGCAAACATATTAGGTTTAGGTATAAATAATGATCCATTGATTATTCCTTGCTGACCGTTGTAATATAAAGCTATATGCTGTTTGTGTTCTACTGGCACATTATGTAATGTAACAGCAACTTCAGACATTCACAGCTTTCACACTCAAGCAGCCGGAGGTACTGAAATCTTTTGGGATTCACACAAAGCTGAGTTTCATCTTTTTTTTTATTTTAAAACATGTTTTCAGGGCTAACAAGTCTGGTTTTGCTGAGAAATCTTTTGTTTTGTGACTTAGAATGACCTATTTAGTAAATGCAGTGTCATCACTATCACATGTGTGTTATGAGTCTCTGTTATTTACTGTAGCATAAAAACCTTTATCTATTTTTTCATTCTATTAGCATTTGGTTGCATTATGAAGATTTAAATACTGAGTGTCATGCACAGTTCCAAGTTATTTTGGGAATTATGTGTATTTCTTCCTCAGTTTTTCTTCCTTTTGAAAAATCGTAATCAGTTCTTGTGAGTAAATGTGTGTTTAAGAAGCTGCAGAGGATATTTGTATCTAATGCAACAAAACTTTATTTAAATGGTACTAAAAATAACAGTTTTGGCCAAAGTGCTGTACAGTGATAAAAGCTAATAAAAAAAACACAAAGGTTTACTAAGCAGAAAGAAAGCATAAATAGAACGAATTTATGAAAAAGTAATGAAACAATGGAACAAAATAATAAAAACAGTTATAGCAATTAAAGCCAATATATCAGAGTGGAAAGCCAAGGAGAAAAAAATGTTTTTTTATGTGAATATTGAGATGCACTGAGTGAGTCTTCCTGTTCAATGTGCACTGCCTTATTGGACCCACTCACTTCTCGGATTCCTCTTTGACTTTAGGACAGCAATAACTGATCTGCCATGAGGTGAAGACGGAGGTTCATATGGGTTTGAACAGATCAACACAAACTCAGTTACTGAAAGTTTGAAAATCTGTTATTTTTTGGGGTCTAATATAAATCCACTCATGTCCCGTAAACTGATTGAGGGGGGATGACACCCTCAACCCCCACACGCAGCTCCCCCATACCATCCACCGTGACATCACTGAATCTGTAATATTTTTACTCTATATTAACATTAATTCAATTCAATTCAGTTTATTTATATAGCGCCAAATTCACAACACATGTCATCTCAAGGCACTTTACAGTTCAACCAGATCATACAGTCAAATTGATACAAAGTTTTCTATCTAAGGAAAACCAGTTGATTGCATCGACTCATTGACTCAAATACAATCCCTCACACTAAGCATGCTTGTAGCGACAGTGGAGAGGAAAAACTCCCTTTTAACAGGAAGAAACCTCCAGCAGAACCAGGCTCAGTGTGAGCGGCCATCTGCCAAGGCCGACTGGGGTTCAAGGAGACAGAAGCAGAGATACAAGAAGCAGAGATACAAAAAGCAACTGTAAAAGGCGGCCCCGTCCAGGAAACACACAGCCAGGCAGACGAGCTCCAAGGCAGCTCCCATGCCAGAGGATGAAGAGAGCACATCCACCCAGCCACGGCCAGAGAAACAGGACCACACTGGAAGACAGGCCGATCTCCAACATCTACAAACAAGGGTGTTGATGGAAGCAGCACAGCTGATGTTTCTTTCCTGGATGACGTCACAGCCAAAACTGAGGAAAAGCAGAGAGAGCAGAAGGTTAGAGATTGAACAAACAGATTCTGCAGAATAGGAGAACAGAGAGAGAATGAAGCAGAATGATGAAATGGGGGTCCCTATGTCCTCCAAAAGTCTAAGCCTATAGCAGCATAACTTTAAAGACAGCTCAGGATAACCTGAGCCACCCTAACTATAAGCTTTATCAAAAAGGAAAGTTTTAAGCCTAGTCTTAAAAGTAGACAGAGTGTCTGCCTCACGGACTAAAACTGGTAGTTGGTTCCACAGGAGAGGAGCCTGATAACTAAAAGATCTGCCTCCCATTCTACTTTTAGAAATTCTAGGAACCACTAGTAAACCTGCAGATTGAGAGCGAAGTGCTCTGTTAGGAACATAAGGAACAATCAGATCTCTGATATAAGATGGAGCTTGGCCATTTAAGGCTTTATATGTGAGAAGGAGGATTTTAAATTCTATTCTGGATTTAACAGGAAGCCAATGAAGAGAAGCCAGGATAGGAGAGATATGATCTCTCTTTTTAATTTTCATCAGAACTCTGGCTGCAGCATTTTGGATCAGCTGAAGGCTTTTAACTACAGTTTGTGGACTTCCTGATAGTAAAGAATTACAATAGTCCAGCCTTGAAGTAACAAATGCATGGACTAGTTTCTCAGCATCACCCCTGGACAGGAGATTTCTAATTTTTGCAATGTTCCTCAGATGAAAGAAGGAAATTCTAGAAACCTCTTTGATCTGGGATTTAAATGACAGGTCCTGATCAAAAACAACACCAAGATTTTTTACTTTATTATCTGAAATCAGTTTAATCCCATCCAAATGAAGTGACTGGCTAATCAGCTTCTTTTTCAGAGACTCTGGTCCAAAGACTATAACTTCTGTTTTGTCTGCATTCAGAAGCAGAAAGTTAAGAGTCATCCAGGTTTTTATGTCTTCAAGACATGCTTGTAATCTATGTAATGGGTTAGCTTCATCTGGATTTATAGACAGATATAGCTGGGTATCATCAGCATAACAGTGGAAATTAATCCCATGCTGTCTAATAACTCTACCAATTGGGAGCATGTATAAAGTAAAGAGAATTGGTCCTAGCACTGATCCCTGTGGTACTCCACAGGTAACCTTTGAGTGTGTTGAAGATCTATCATTAACATAAACAAACTGAATTCGATCAGATAGATAAGATTTAAACCAGTCTAGTGCTGTTCCTTTAATTCCAACAAAATATTCAAGTCTTTCTAAAAGAATATTATGGTCAACTGTATCAAATGCAGCACTAAGATCCAACAGGACGAGCACAGATACAAGTCCATTATCTGAGGCCATGAGAATATCATTAGTGACTTTCACCAGAGCTGTTTCAGTGCTATGATGAGCTCTAAAGCCAGACTGAAACTCTTCAAAAAGTTCATTATGGTGTAAGTGGTCGCAAACTTGTTTGGCAACTACTTTCTCAAGAATTTTGGATAAGAAAGGAAGATTGGATATAGGTCTATAATTAACCAAGTCATCTGGGTCAAGAGACGGTTTCTTAAGCAGAGGTTTAATTACAGCAACCTTAACATTAATGGCAATAATATCACCCTTTAAACATTTGGGATATAGCTATGCTAACTCTGTAGGGGCAGTGATAGCCATACTAACTGTGTAGGGGCAGTGATAGCCATGCTAACTATGTAGAGGCTGTGCTAGCCATGCTAACTATGTAGGGGCAATGATAGCCATGCTTACTATGTAGGGGCAGTCATAGCCATGCTAACTATGTAGGGGCAGTGATAGCCATGCTAACTATATAGGGGCAGTCATAGCCATGCTAACTATGTAGAGGCTGTGCTAGCCATGCTAACTATGTAGGGGCAATGATAGCCATGCTTACTATGTAGGGGCAGTGATAGCCATGCTAACCCTGTAGGGGCAGTGATAGCCATGCTAACTATGTAGAGGCTGTGCTAGCCATGCTAACTATGTAGGGGCAATGATAGCCATGCTTACTATTTAGGGGCAGTGATAGCCATGCTAACCCTGTAGGGGCAGTGATAGCCATGCTAACTATGTAGGGGCAGTGATAGCCATGCTAACTATGTAGGGGCAGTGATAGCCATGCTAACTCTGTAGGGGCAGTGATAGCCATGCTAACTCTGTAGAGGTAGTGATAGCCATGCTAACTATGTAGAGGTAGTGATAGCCATGCTAACTCTGTAGGGGCAGTGATAGCCATGCTAACTCTGTAGGGGCAGTGATAGCCATGCTAACTCTGTAGAGGTAGTGATAGCCATGCTAACTATGTAGAGGTAGTGATAGCCATGCTAACTCTGTAGGGGCAGTGATAGCCATGCCAGTCGAGGGACAGACTGCAGTTCTACTGTAAGGTGCCTTGGTCAAGGTCAATGACCGCCGTACCTGACATGGAACAACCAGACCATGCATATTGCTTTAGTTAATAGACTGTATTCATTAGGCTAGGTATGCTTGTGTTTTTACAACTAGACTACTGCTTAAAGGTACATATGAGGACAGTCAATTCGTCCCCATATGTAAAGTTCTGGCCTGTGAGTTTAGGTTAGGATTAGGGTTAGGTATATGTTGGTAATAGTTAGGGTTAAGGTAAGGCTCTAGGTTAGGTCATGTAAAATGAATGGAATGAAATGGGCCTATACGTCATGAAAACACAGCGGTGTGTAGGTGTGTGTATCACAACTTAAAAATGCACTGATTTTAATAAATGTTTTAAAAAAAAATCAAATACATAAGTTTTTATTATCAAAAATCAAAATGAATCCCCAAAATGATTCATATGTTTCTGTACAAGATGAATGAAGACAGTTTTTGAGTTATTTACATCTCTAAAATAAAAAATTAAAACTTTTGGATATCAACGGAAAACAATCGACAAGACCGCATAGGCCGCATGCAGGATTGCAAAAAGACTAATTAAGTTGATTTTAAATGAACTTAAATATCCATTAAGTTCATATAAAATCTACTGCTCTTAATCAGGACACTCAGGATCCCAGTGAAATAGTTTGCTTTTTAAATACAGGTTTAGATAAATAGTCAACAAACTTTAAATAAAACCTAATATTTCCTTTCAATTTTTCTAGCTTGACAATATTTTCGCACATTAAACAGTTGTTTTTTAGTCTGTTGTCTGCAAAACAACCTTTTGAGAGAGACAAGCCATACAAATGTAGCGTTCAGGCTCCGACAGACTCTGAAGAATCCCATTCATTGCATGTCACAGAGCACAGAATGTTGATAACATTGTTTAAAACATACTGTTTAAAACAAAGCTGTAACATCTTGACTATGTCAGCGGATTTTGTGATTATGTTCAAAGGGCATCCTATAATTAATTGTACTTAATCGTATTACAACAGAGAACACCTCAGGCTGTGTAACATTTCAATGGAGAGAGCTGCAGAGTCAGAGTATGAGTCAATAGGTTTTAGTTCCCTTAAGCCCCCCCCCCCCACCAAGCAAAATCCAAACCCCTCGATCTTAACCGCGATCTAAATGTGTTGCACTTTACAGTTAAGGATGTGTATAGTATTTAGTATATTTAATTTATGGCCTGGTTTGTGTTTTCATTATTATTTTCATTGATTTGGATTATTTAAAAATCTGAGCAATTAAAAGACATTTTATGACAGCAATATAATGTGATGGTCCGTGTAGGACCAGTATTCTATTAGATAGTAAATAAAAACTCAACAAGAATGGTATCCATATTGAACAAGTGCTTTAACTGTTAGCCGTTTCTGAATACAGTAATGGAAAATTGAGTGAAAGACAAAATAAACAATTTACATACATGTTCAACAGTGGCGGTGCATATGGTACCTAGTGGGCATCCTTTCACTTAACTTAATCTACTTCACATCCATGGATTGCATAAATGCATTATACTCTATTTTCTCATTTGCAATGGGATGCGAAGTGACCTTTTTTAATGTAGTCTAGTAAAATAAATTATTAATTAAATAGGAAAGGCGGGGCAACATGAAAGGAACGAGGTGTTACGTTCACAGCTGCGATAATTTAACAGCCAGTTAAATAAGACAATCCACGGGCAGAGATGGGAAGTACAAATACTTTGTTACTTTACTCAAGTAGATTTTTCTGATATTTTTACTTTACTACTTATTTTTATGGCGACTTTTTACTTCTACTCCTTACATTTTAAAAAATTGGCTCGTTACTTTAGTTTGAATCATTTCAATGGAGTTACCGTTATTATTTTTCACGTCATCAATACCAAATTCAATCTAATTGGATGGGAATCTACGTTGCATTTGTCGCACCACTACAAGATGAATCGACAGATTCGGCGGTATTCATTGGCGGCAAATCATTGCAGCTTGGTGGCGGTGGCGTTAGCATAGTAGCATGGACGACGAGATGATTGAAAATGAACACAACGGAGATGTAGTCCTATTGGCAGACATCCATTTAAAATGTAGGCAACGGCATGAAAAAAGTGGTTTTATACTTTTACTTTTATACTTTAAGTAAATTTACAAGCCTGTACTTTGTTACTTTTACTTGAGTAAAGAAGTTTAATCAGTACTTCCACTTTTACCAGAGTATTTTTTAACATAAGTATCTGTACTTTTACTCAAGTACGGAAAGTGAGTACTTTTGCCATCTCTGTCCACGGGCCCTGGCATCGTTATAGGAAGGAAAATGTAATCTTGCATCCTCTACTTTATAACCACAGCAAAATAGCCATTAAATATGCATCCAATTGGCCTGTACTTATATAACGTTTTTTTAAGTCAGGAGACTTGACCAAAGCACTTTGCACTACATTCAGTCATTCACCCATTCACGCACACACTGATGGTGGCAAGCTACATTGTAGCCACAGCTGCCCTGGGGCTCACTGACAGAAGCTGGCTCCACCGGGCGCTCTGACCACCATCAGTCGACAATGCAGGTGAAGTGTCTTGCCCAAGGACACAACGACACTGAAAGTCGGAGCCGGGGCTTGAACCGCCAATCCTTCAATTTCAGGGCAAACTCCTACATCCGACGCCACTGTCGCCCCAATTAACAGGTAAAATTACGCATAGAAGATGATAATAACATATAACACACTTACCAAAGATGCTGATTATTAATATACAAATTCATCTTTTTGTCTTTCTGCAGGAAGTCTTAGTATCTCAATTTAAGATCAGCCATAGAGGCCTGAAAAAACTTAAGCAAATCTAAAATGCAGATTGTTGTTAGCTTAACTCGGCTCTAAAAGTTTTTCTCTAACTGACCAATCAGAGGACAGGAAATGCTGACGTTCAGGCGGGCCCTCTAGCAGGCCCTGTGGAGCAAATCCCAAATCTTAATGGTTGGATAAATGGTTCCTCACTAATATTGTTAAGGTAAGATCAGCTGATTCTGCTGATTCTAAAGGCCCTGGGCAGATTTGATTGACATAGCAACACACACAGAGGCTGAAATCTGATTGATAAAAAATATAGAAACCTCATAAATGGAAGCAGCACAGCCAAGAGAGACGCTACAGGATTAAGACAACAGATTGTTTGGAATAAATAAATGCAGATGAAAAGAAGAAAATGAAAGTTGAAGTTCTGAATGTAGGTTAGTGTTTCAGATTGATTTTAGGCCCTGACTGCCCACCACTGCTGTGGACCAAAATTTCTACATTGAATTTTAATATTGGTTTTATGAAATTAATCTTTCTAAAATAATGAATGTTGGGTTTTATCAACTGTAATAGAAATAGATCTACCTTTTGTTACCCCACAGTATGGAAATATGTTTGTGAAAATTACAAAATCAAATAGACAGATGTTAGAAGACAATCTTGTGAAAAGAAAATTTTAAGAATAAAGCTGTGCAGCAGAAAAGGAAAATTTCATATCTAAGAGGAAACAAGTGCAATGCAATCATTAGTTTAATATTTATTTATGATTTCATTCATTCAGGTGCAGCTGTGTGGGGTACCAGAGTTCATCTGCTTGCAGAAATGTTGCTTAACTTTTCAGACTGTTTAGACATTTTCAGCTGTGGCTATATCACCTGGCGGAAAACTTTATTTTTTCTACTCCACTTAAAAATTGTTGAAATGTTTTTTCACTCAACTTAAAAAATCTAGTAAAAAATAGACATATATTTTTGCATTAAAAGTAGGACAATATCATAATAACAGTAACTTATTTTCTCTCTGGTTTTAGAGAAGGCTGGAAACTAAAGGTTCAAGCTGCGGAAGGTCATTGAAATAAAGACAGATCCGAGGGACAAAAAGCACAGAAATCCTATGATGTTCAAAAACAAAAGCCTCAGCTTGAAGTGAGGTCTTCACAACCTTTGACCGTCTGCCATCAGACAGACCTTTGAGCAAAATAACAAAGACAACCGCATTTCTTTCTTTAGATGCCGAGAAGGCGTTCGACCGAGTCTAATGGCCCTATCGATTCAACTTTTTAAACCGTTTTGGTCATGGAAATAATTAAAAAAATCAGGTACACTTATTATAGTTAAATCCTACTGCAGAAACATTAAGAAATAAAAATGTGTCTAAACCAATTGCTATCAAACGAGGATCTCGTCAAGGATGTCCTTTATCCACCTTGTTGTTTACATTAGCATTGGAACCACTTGCTATAACCCATAAATCTATAACAAGCTTTACCATTAAACAAGTAGAACACAAAGTTTCATTATATGCAGATGACGTAATCATGTTTATTTCAAACTTAAAAGAATCTATTCCAAGCTTGCTTGATTTAATAGGGGAATATGGTCATATTTCAGGGTATTATATAAATAAAGCTAAATCTTCATTATGAATGTTGGATAGAAAATAAATGTCCCAAGAAATGAGCTCAGAATTTAGGGTTGTTAGAGAATTCACATATTTAGGAATCGTCATAATAAGAAATCTAGGTATGATTATAAAGAAGGTTATGAAGAGATCTCTGAAAATATCAATAAATGGATGCCCCTTCCCTTATCACTCACTGGCAGGATTAGCACTTACAAAATGAATATACTTCCAAAAATATTGTATATTTTTCAGAATGTACCTCTACCGCCTCCTGTAAACTGGTTTAATAATATAAGGAAATTAATTGCAGGGTTTTTATGGCAGAATAAACGGCCCAGGGCTCTAACATTTCCACACTGGGAGGGAGGACTAGTGTGTCCGAATTTGAAGTGGTATTATTGGGCAGCCCAACTTAGAACTATTAGATACAACTTTAATGCCAGGGATGTCCCTCAATGGGTAGAAATTGAATCTAAATCAGTAAGTCCACCCTTACCTGTATATATTTTTTCTGATTCAAGCCCAGGACTGTTGGGGAAAAAAGCTAATTCTATTGTTAAAAACATGATCAAAATATGGTACGACGTAAAGAAGTTCACAAAAGAACCAGTTACATTATCACAATTTACTCCAATATGGGGAAACCAAGATTTTACTCCTGAAGGAGCAGACTTCACTTTTTGAACAATGGGATGCAAAGGGAATAGATAGAATCAATCATTATCAACCAAATTCAACTTACATGATGTCTTTTGATAGCCTCGTGAGACCATCCTGAACTTGCGAGCTTTCAAGGTTTCACTCGCAGATCAGTCTGGAGACTCACCATTAAAGAAAATTTGGAGCCGTTCACCAAACGAACGTCCAATCAGCGTTGGCTTTGAGGCGGGTTGAGGTGTGACGCAACGAGAAGCGCGACAGTTCAGTCTAAAGAACATGGCGGCTTCAGCCGATGAAACTAGCGTTACCGTGGCTATCGAGCAAGAGTATTTCTTCACTGAAAGAAGAGCAAAACACTGCTCTGGAGGCTTTTCTCAGAGGAAAAGATGTTTTTGCTCTTCTCCCGACTGGTTTCGGCAAGAGTTTGATCTATCAGTTGGCTCCTCTTTGTCGTCGCTCTGTTAGTACGTCATATGCTTCATTGATCTGATTGGTCTATTTGGCCAGTCTATCACCAACATAGGCCAATCAGCTAACCAGTATTTTTGCCCCTTCCCAAAATTACTTCAACGGAAGGTTTCCAGATGGATATGAAGAGCAAATCCATCTGGCGGAGTCAGGTTAGTCTTTTGAAGAACTAAGGCAACAATTTAATATAAATAGAAAATACTTCTTTAAATACCTTCAGCTTAGAAGTTACATTAGGATAAAGAACAAAGATTTAACTAAGCGTCAAAAATCCCAATAAGAAGAAATTATTAGCAAAGATAGCGCAAATAAAGGTGCGATTTCAGAAATGTACAATTTTATAGTTTCGAATTCCCCTGAAGACTCAACCTACAGTGTACAAAGTGTGATCCAGGGGCCATTTACAGACTTTGGAATAAGCACATGTGATTTACTTTGTCATATAAATTAAGCCCTCCAGCAAATGGAACTGAGGCAGATATGCAGTTTGTCTTCTTTTAGGTTGATATTTCCTTAGATAAATGCATGACTTCTTGAACGGAACATGTCTGTTGACAAAACAACATTTTTTTTTCATTCATTAGCCTTTATTATTTTATGCTTTTATTTTGATATCGAGAGAAAGAAAAGCCTTGTTTTCCAAGCCAAATCAAGGCTTTGTTTTTGGTCCACTCTTTGGTCCAAGCAAAACATGGAAACATCCAGTGGATTGTTTGTTAACTTTTTGGAATGAGTATGAGCTGGATGGCTAAGAATCTTCGCCAGCATGTCTCAGCCTGGTCATCACTCGGCTTGTGATGACCATTACTTGTGCCTAGAGATCCAAAATGGCTTGGACAACTTCACCAACTTCAATGAAGAGGGTCAATGAACTGGTGATGAGAAAACTTCATCAATACTGGAAATTAAAGAAAAAACTTCATGTGAGACCAACGTCTTACATCTTGTGGCCTACTTTAGGGTCATTTAAGAGTCACTAAATAAAAGGTATAATCCAGAAAAGATCAAATGAACCAATCATATAGACACACATACACCAACTGACCAATTAGCATTAAGGTCTGTTTCGTCTTGTCTGGTTAAACCAGAGGCCAGTAAGGTTCTGCCAGAGAACTTAAAAAGAGCTAATCCACATCAATCCACAAGAAAATTACAAGTTTATTTTGAATAAATATGCTAAAATTGAATAAGAAAACGTGAAAATAAGAAAAGTTATTTCAAAAAGTAGTTTGACTGCTAGCAAACAAAACCAACACTTATCATTTATTGAAAAGTATGTAATAATTTCATATAAATATTTTTAGAAGTTTGAATTCTGAATGTGATCGGACTTTTCCTTTAAGTTAATGGAAAAGTAGGTTGAAGCCGTCACAAAAACCAAAAGAGGAAGTTGGAGAAGTGCAGCGCAACATGCCTGAGCAAACTGTCACTTCTACAACCATTGTGTATGCAGACGTTTCCATGGAGAGGTTGCATCTCATTGGCCCGTGATCTGCCTCGGTTTCCCCATCATTGGTTTTGTGGCAATGATTTGTTTGGAGGAAATACTGGACTTCTATTTTCTTTTTTGGCACATTTATGACAGCTTTTCCCAACTGTGCGTTGCCTTGGCAGCACACAGTACAGCACACTAAACTTGTGATCATGCAAAAGAGAAATTTTCCTCCAACAAGGAGGTAATCCCTGCTGAAAGAAATTAAACGTACCACATAATCATCACTTTATGGTCAACTTTAAAATTCTAACAGTATCTCTAATAATTCAATTCAATTCAGTTTATTTATATAGCGTCAAATTCACAACACGTCATTTCAAGGCACTTTACAGTTCAACCAGATCATCCAGTCAAATTGATTCAAAGTTTTCTATCTAAGGAAAACCAGCTGATTGCATCGACTCATTGACTCTTCAGCAATCCCTCACACTAAGCATTCTTGTAGCGACAGTGGAGAGGAAAAACTGCCTTTGAACAGGAAGAAACCTCCAGCAGAACCAGGCTCAGTGTGAGCGGCCATCTGCTGAGGCCGACTGGGGTTCAAGGAGACAGAAGCAGACATAGAAAAAGAAGCATAGATACAAAAAGCAGCTGCAAAAGGCGGCCCCATCCAGGAAACACACAGCCAGGCAGACGAGCTCCGAGCCAGCTGCCATGCCAGACTATAATAGTCTTTTGAAATAATATTTGCTGCATTACACATATTTCATATTTTTGTTTTAATGTTGCAGAGCAAATCCTTAAATCTAAATAACCTGAGTTGTTAGCAAAAACAGTGTTTCCAAAAAGTTACTTGTTTTTTTTATAAGTTTTTGTTCTCTTGCTCAACACTGGTTTTGAACTTTGAGCTCTCCATTAGTTGGATGAATATTTATTGTAACGTGTTCTTGGAGTACAGGGCTGGTTTCCCTCCCACAGCAGTGAGTCGCAGTTAGCTTGTCGCAGGAATGACGCAGATATTTTTGATTTATGCCTAATTGTGAAGCGTGGTCTACTCTATGTTTTTCTTCACCACAACGTAAGATGGACAATAACGTACTAGCTGGGATTGTTGGTGTCCATTTGTCAGCTTGATGAGATTGTTCACCATCTGTAACCCCTCATCTAATGCCGGACGACACACATTTCACCCGTGACTGTTCCCCAAAGACTGACCGTGGCGCTGGTGCAAACCAACAGACCGTCGCACAGAGCTGCAACCTGCACGGTGTCTGGGATAGTGTCCGAGGTGTGCCAGGCCCTGTGGACGGCACTACAGCCAGAGTTTCTGCCATTAGGTACCAAACAGGAAATACGCATAGAGTAGAGCAGATTTAGACTTGACCAATTAGAGCTCTCCTTTCTCTCCCTTAACCAGGCTTAATTTTTGTCAACTGGCAGGTCCTGACCATCTTCACCTCTGCACCGTGTTTTTTTCTATTTGTAAATAAAAACCTTCAGAAATGGCTTGGTAGCGCTGATTTAATGTCGGTAACTTTGTTTCTCATATGCTCTTGACTAACTTTAGATCAGTATTATTAAGTCTTGCAGTGCTTCACAGACAGGTTCTGTCTTAAGAGACATACTAGTTGTACAGTTCTGGTATTAGGCAGGTCTGGGCTTTGCAGGTAAACTTGTTTTCATTCAAATTCTTTTGGTGCGTCTTGAATTGTGTCAAAGTCCAGTGTCGGAACCTTTGGTAGCAACAATAACCCCATTAGACGGGCAGCATTGGAACATCGCTGTACCCAAACCTGAAGTATTTTTAGCAATTTGTAGTTTGTTTGGTGTGGTCTAAAAAATCAGTTCAAAGGCAAAGTGCAAATTATCTCACTTTGACCTTTGTTTGGACCAGACTAAAACATGAATGTACCCTAAAACTTAGCGATATTAAATTCACCAAAGAATTATGAGCACTTAATAGTTTGTAAATGCAGATGATTACTTCTTCATAAAATACCAAATAGTTTTCCTTATCATTTGAAATCATGATTTAAAAAACAGTAGTAGACATTCAAAATGTCCCCACTTTCCTTGACGGGTCCCTGGCTGGTCCCCTACAATTCCTTTTTAAACATTAATATTTTGTACTAAGATATTCTTTCTTTCATGATTTGCGGAAATTAAGGTCAGACCCTGTAATTGAGTGAAAGGGTGCAGTCAGAGTAACAAAAGGGAACACCCAGGAGGAGAGGGTCACTCCAGTGGCAGGAATTTGGCTGCCATTCGCCTGGCGTTGTAATAGGAAGGGCCATTTTGAATGGCTGCCACTGTATGCTTAGGATATCTATGACTAAAATGGAAAATTGATTAAATGTGAAGAGACATAAACGTAAAAGGTCCAAAATAACAGTAAGATGAATAATATAGGCTCAGTTTTAACACTTGATTTAATAATGACTCCTATACAGTGGATATTATTGTATTAAGATGATAAAATCCTTGATTTACTGTATTATTGTAAAGCAGCTACAATGTGTTATGATCTGAGTCCTGAATGTGATCATACTTATAATCCGTAGCACAGTTACAACACTAGACTGACTTTAGATATTGGACTTTTAGTTGTCGTGACCCACAAAACTATCTTCAGCCCATTAAAGAATACTATCCTTTGGTGTCCGTTTAAAGCCCTCTGAGACTGTAAATGTCCTCTTTTATTAGAAATAGGAAAAAAAAATAACATTTATACAAAGTTCCATTCCAATCTTGCTAATTGTGATGAATATAAATAACACTGATGCCTTAATATCTATAATAATGTGGCAGTTTATTTCCAGTCACAGCCCTTAGTGTCTAACCCTCCAGCCAAGCTCTGCAGAAACTGAAGTTAGGAAATGCTTTGAGATACTTACCATGAAGGTTGCTATATATGCAAAACCTTTTAAGTGTGAAAGCAAAACACATTCATGTTTCACTTTTTTTATTCATATTTCCTTTCCAGAGGGCAGTACGCTCAATTTTCATATTTTAGCATTCATATCCAACCAAACCTGCAACTGTGGATAATGACATAAAGCTCTTATACTAAGATCTACTATAAATACATAACATTTTTGTGTGTAAATAAATCTATGACAGACATAGGACATTTTGATGACTATAGTAAAACTTGTCAAACACATATCAGAAAAGGGATGCTTTTTACTTGTTTAAGTTTAACCTCGTTATCATGACACCTCACTGGAAATTTGCCTCAGAGAAACTAGCTGCAGTTTCTCGGAGGCAAAACTTGCTTTTTCTTCTGGTTCAATTTGCATGTTTTCTAAGCCAAAAGATGTTGTTGGGCTACTATATAAAACTTCTAACTCAACGCTATTCCTGACATTTGAATTGAAAAAGCTTCCTGGATGGAAAGCAAAACGTCTTCAAACTTGGAAACAAAGTCCAGTGGATTGTTTTTTAACTTTTTTGGAAGCATACATAGCCTAATTAGTCTATTAACCTAAAGAAATATGCATGGTCGGGTTGTTCCATGTCAGGTACGGCAGTCATTGACCTTGACCAAGGCACCTTACAGTAGAACTGCAGTCAGTCCCTGGACTGGCATGGCTATCACTGCCCCTAAAGAGTTAGGGACTAATTTCCCACTGGGATCAGCCTTATTGTTATGGTAGGACACTTCTTACTGTTAATAAAGTAGAAATTTTACACATTCAGTAATAAAATGTCACAGCGGATGGTACTACCTGAACAAGCATTTATCGCTTGAGTCATGTACAAAAAAAAAACAATTTAAGGTTAGGTCGGCTTCAAAAAACACCAAAATGTAAGTAAGTAAATAGTTTTTTTTTACATGACTAAAGGAATACTCGCCCCTTGAGGTAGTTTAAAGTGTATTTTTTTCGTACAAAACTAAAGGTATAAACTAAAGGGATATACGGGTATTGATATGCTGGTCTGACCGGGTATGCTCATCTGACAGAACACCGGTTCTGGTTCTCTCCTCTGTTGCCAACTCAGCGACTTTGTTGCTATATTTAGCAACTTTTCAGACCCCTCCAGCGACTCTTTTTCAAAGAAGCGCCTCCCCCGTCCCAAACCAGTTGTCCCGCTTCCGCAGGAGTCCCTCTCAGCGCTGCAGTCAGAGCCACAGCACGTTTACCCTCAGTGTCCAGACCCAAATGAACCGTGCGCATGCACCGGGATTGACGGCACAGGAAGATCGCGCTGGAATCAGCTCCCTCAGTTGCGAAAGCTGCCATAGAGAGCCTTGACCAATAAGCACTCAGGCGAGCACTTCCTGTGTGTGTGGAGGGAAATCTTATTAGTTTAAAAAAAACAATAATTACCATTATTTGCTCACATTGTCATTGATTCTTTGTAGTCTTTTTTTGTTCCATTTAGATTGTTAATGTTAATGTAGTGTAAAAAATGTTATGGTTCAAAATGTTCATGTTTTACCATGATTTTTAAGCTCCTTAGTGGACCACAAGGGTAAAAAGAAAAATGACGTCATTCAGCGACTTCTAGCAACTTCTAGCACAGCCAATAGCTACTTTCCTTACTGAGGAGTTGGCAACACTGGTTCTCTTTCTCTGAGAATGGCGCCACACCTAACCAGCGGTTGTCTGGATGATTCGTCCCCCACTGTGAGACAGCAGGACCCCAACCTGGGTCTAGACAGAAGTAGCGCTAAAAATGTCCGTCATCCAGACGTTGCCTCTGGAGATCGTGGTGGTTTTCCTCTATACTGGTTCTGTGTCTTGAAATCCAGTAAACCCAGGAACGCCAACAGCGCTATTTGGCTTTAGGCAAAAAAAACAACAACAAAAACCCTGCTAGTTGCTCCATAATTCCACGTGTGCTATGATGAGGTGAAATCAATTACCAGCCGGCTCCATGACATAGGAACCTTTTGCCCACTGGACGAATTCACCTGCCGTGAAAGAGTTTCACCCACCTGTTGATTTTCTCGTGGAGCTGAAGCAAGCAAAACCGATATTTTCGCAGGTTTTGCATTTACGATAAACTCAACAAGATAATGTATACATTTTTTTTTTATTAATATTGATAATAATATTGTCATCTTTTCTCTTGAATTCATCCAAGTTTCCTGTTTAAAACTGTGTTCTGTAATTGGATCGAGACTGTGAGTATTTGGTAGTATCAATTAATACAGCCTAAGTGAAATAAATGGGTTTAGTTTTAATTGGACACTGGAGAGCCTGGACTTTTGGGTCGAATAATTGGACACCTTTATGTGAGAACCTGAGAGCTGCCAAATTCCTGATTGAAATGTTTCATTTATGAAGCAAATGCAGCCATATTCCAACTCTATCTTTTTTTGACATTAAGAGGACACTCCTTCAGTCAAAATGAAATCTGATAATGGCTCTAATTAATGCAGACAGAGATGTGAACTTCGTAATAATCTTGAAAATCACCTAGACAGCCTTGAGATGACTCTAACAAGAAGACTCTGTACCAGCATTAACATTAATTCCACTTTGCCTCTAAATTCATAAATTCCTTAAAGTCTGACATGTCAGCGAAAGTGGAGTTCTTCACCTGAAGGGTAATGACAGTTTTCTTTGGTGCGAGTGGCGTTGTACTCAGAAAGCATGTACCTAGGTGAGTCCTGCCTGCATCAACAACCCTTACCGTGGTACTTGTACTGTACCAACAAGCTGTTTCTAGACATGTGATAATCAGAGAGAACTGGAAACACTGCTGTAGTTAATTAACAGGAACCTCAATGCGTTGGCACTGTAACAAACACACAGCCCAGGGGAGGTGGAGGTGGAGCGAAGCAGAGGGAGATGGATGGATATTTTTGTCTGTGAGTAAATTTAATGAGACACAGCCATGTGAACAATTGGTGTGAGCGGAAGGGCCACTGGCTGAATCCGTGCAACTTCCCAAAAAGACTGCCTTTCTGTCACAATCCATTAACTTACCCTCATAAATAACAGGGATGTGTTCTGTAGTTTTAGTGTTTGTTTCCTTTTACTGTGGTAGAAATCATATCCTTCTCCCATGCAGCCATAAATGCTCCAATTCAGAGCACATCTTCTTATTCAAACAGTTTTCTTTATTTTCATGACTGAAAATTGAAGATTCACACTGAAGGCATCAACACATGTGGAACTATACACTTAACAAAAAAGTGTGAAACAACTGAAAATGTCTTATATTCTGGGGTCTTCAAAGTAGCCGCCTTTTGTCCAAATTTGGGCTCATCAGACCAACGCACAGATTTCCACTGGTCTAATTCCTTGTGTTCTTTAGTCTCTTCTGCTTGTTGCCTGTTCTTAGCAGTGGTTTCCTAGCAGCTATTCTACCATGAAGGCCTGATTCCCACCGTCTCCTCTTAACCGTTTTTCTAGAGATGTGTCTGCTGCTAGAACTCTGTGTGGCATTGACCTGCTCTCTAATCTGAGCTGCAGGTAATCTGCCATTTCTGATGCTGGTGACTCGGATTAACTTACCCTCCGCAGCAGAAGTTACTCTTGGTCTTCCTTTCCTGGGGCGGTCCTAATATCAGCCAGTTTCTTTGTAGCGCCTGATGGTTTTTGCGACTGTACTTAGGGACACTTTCAAAGTTTTGCCATTTTTTCAGGCTGACTGACCTTAATTTCTTAAAGTAATGATGGCCGCTTATTTTAATTACTTAGCTGCTTTTTTCTTGCCATAATATAAATTCTAACGGTCTATTCAGCAGGACTATCAGCTGTTTGTCCACCTGACTTCTGCACAACACAACTGATGCTCCCAACCCCATTTATAAGGCAAGAAATCCCACTTATTAAACCTGATGGGGGACATGGGGAAGAGAAAACCATTTCAGGGTACGGCCTCTGGAAGCTCATCAAGAGAATGCCAAGAGTGAGCCAAGCAGTAATCAAAGCAACAGGTGCCTACTTTGAAGAACCTAGAAAATAAGACATATTTTCAGTTGTGTCCAAACTTTTGGTCTGTACTGTATATATATATATATATTGTTGCACATTGTCTCAAATTGTCGAGGATGTAGTGTAAGACCTAGATCAGTATTTCCCTGGAGACCATGTCAACATGAGGGTTTGAATCCAGAAGTTTGAAGCGAAATCTTTTTTCTTCTTAATTATGGAATATCTTTGTTTTTTCAATGCTATTTTAGCAATGGAGCTTTACAGACACCCCCCACCACCCACTCACGCAGTTTTACAGAGTACATATAAAATAAAAAAACTCAAAAGGAATATAAGAATTAGATCCATAGAGTTGAAATTATGAAATAAGGCATAACTGGGTCATTATTACATTTTGAGGTTTCAGGCAGTATTTATTCATATATTTTGGATTTCCAGGCATTAGTTGAAGCATATATGATAACATATTCATTGCTCCTTCACTAAATAAAATTTATTTAGTTATCTTTTTTTTATTGTATGTTTGCTTGTGAAAAAAAGACTCTTTCCTAGATAGTTTCTTTACAAAATGTAAGAAGTTTTGAGATTCACAGCTGGTTTCTGTATACTGACCAGAGTTCACTGCCTTTCCACACTTACTGTGCGGCATCTTGACAAACATACTGCCAGCTAAAATAATCTGTAACTTTGACAGATGGAGTAGCAGATCTTTCCAGAGTGGGTTTTTTCACCTAGCCCTTGGATGACTTCCTCTGCTCCTCGGAAGGCCTCAAACCTGGAGGCTGTTTAATTTTATCAATTTAATTTTAAAAAAGTTTTTGGTTCTATATTAATATTTCAATCTTCCTTTTACTTCATGAGCTAGAGAAACATGATTTTTTTCTGTTCAATTTTTTCCCTGATTCTCATGGTCAGTCCTTACAAGCTGTCTGCAGTTTGCAGGGTGAGGCAGCCCAAAAAAAATAATAATTATTAGATGGTTTAGAACAGGAGTCTGCAGGTTGGTGAGGGGTACTGACCTGGCTTTACCTCAGTAACAGTCAATCTGGTTAGATTTCTTTGGAAGGTTCTGAATGCAGTCGTGTTGATTTAACTGATCACCGACACACTCCAAAGATAAAAAGGCTTGGACATGACTAAAGCTGCAAGATGTTTTTTTTTTTTAACATACATCTAACTGTATAATATAATGATCATTATTTAACTAAGAAAAGCTTCCTGGATGGGAAGGGAAACGTTTTCAAACCTGGAAACAAAGTCGATTGGATTGTTATTTTTCCCCCCGACTCTTTTAGAATAGTATAATGAAGATACAAGTTAAACAATGGACATTAAACAGCTATTCCCCAATTAGTTACAATCAGAGAATCACATGATTAAAAGATACTAAGGTAAACCAGTTGATTGCATCGACTCATTGACTCTTCAGCAATACCTCACACTAAGCATGCTTGTAGCGACAGTGGAGAGGAAAAACTCCCTTTTAACAGGAAGAAACCTCCAGCAGAACCAGGCTCAGTGTGAGCGGCCATCTGCTGAGGCCCACTGGGGTTCAAGGAGACAGAAGCAAACATAGAAAAAGAAGCATAGATACAAAAGGCAACCGTCAACCAGCTCCACAGACGGCCCCGTCCAGGAAACACACAGCCAGGCAGACGAGCTCCGAGCCAGCTCCCATGTCAGAGGATGAAGAGAGCACATCCAGTTAGTCACAGTCAGAGAAACAGGACTACACTGGAAAACAGGCCGATCTCCACCATCTAGAAACAAAGGTGTTGATGGCAGCAGCACAGCTGATATTTCTCTCCAGGATGGAGTCACAGCCAAACAGGAACAGACCAGATGAAGCTCTAGAAGATGAAGGTCTAGATACGGCCGAGGCGGTGAGGAAGTGGGGGCAAGTTTGTGCGACAACAGAGGGACATGAGGGCTTGCGGCACTGTCTGCGGCAGACATGGGCAATGTGGAGTCAACAAGTCATCTCCATGTCATGTATTTAATCTACCCAGCCAATTAACCAGGTGAGTCCAATCTGCACAGGTTAATTCGCGGTGAAGTTTGGACTCACCTGCTTCAGTTGCTGGGTAGAACAAATACATAACATGGAGATGACTTGTTGACTCCACATTGCCCATGTCTGGTCTGCGGTCACCTACAATTTTAGAGAGGGGTTGCATATCTGCATTATACGGAAGAGGATTAGGGCCGGTGGAAAAAAAAAATATTTATTTCAATTAAGTATGGGAAAAAAGTCAGAATTCTGACTTTAATCTGAGATTAAAGTCAGAATTCTGAGAAAAAAGTCAGAATTCTGAGAAAAAAGTCAGAATTCTGAGAAAAAAGTCAGAATTCTGGCTTTAATCTCAGAATTCTGAGAAAAAAAAGTCAGAATTCTGACTTTTTTCCCCATGTTAAACTGAAATAAAATTTAAAAATCAGTTAACTTTTTTTTTTTCAGTGGCCCTAATCCTCTTCCGTAGCGTTAACTGCAACACTCACAGATAACCTGGTTCCTGAGCATAAACCAGGCTTGAATCCACAAGGAGGCCTAATGGTTTCCCTAACGGATGAAACAGATGTTACCCAGCCAGGCAGTGTTTTATTTGTATTACTTTCATCAGGAAGACTTTTAATCCGAAAAACAAGAATTAAAAAAATTTCTTCACCAGACCTGTGACAGTAAAGTGAAATAAAGAGAACTACATCGTCATAGAATTTTCCCGTAAGAACGTTCGGTAAGTTTTTCTGTTCATCCCAGCATAAGTTAAACTCTACTAAATAGCAGAACCTAAAAACAGCGTTGAAAGCAAAATGGTTTAATGGTTAATAATTAATATTTTCTGTGCAGTAATTGGGATGCTGTGTAAATCTGCTTGACAATTTGTCAGCAAGCTCCACTATTTGGCCACGGTTTCTCGTGTTTAAACAGGCAGTCAGGAAGGCAGCGGATGTGTTCTGTATTGATGCTTGCCACCAGTCCACCTGCTCATAATGTATTCCTCCCTCTGCTTTTGTATTCATCCCGCTCCAGTAATGTTCTATGCTCTGTCTACATTGCACTTGTAATTCCAGCTGCATTGAATAATATTCATATTAAACACAAATGCATGTTTTCTGCAAAACAAACAAAGCTCTCATTAAATAGAGAGATAATGCAACATGTTTATCCAAATTTGAAGGTAACTGACATTGTCTGCGTTGCTTCAAAAAGCTCCATTAACCTGCTATTTATAATCAGAGTAAGTTGTTATAGCATAATAGTGTTTAAATGTGTCATCATCGCTATATGAAGAAATGGGATGGATTCCAGGATCTAAAGTCCTTGCTTTACACAGCATGCAAATGCATTCAGACACTCCAACAAATGAATTCACTCCAGTGCCCATTTTATGCCGTGTTCATAAATTATGGATGCTCTTGTTCTCCTGCCCTGCCGCTGACTTCTTCATCCAGGGACATTATCAATGAGAGTTCCTGTGTAATTCCAACAAACAGCCGCCTCCTTTGTTCCGTCTGTCCTGCATAGGGGCTGCTTCTGATGTGAGGACAGACACGAGCAGACAACTCTAGCTGCTCCATCTGCACATCTCCCACCTGGAGCAGGTTATTAGTGCTGTTTGCATTCCTTAAGGCTGACAAAGTGGACGGCACTTTTAACTTCAAGCATCCCTGTGCAGCGTGCAATGAGATCTGATTCAGATCTTATTGGACAGACATAAGCAAAGCATTGGTGATTTCAAAATAAAACAAAGTTGCTTTTAATCAAATGTCTAACAATGTTTGGTGCACATAGAGATGAAGGTCTCTTTATATCATGATATTCATCTTATTTTAGGGAAGTTGGTTTAGATTTCAACAGTTAAAATCCAGGTTATTTCATTTCATTAAATCTATTAAAGGATGCAAACAACTTGAAATTCATTCTTGCAGTTTGCTTTTTTATTGTCATTCCACCATCACAAGTACAGAGCAATGAAATTAACTTTGCATTTAACCCATCCCCTTGGGGAGCAGTGGGCTGCCATTGTGCGACACCCTTGCTCAGGGACCCAGTGTGGCAGGCTGTGGGAGTGGGACTTGAACTCAGAACCTCTGGATTCCAAGCGAAATGCCCTAACCACTCGGGCCATCCCCTTCTTGTGGGGTCTATCAATAAATATCCAAACTTAAAGGAGCAATACTCTTAATTCTCATTATCTGTAGACCAAAATAACACATTATTTTAATACAGCTTTCTATCAAATTCAATAACATGAAACAAGCGGTAATTTTCTTACACCAAACTAAAATTAATACTACATCTACTAATTCTAATAATAATATAAACTCCTTCTTTGAAATTCAGGCTGGCTGGACATTATGTCGCTTGTAAAATAACCTATGACTTGCTTTTTGCATTCATATATTCTTCTATTCATTTTGATATACAATTTAAAATCTACTTAATTATTTCCCTCATGTCATTATATGTTAAATCAATATATAGTTTCATGTTTTTCTCAGTTTTTAAACCCTGAGAATTGACATATGTGCAATTTATACACCGTGAACCGCAGCTAGAAAAACAGGCCAAAATGTGATCAAATTCTGAATATTTATTCTAGAACTCTTGAGAAAGCAGTTTATCAAATACCTTAATTTAAAAAAAAATTTTTAAACCCCAACTCATTTGTTCATGTATTCCATCTTATTAACCTCTCAAAAACCCACCAGCAGTGTTGGGCAAGCTACTTGTCCAGTGTAGTGAGCTAAGCTATCAGTTACTCAACAATAAATTAAGCTTCACTACACCAAAGCTACCACCTAAAGAATTATAGCAAGCTAAGTTACACTAATGTGTTAACAGTAGCTTAACTACATCAGAAGCTACTTAACGTTGTACCAAGCTAATGTCAATTCAAAATGAGTCTGATACACTGGTTAAAATACTTATTAAAGATCAGCCAATGACATAACACAGTGTAAAAATTGTTTTATGATCAGCATAATAAAAAAAACTAAAGTACCGTAAATCCTCTAATATAGGCCGGGGCTTTTATTTAACTCAGGTACATCTTGGTCCAGGCCATTATTGGAAGGAGGCCAGAATTAGAGGCAGGCCTCTATTTCTATTTGATCAAAACAGACTACCAGGGGAATGAATAAAAAACAGATTTTGTCTCTTTGAACCTATAAAATACTAGGTTCATTTATTGAAAAAGTACAGTTACCATAACGGTATACAGAACATTATTCAGAGATCTTCCAGCAGCTGCCATTTTTCTGAACGGCAATAAAAAAAAAAAATTAAAAAAAAAGACAGAGTGGAATCTTGGGCAAACTGACTTGCGAAACAAAGTTTAAAAGAAAATTAATGGAAACTGCTCTGCCATCATAGCGAAATTTTATTTGAGGCAGGCTAAGTGGAAGTTGGCTACCAGTATCGTATATTTCAAGGTAAATTTAGAACAACGAAGACCAACGAAAATCTGTCATTTTAACGCTGCCTGGTTACCTCCAGACCTACCCGTAATCACATTTGTCTTTCAGATCAAAACGATTGTGAAAGGCCACTACGATCTCTGTGTAAGGATGGGATTTCCCATGCTAATGGCTTGGATTTGTTAGCAAACATTGCCCCCCTGTGGTACTGGTATGTTACTATCACAAGTTGTTGAGGACTGCCCAGGAACATCGTTGGTTTTAATTATAGCCCCGGCCTGTATAAGAGTCCGGCCACTATTTACCTCCGCCGACAGCCAGACAGGCCATTATTAGAGACCCGGCCGCTAATGGAATACAGGCCAATATTAGAGAATTTACGGTAATTACTAGTAGACAAAAAATTAAACAATCTGCTGTTTTTAGAACCAAATGAAAGGTACTGTGTAGTGTTCTACACATCGAGACATGGGAAAACAAAACCCTACAAAAGGCATCTTATTTCTTTAGGGTCTCCCTTAGAGAAAACTTCTTCAGACCTCAATTAAACAGTATATATAAAGTCACAAATGAAACTGTTTACAAAAAAGGTGAAAAAATAAAGAAGCTAATTAAGAGATATATATATACATTTATGTCTCACTGAATAATTTAATTTCTACCTACATATTTATTCATTGTATTTTGGGGGGTAATTAATTGAATGTTCATTTATTTATTGAGCATTTATTTATTTATGTATTTTTTTTTATACATGGGAGAGCTGTTCCTCCATACCTAAAAAATCTTATCTGTGCAAATAAGCCTTAAAACATCTGAACACGTACTTTTTTTCAGAGGATTCAACAAGTTTCAAAATCTCTGAAGATAAGGCCACGGTGTGGTAGCGATCCTGTGTGTGCGACTCTGTGTGTCTGCGTGTTTCATTCTTTGAGTTCCACTGCAGTGCGCATGTTTCGGAGACACAGACAGGAGAGGCAGAATAGAGGCTCATGCGTGAATGTCCAGCAAATAACTCCGATTGTTGTTTCAAAAGTAGAAAACCTGCTAGCATCCTGGACGCTACGTCGCTACTTGATAAAAACAATAACGTCACTACTGGAAAGTTACTTGATAAATAAAGCAGCGACGCTACGGTCAAGCTACTGGAAAATGTAGTCAAACTAATAGCTTCGCTACATGTAGCGGCGCTACTGCCCATCACTGCCCACCAGGTTGCCAGTTTTTGACATCAAAAAAGTTAGCTGGCCATAGCTAATGCTTAGCATTTTGCTAATATTTACTTCCCAATATTTATTACCTCTGTTGTTTGCCAGCGGTATTTGGTATGGTTCTTTACATCGTCTTCTTACCTACAAGACAAAAGTGTAAAAGCATCTTTTTATGACCCTATTTGAGTCAAGGACAGCAGAGGAAGTCCCACAAACACTCCTTGCCTGTCATTCAGTTACGCACCGAGTAGAGCGATATTACGCATCATAGAGTCTGCCTGTTATTGGTTAAAACCATGTGAGCGGTTTGGCTTTGTAGGCAATGAAATAAGGTTTTGAACAAGGCTAGACTTGAGTGGGTTGCATAAAGCAGAGCCGTGTTACCAGCTTGCTAAAGAGTGAAATACACAGCTGAGACTGGATCAGTGCACGCAGCTTCAAGCTGAATAATAGCAACGGTCCTATTTTTTTTTAAGTTTAGACGCTTATTTTATTTTATTACAATGCCTAAGGCAAAAAATAGCAGCCAGTTTCACTATCTTTTATAGATTTTTATGTTATTGAAGGTGCAAAAAATGTTACATTGTGTTATATGCACTGTTTTTTTTTTAAAAAAAAAGGGGAAAATGTTTCCCTCTTTAATGTTTTGTGGCCATTAAAATGCTTCACTGTTATTCTATGGGTCAAATATTAAGTAAAAGTATTTTTGGCACAATCTGGCACAATTAGAAAGATTTGGAGACGCTGGTGACACCAAAGGTTCAAAGCCCCACAGCTCTGGAACTGTTGTAGCAAGAGATCTGAAAGTTTCTGCATTTATGGTTGATATGATGTAGAACAAATGTAAAACAATCAGACATGCCTATTCTCAAGCATGTTTTTATTACTCCTGTTCAAAAAAGACCTATCATTTTCTAGAATAAAAAAACAACAACGCTGAGTCATGTTTGAACTGATGCAGCTTGAGCTGTGTTTAACTCACCCTATTTTCATTTTATATATTCAGGAACTAGAAGGTGTTAGCTTTCAAATAATGTATCACACATGTAATTTGGGTTAACAGTTCCTAAGTTATTTGCTTTTCCATTTAGGTAAAAATTTTAATCCCATATTGAAAGTTATGATACGATAAGATCAGAAAAGAATGGCATACACTCAACTAACTAATAACCAAGTAGTATTCATGGCAACTGAGGACATCTTGAACATGTTGTGTGTAAAAGGAGAGATCCATTCCTGCATCCCGGGTTATTATTATTTTTTTCTTTAGGGGGACAAATTTGGGTCAGTGTTTTCTCATCTCCTGCTCCTCTCCTGCCAGGTGTTAGTTTTATTTTGTTCAGTGGAGAAAGCAGAGATTAATCTTTCTTTTTGACCAAGTGGATGAAGCAAGTAGTTCATAGCATTTCTTTTTCTATACTCTTTTTTTCTATTTTGCACAACACAAGAGGGATTATTTTTGCAACACCAGCCTGACCTTGTGCTGCGGGCTGGTGTTTAATTCACGACATGCCATCTACGCAACTCTCCTTTCAGCAGAAAGCTAGTGTAACGTTAGTTTTATCAAGAACCTCTGGTACTGTAGATCTTTATATGGTTCACCCAGTACTTTGACCTTACAACCTAAAAAGACCTGCTTAAAAACGAAATCCATTTTTAAAAGGTTTGCATCAAAAGCCACCAAAGTGTGAGCATTAAAAAGTTATAGAAAATTACATTAAATTTTGGTTACATTAAACTAATTTTTTCCCCTTTTCTGTTTTTATAAAATTAACATTGTGCCCCCGTCTCCCTATATCCTTTTCACCTATTTTAGTCATGTAGGTGCAGGGACCAATAGCTGACACTATTACCATTACATTTGTCAGGGTTTGGTTGAGGTTTTGACGACCCGAATGCAGAGGTGATGAGGCAGAGGTGTGTTCTTGAAGATTTAATTAATTAACTGAGACAAAAAATCCAAAACCCAAAGTACAAAATACATGGAACCAACAAACCAGACAATTTCATGGGAAAATTCACGTTGGGAGCCAGGAAAAGATAACCTGACTCCGCCAGATGGATTTGCTCTGTATATCCATCTGGAAACCTTCCATTGAAGTAATTTTGGGAAGGGGTGAAAATACTGGTTAGCTGATTGGCCTATGTTGGTGATAGACGGGCCAAATAAACCAATCAGATCAACGTAGGATATGACGTACTAACAGAGCGACGACGAAGAGGAGCCAATTGATAGATCAAACTCTTGCCGAAACCAGTCGGGAGAAGAGCAAAAACATCTTTTCCTCTGAGAAAAGCCTCCGGAGCAGTGTTTTGCTCTTCTTTCAGTGAAGAAATACTCTGTAATTCCGATAAAACTTGCTTGATAGCCACGCTAACGCTAGTTTCATCGGCTGAAGCCGCCATGTTCTTTAGACTGAACTGTCGCGCTTCTCGTTGCGTCACACCTCAACCCGCCTCAAAGCCAATGCTGATTGGACGTTCGTTTGGTGAACGGCTCCAAATTTTCTTTAACAGAGAGTCTCCAGACTGATCTGCGAGTGAAACCTTGAAAGCTCGCAAGATCAGGATGGTCTCACGAGGCTAAGGAAAAGACGAGGAACCAGCAACGAGGAACTGCACAGAGAGTGTATATATGGGAGACTGAACAAATACAGGACTAATGAGCTGATTGGGAGCAGGTGTGAACAGAGGATTCTAGAAGGGAGCGAGGGAAAAGAAGACCAACACAAGAGGGCAACAGTGGGCAAGCAAGGAAAAAACCTAAGAACTCAAATGTATCCAGAAAACACAACAAAATAGGAATTAAACCAATAAAACTAGAAAACCAAGAAAAACATGGATCAAAGTGAAACTGAATACTCAAAAGAAAACTTAACAGAACCAAGACCGAGACACATTTAATACAGAATTATATATAATTTGATTACCAAACACATCTAGTCAAACAGATCTACTAGACATGGTGATAATTCTGCCCGCACAGCTCACACACACTTATACATCACTACTTAATTGTGGTTGTGATACAATAATATTTCTTGAATTCATTCAACCATTAAATGTATAGTGGAGGAGGTTCTTTTTCCATGTGGATCATCTAAATAAGTGGTCCTCCTAATAGTCAATCATTTTGGAGATACGTTTAAGTAAGGCCGTCCTACATATTCATCCCTATTCTTACCTAACCCTAGCCCAAGAAATACTAGGATACCGAGAATTACCTCCCCTCTCGCACACTGATGAGTAAACGGATTGAAATATGAACGAAAAGGGAACTTTTGAGCATATTCTTAATGTTCTCATATTTCTTAGGCACGGATGCCCTAAAATTTTGAGTTTTTGTGGACGGATAAATGCTGAGAATTACCTCCCCTATCGCAGGAGCGTGCATCGCCCTAAACATTGATGAGAAAACGGATTTATATATATACGAATATTTATGGAAGTTCGATTTTCATTCATATTTCTTAATAAGGTTCTTCACTGAAACTAAAGACTTGCCTTATACTTTGGCCCAATCCCAATACACCCTCTACTTTCAACCACTAGACCTTACTCACTCCCCACATATCCTGGAGTTGAAGCCCCAACAGTTAGGGCTTTGTGATCTTCCATAGAAATTGGGACACCCTCGCTGGATAATTGTCGTTCTGCAATGTAAATGACTGCGAGCCTGTCCTGGAAGTAGGAGATGAAGATCGGAGGAATGATGGCCTATTGGTTAGAGCAGCGGTCCCCAACCTTTTTTGCGCCACGGACCAGTTATATGTCAGACAATATTTTCATGGACCGGCCTTTAAAGTGTGGTGGGGGTAAATACTATCAAATAAAATGATACGACTGGCATAAGATCAAATACAAACAGCATAAAAATAAAATTCACCATTATGTTGAATTAGTGGGAGCCCTGAGCTTGTTTCTCCGAAACAAGCCGGTTCCATCTAGGCGTAATCGGAGAAAACGACAGATGAAGTGTGCTCCTGATGTCCAGTCTGCTCCGTAGTTTTGTTTTGGTCGCTGTAACCGCAGAAAATCCCGCTTCACAAAGATAGGTTGTTATAGATAGGATGTTATAGATAGGATGTTATAGATAGGATGCGTCTTGAACTGAATTAACCTGTGTCAAGAGGCACAGATGCACTGATGTAATTGGGACAGAATACCCCAATTTTTTATATTTTTTAAAATAAAACATCACTCAGACTCTGATCGTTCATAAATTATATATATATATTTTTTTCTGTGCGGCCCGGTACCAAATGACTGATGAACCGGTACCGGTCCGCGGCCCGGTGGTTGGGGACCCATGGGTTAGAGCATTGCGCTTGGATCCCTAAGATTCCCACTCTCACAGACTGCCACTCTGGGTCCCTGAACAAGACCCTTAACCCCAGACTGCTTCTCAGGTGCAGCACAGTGGCAGCCCACTGCTCACCAAGGGGATGGGTTAAATGCAGAAAGTGAATTTCTCCACTGTGAGATGAATACAGTTGTAATTATTATTAAAAAGTCCTTCTAGAGCTAAATTAAACTGGCTTTTTAGAAAGTCACCTAAAAACCTCTTAAAGCATTCCCCATTTCATCCTTTGTCAACATTATTTTCTCTTTCTTCAATTTTGATTTTAAAAAACAGCATGGCACATTTAAATTCTGTCCTATTTATTACACAAGAAAGTGTCAGCTGGGTTCAATAATGACTTTTAAAAACTGTTAAAGGAAAAAGATAGTTAACAAAGCTCAACTTAATCCCCTTTTTACAATTTTAGGTTCAATAAGCCTTTTCTCCTCTCTTATGGTGAAATTATTTTGCATGCTTAGTGTGAGGGATTGTATTTGAGTCAATGAGTCGATGCAATCAACTGGTTTTCCTTAGATAGAAAACTTTGTATCAATTTGACTGTATGATCTGGTTGAACTGTAAAGTGCCTTGAGATGACATGTGTTGTGAATTTGGCGCTATATAAATAAACTGAATTGAATTGAATTGAAATTTTATGTATGCACATATGTAAATGCACATTTATATATGCAACAGAAAGCTAACTAGAGGATGCATCGAGGGGTGTCCCGATTCCTAAGGAAGATTACGAAGCCCTAAATGTTGTGGCTTCAACTCCAGGGTATCTGGCTAGTGTCTGAGGGCTAGTAGATGAAACTAGTGGGTGTATTGGGATTAGACCAAAATAATATATTCTTCATTTTTTATAGGCTTGGACTGACCAAAAGTAAACAAAGCCACTGAGGCAATAACCTTAGATAATATCTGTGGAAATATGCTATGCAAGTTTTATGTCTGCAAAATGAAAACAACGATGCAGGATATGTTTTTAGTGAAGGATGGTTAAAAAAACTAAAATGCTCATAGTCTTGAATAAATACATCTAGAGATCGCTGTCGTCTGATGTTCATAGTGCAAAGCAGAGAGAAAAGCAGAATCTCCGTGATCAAAGAGTGTGTGAAATCCTTTAAAGAAGCAAACAATAACAGAGCACAGAAAATTAATCAACTCTACAGGCAGATTTGGAAAACATGTCATGGATGTCTATTGATAAAATAAAGCTATGTGGATGCACCAGGGTCAGAACACAAAGAGGATTGTTTTGTTTGTTTAAAAAAAAAAAAAATCCGTTGTATAATTACCAAAAATGTATTTATTTAAGTGTATATGTCCTTTTTATGCACTGCAAAAAATCAAAATCTAGATAAGTCATTTTTTTTCTTAAAATAAGTGCATTTGTTCTTGAATTGAGGAGGTAAAAGAGACATTTTGCCAATGGAACAAGACAATTTACATTTAAAATAAGAAAACACAATTACATTGTCTTATTTCAAGTGCATATTATCTAATTATCTTATTTCAAGAGTAAAAATACTCATTCCATTGGCAAACTATCTCATTTACCTGCTCTAATTAAGGGTAAATAAACTTAATTTAAGAAATTTTTTACTTATTTCTAGATCGTTTTTGCAGTGTGAATTTTGGTATGCATGATGGCTGAAGGTAAGATGTTCCCGCGTAGAATTTAATATAAATTCTATTCAGTTTATTTCTATAGCTCCAATTCACATCATGTCATCTCAGGTCACTTTCCAGTTCACCAGATCATCCAGTCAGATTGATTCAAAGTTTTCTATCTAAGGAAAACCAGCTGATTGCATCGACTCATTGACTCTTCAGCAATCCCTCACACTAAGCATGCTTGTAGCGACAGTGGAGAGGAAAAACCCCCTTTGAACAGAAAGAAACCCCCAGCAGAACCAGGCTCAGTGTATTTACTGATGAATGTCACTGAATTAGATTTTTATTTGCTTCTCAACCTTTTTTTGATCAAAGCATTATGCGCAGATTTTTTTAATCTTTAAGCCTACTTCCTGTTGTTGGATAGTTTCTATTAAAGATTACATTTTTTATGGGTTTAGCAGTAATCAGACCTGAATGTTTATCAGTGAAATTTAATTAAGGGGTCAAAACATGCAATGACTGAAACTGATATATATATTCAAAGTTTTCTATCTAAGGAAAACCAGCTGATTGCATCGACTCATTGACTCTTCAGCAATCCCTCACACTAAGCATGCTTGTAGCGACAGTGGAGAGGAAAAACTCCCTTTGAACAGGAAGAAACCTCCAGCAGAACCAGGCTCAGTGTGAGCGGCCATCTGCTGAGGCCCACTGGGGTTCAAGGAGACAGAAGCAGACATAGAAAAAGAAGCATTGATACAAAAGGCAACTGTAAAATGCGGTCCCCAAATAAACATATCCAAGTGTTCAAGTGGCCAAGTGGCAGGAGGTGACTTTCAGCTGTAATGACAGCAAAAGGTGGCGCTACAAACTATTAACTGAAAGGGACTGAATCATTTTGCACACCTAATTTTTCAGTTCTTTACTTGTTATGGTTATGATGATTCTTTCCCATGTATTGTTCATTCTTCGAAATAAATAACACAATTTTATATCTTTATGTTTAACGCCTGAAATGTGGCAAAACATTCAAGGGGGCCAAAGATACTTTAGAAAGGCACTGTATGAGATAAGTGCAATGGAAGGTGGTTCGGAAAAATATTAACTGAAGGAGTTGAATAAAAAAATAAATTAATATTACAGTACTTTAGTCCAACATATTATATCCATTCTCATAGACTAAACAAGCATTAAATGAGTTAAAAAGTGAAGTAAATCTCAAACACCTCATAAGTTCCATTAAGCTTCTGAGGTTCAATCCATATGATGTAATTGTAATATGAAGAGGAATATTTCTGGTTTTTTTTTGTGCTCATAAGGTTTTTCCTGTGGATGTTATTAGAGGAGCAGTCATGTTATTGTTCAAATCAAAGCCTTATCCTCTTTACTTGGACAATATTGAAATACAGCAGACTAGGTCAGGCTTCAAACCGACTAGATGACGATTATCTGTCTTCTGATTTATTTAGACAGCTTTAGCTGCATCTGGGTGTTCTATTTTTATCGTTGCTTGATGTGACATTTCAAAAAGAACATTATTTTTTTTGGAGAGAAAACGTTTCCTGCAAATGGCTTTGCAGCTCTGTGTCGAAGGTTTCTTTAAGCAAGCAGGAAGAAGAGTGTCCTGATGTGTTGGTATGCCATAACACCATTACAGCAGTAGCTATTCAGAATTTCCCCACTTTCCTTGATCGGTCCTTTACGGAAGAGGATTAAGGCCAGTGGAAAAAAAAAAAAGTTAACTGATTTTTTAATTTTATTTCAGTTTAGTATGGGAAAAAAGTCAGAATTCTGAATTTTTTCCCAGAATTCTGACTTTTTTCTCAGAATTCTGACTTTAATCTCTGAATTCTGATTTTTTTCTCAGAATTCTGACTGAATTCTGACAATAAAAAAGTCAGAATTCTGAGATTAAAGTCAGAATTCTGACTTTTTTCCCATGTTAAACTGAAATAAAATTTAAAAATCAGTTAACTTTTTTTTTTTTTTCAGAGGCCCTAATCCTCTTCCGTGGTCCTTGGCTGGTCCCCTATATTTCCTGTCATGATTTGTGGACATTAAGATCTAAAGAGAAGCGCCATCTCCTGGTCAGAGTCTGTAATTCAGTGAAAGGGTGGAGTCAGAGTAAAAGAATATGCACGCCCACGAGAAGGAAGTGGCTGGAGGTTGAAGAGGATTTTGCTGGGAGTTGCAGGGAAGTTAGCTGCCATTCGGCAGGCGTTTGACTGGGAAGGACCATTTTGAATGGCTGCTACTGTTTCTTTAAATTTACCTTTTAAATGTCTTAAAAGTTTAAATTGACAGATTTAGGCCCAGAAAAAATAGCATCTTTTTTTCTGAATCCCAAACCACAAAATACGCCATAGTGTGGATCTCCTTTTTCTTTTTCTCAGTTCTCTTAGACAGATGAGAACAAGGAATAGCGCGGCCGCTAATCTCCCATTCCACTGTTTTATCACCGTGACAGAGAGGGAGCAGGCAGAGTAATCCTTTAGACAAAATTGCAAGCAGTGTTTATTTAGTGCCTTTGACTGTCATGCAGAACAGAGGGTTCCTATCTCAAATAGAAATCACACACAGAAAAAAGAAAAACAGTAACATCTCTGACTTCTGATTGTTTTTACCTATTTTAATGCATTTTCTAGGTAAAATTGGGTAGGAAGGGTTTAAAACAACTTGATCTTTTGTCTGTCTTGAAACCAAACTGCTTTAAGGGTATCTGCTGCAAAGTTGATTATCAGCATGTTAACAAGCCTGAAAAGTAGTCTTTTCTGTTCATGAGTCGATGGTTTTAAAGGAAAAGTCCGGTCAGCAAGAAATAACCAATGGGTCATTAATTATACCTAAAACGAAAAAACTCATGTTAATATTTAGCATTAATCAGTAGAAAAATAAAAACAATATTTTTCGTAAAGATCACTGAGTCTGGAACCATCTTTGCCCAAATATAGTAGCCCCTCCCTCCTGCCATCTTCCAGCAGTGACGTCACGGTGCGGTAAGCCTAGCGCCATTCTCCCCGCTTTACAAGCTAAATCAATGGGAACTACTAGACACATCTGCAATCAACAACAATTATTGAAGATTTCCAGAGGACTTCACCATTGAAATTCACCAGAGCTATAGTGAAACTGACAATGCCCACGTGCATGGCAGCTGGATGCTGGAATACATCGGGTAAAAGTGAAAAAAAGAGTTATTCCACCTTTCTGATTCCTGATCCTCCACGGACGGCTTGGTCGTTAGATCGCCAACTTGAAGAGGGAGGATTTGCCATCGAACTTCTGGCCAGAGAAAAAACACGTAATATGTAGGCAACATTTGGAAGAAGAATGTTTTCAAGATGACTTGGATAATAGCGCGTTGTGACAAACACCAGATACAGCACTGGGACTTGATCAACAGCCGATACCGCACCGTGACGTCACTAACCAGTAGGTGGCAGTAGTGTTCTTTGACAAACACCAGATACAGCACTGGGACTTGATCAACTGCTGATACGACTGTTGTACATTGTGCACTCGAGCCTTGAAAACATTTTGCGTTTAACTAGATGCTTTCCAAAAAAGTAAAAAAAATAAAACAATCCACTGGACTTTGCTTCCAAAGTAGAAGAATATGAACGCCCAGGAGAAGGCCAGGGGCTGGAAGGGCCATTTTGAATGGCTGCTACTTTTGGTGACCCCAGTATTTAGTTATTTTAATACACATAAAACCAAAGTAATTTTATTTCGCCCCAAATGTTTCACTTCTTTCCGCTTCTCTAAAGTTAATGAAGTGATAAAATCCTTATATATTTCATCCTGGATGTCTCTCGCATTAAACCTCTCTTCTCTTGGCATGACTCAGCAATCCATTTTAAAGCCTCTTTTTCAGTCATTGCAGTTATCTTTTGGAAATAAGGATCCATATCAAACTGTCAAGCATTCAACTACTTCAGCAGTGAAATTTTTAACAGGATCCAAAAAAAAAAACAAGACAAAAAATTCCCTCATTGGGCTCTTGTGTGTTTCTTATATTTTTTGAATCAGTTTCAAAGTTCTTTTTATGATAAAAGTCTCTTAATGTCCTCGAGTGAGCAAACTTGTCCGATCTACTTCATCCCTGTGTTCTGTCTCCTCAGATCAGCTGCTGCTGGTGCTTCAATAATGACAGAGAAAACTGAGAGGTGTTTTTCATTTGAGGCCCCAAAGGTCTGGAATAATCAGCCTGTACATTAGACAAGCTCCCTCAGTTGATATTGATTGATATGATTTGATAGGAAAAGCACGTGAAATAAAAACAATTAAAATCCTTAAAAGACTGTGTCACATATGCCAATTTATAAGCTGAAAGTGTTTTTTTTAATGGTTGTGCTATCTTAAAATATGTGATTAAACTGTAATTGATGTAAATTAGTTTTATTTAAGTCTAAAGTAATTTAATGCAGTATTCAGTGTGAAAACCATATCAGCAGAGAAGGGGTCATAGAATGCAAAACCAAGTTTCCATTGTCATAGATGAATAACGATAGTTCAGTGGCTGAAACGGATCTACAGAGAAGTTCAAACCCCATCAACACTAGCCTGGGTGCCATTCCGAACTTAGTCCCGCCCACAAGTTTTGAGGTCGGGAAGTTCGGTCTGGCATTGCTCCATAGTAGCGCGAGTATGATCACCCACTCTCTGGCGATCCAATCAAATTGTCAGGGCGGGCTTTATACGATGATGGACAGATGATCAACAGGAACGTAATCAACCACGTGACCAAAGCGCGCTTGGGTGACAACAACAATGGCTGCCGCTGGAGAGTTGAGGTGTGTAGATTCTGCTATTAGGTCTGTTCTAGAAGATATCGACAGCAAATAAATTTTAAAAGAGGAACAGAGAAACGCGATCAAGGCTCATCTTCTTATTCTAGGCGTGCAACTGCACGCTTTGATATTTGTTGACAACAACTATGCGTCGCTTAACATACGTCACGCACTCCGTTGCTCTTATTGGTTGTAGGTCTATCCAATTGAGTGCAGAGGCATTTTTTTTCCTGGTTCGTTCGAAACACGCCCCATAATCACAGCTCTATGGACCAGCATCAGACTCATATTCTGACTAGAATTGAGTAGGACGACGTCAGGCTACATCAACACCTCCTTTCTCTGCAAATCTCAATATTCTAAACTTCCACCATAAAACGGGCGAATCCAAACGAAGCACCGAGTTGACGTAAACTCGGGGATGTTGCCTGATTTGGTTCAGGCCTGGACTTTTGTCATGCTCTGATAGGGTGCAGGCAATATAAGAATTAGTGCACCTTGGGCGGATTAGAACTACTTCGATTGCTCAGACACAACAAGAGAGAGCGGGGTGTTTGCTTATGAAACAAATGTTCCAGGCGACTGGTTGTCAGAGAGCTCTCTGATTAGATTACTCAGAAATTTAAGCCACTAAGTTTCGGTTTACTCTCTTACAGTGATCTAGTTACCACTCAAAGTTGTGAATCCTGTTAAATATGCTGAATCTTCCAGAAAAAACGAAAACATAGGTATAATTTTACAGCAAAATGTACTAAAGTTTGTTCACATCTAGTGAAGGATTAGGAATGATGAAAATCCCAGACAATTCAAAATTCATCTGGACATGTTTTTTTGGTGGGACGTTTGGTCACCCTACCATATCAACAATCTGATGTTTCAGTGAGTGAGTGCTTGTTGCTATGATGCGTCTTTGCTCAGCAGCTTCGCTCGTTGTAAAGCAACCAATCAGAGCACAGCTCATCTAAATATTCATTATCATACCATAAAAGGAAGAAAAGCTGTCGTTTCATTCTAGGGCTTTTAACCAGGCTGCATTAGGGTAACCTGACTCCGCCAGATGGATTTGCTCCGCATATCCATCTGGAAACCTTCCGTTGAAGTAATTTTGGGAAGGGGCGAAAATACTGGTTAGCTGATTGGCCTATGTTGGTGATAGACGGGCCAAATAAACCAATCAGATCAACGAAGCATATGACGTACTAACAGAGCGACGACGAAGAGGAGCCAATTGATAGATCAAACTCTTGCCGAAACCAGTCGGGAGAAGAGCAAAAACATCTTTTCCTCTGAGAAAAGCCTCCAGAGCAGTGTTTTGCTCTTCTTTCAGTGAAGAAATACTCTGCAATTCCGATAAAACTTGCTCCATAGCCACGCTAACGCTAGTTTCATCGGCTGAAGCCGCCATGTTCTTTAGACTGAACTGTCGCGCTTCTCGTTGCGTCACACCTCAACCCGCCTCAAAGCCAACGCTGATTGGACGTTCGTTTGGTGAACGGCTCCAAATTTTCTTTAACGGAGAGTCTCCAGACTGACTAGCGAGTGAAATCTTGAAAGCTCGCGAGATCAGGATGGTCTCACGAGGCTAGCATTAGGGCTCATAGAACAGCAAATATGCCATTTTCAGCCCAACCAATGTTACACACCCTATTCAGAGACCTGAAGGACCAGATACCCTATAGAATCCTTCTATCACCCCTTTAAACAACAATCCCTGATCAAACATTTGCCAAATCCTCTTTTCACTTCATCTTCTTTCTTCTTCCCATTTCTTTTTTCTGCCATTTAATCTGTAAGCCCCACACTGCCAACACCCCCCTATGATCCCATTCATTTTTCAAACCTAGAGCAATAATATGTCCCCAGGTAGTGAATGCTACCCCATGCATGCATGTTCAGACTGGTGCTTCAGTGCTTTCCATTAGCCTTTGGGAGCAAAAAGTTAACTGTAGGCTTTGTGGCGTAGCGAGGAAAATGGTCCTGCAGGGAAAACTGCATCACTGTCTTGTATTCAGTGGTTTTTCACCGAGTTACTTCCCTTTGCTTGCCCAGTGCTTTTAAGAAGTTGAGCCTATTGTTCTTCGCTTTCAATCAATAAAACATGTGCCTGCACGTATCAGTGCTGTGTGAATATTTAATCTTGTTGTTTTGTTAAAAAAAAAAAAGCTGAAGAAAGATCAAGAAAACGTTCCTCTTCGCTGACTGTGAAATGTTTCCCTTTATGCCAACCATTTATTGCTAGTGTAGCTAAAGTCCCAAAGCGATCGGCTCTGCCATGTTTAAAGTGGTCTTTTTTATGCCTCATACAAACATCCCTAAGAACACACGGCCATTTCTTTAGGGCAGTATTTCCCAACCTTTTCTGACTTTGGGTATTTTCTCTTATCATGAGTCTCCCTCTCAGTCAAAAGTGTTGAAGACTGTCCAAAAGTGGAACCTACATTAACTAATTATAAAATAAAGAGTATTTTATTTTAATCTAACTTGAGCATTTCATTCTTAGGCATTTTATTTTTTCCAACTCAAAAAAAAAACATAATGGGCAAGATAAATATGCTTCAAGGAAGCTAGTATGAATCAAAATAAATACAAAATAAAATGATATAATAAATCTGTCTTTATAAAACTGGAGCTGCACTATGTAACTCCCCTATAATAACATTTGAGGCTGAAACAATTCATCGGATTCACCGTGATTAATTGATTTAATGAAATAATCGTCAATTAATTTAGTAATCTAATTTAAGTAATTTCCCTCTGGGATTATTAAAGTATGTCTGATTCTGATAATCGATTAATCGTTAACTGGAGTATAGAGCCTGTAAAACATTTCTTTAGCTGATTATTATACCAAAGTTTTAAAAAAGATATATAAACATTTTGCATTTAGGATAAAAAATAAAATAAATGTTTGTTAATATGGTTTATCCAGAACTCCACAAGTGGAAAAGTTTAAGTTTAATTAGTTTTCTTTAAAGAACCTTTGGCTGTCCGATTATTAATTGAGAAAATAATCAACAGATTTGCAAAACAAAATCATTAGTTGCAGCCCTAATAACATTTAAAGTCGAGGATTTGGGGGTAAAATAAAGAACAAAAGTTGTATTCAGGCTGATTCCTCTTTTTTTTTAACTTTTTTTTTTCAAAATTCATGACACCTGATCTTGCTTTGATGAGCTTGGTGTGAAAAACAGCTGAACCCAGGCTCTACTTTACATCCAGTCTGCTCCTGTGCTTGGTTTGGAAGTCAACGCTGAGGGTGAACTCAAACATATAAGAAAAACTTGTTTTAGTTTTTAGCCTTATTCTATTTTATCTACTGAGAAATAAAATATTTTCATGTACCACTTGCAATGCACTAATGGACCACAGTGATTCTCGGTTGGGGATCACTGCTTTAGGGGTTGGAGTTTTAAAATCCTGCTATAGAAATTATTATCTAAACTTTCTTTCATAATAAGCTTTGAATATTTGCATGACAGAGAAAATGCTTGGAGCTTGCACAGCTGTGGGCTCAAAAATCACGTCCACGAGCGTCCGGCAAAGACTGAGCCCCGAACAAGGTCATCACCTGCTTCTTATAGCTCATGAGTCTATGTGTTGCATCAGGTGGATGCTTAGTTGTCCGTATCAGAAACTGACACGCCATCCATGTCTTGAACTTCATGCAGCTTGCTTCTATGCTTCAGGGTTACAGATAGCTCTCCTCTATCAGACCGGCTCCAAGATGTGCCCATATCCTGTGTACTTTTAAAGACACGAAGGCTGCCCTGATTAGATGACCTCCGTACACACAGTGACATCCACAATGTGAAGGAAGGCCTTCTGCTCTGTCTAATCTGGCTAATAAAGTAACAATGCACATGATGTATAGAAGAATAAACCTAACAGGGGAACGATTGTGGGTTAAAGTTTTTTTAGTTCCTTTAGACAATTCAATGATGTCTTCACAGGCTTGCCAAAATGTCGATCAGATGGCCGCAGTTGACCCAGAATGCTGTCTCCTGTGTCCTGCCTAAAACTAAAAAAAAGTGTTGCACATTAGCCCAGTCCTGAAGTTCTTACACTGGCTACAGTTATCTCAAAGAATAGACTTTAAAACACTTCAGTTAGTCTATTAATGACTGAGCGGCTTAGCAATAAAACACCTTATTAGCTTTGGGCGTGTTTTGGTGGCGCAGTGGTTAGCAGACATGACCTCAAGGACTGGTTATCCTGTCGCAGCTGTGTGTCACAGTGAGCTTGTCGCAGATTTGTTATTCCACGCATCAAAGCAAGAAGGCCAATCAGGAACTAGCTGTTGTCCCTCCGTTGTCGCACTGCAAGTTTGTGCGACAATGGAGGGACATGAGGGCCAAAAAGAGTGGGGATCCAGGTGATCTACACTGCAAAAAAAACAAAATTTAGATAAGTCCTTTTTTCTTAAAATAAGTGAATTTGTTCTTGAATTGAGGAGATAAAAGAGACATTTTGCCAATGGAACAAGACAATTTACCCTTAAAATAAGAAAACACAATTGCATTGTCTTATTTCAAGTGCATTTGACTAATTATCTTATTTTAAGAGTAAATTTACTAATTCCATTGGCAAACTAGCTCATTTACCTACTCAAATTAAGGGTAAATACACTTAATTTAAGAAATTTTTACTTATTTCTAGATCGTCTTTGCAGTGTAGCTGGTCCAACTTCACGAGTCGTTTGCTACAATGGCGGTCATACAAAAAAAACAAGCCGGTAAGGTACAAACAGGAAATACGCATTGTGTAGAGCAGATGTAGATCTGACCAATCAGAGGCCTCCTGTCTGCGGACAGCTACAGTTTTTGGTAGGTGCACCAGAGTGTCTGCGGAAGGGGGGGCATATCTGCGTTAACTGCAACACACGAAGACGACCTGGTTTCTGAGTATAAATCAGCCTTTAGTCCTCGGTGCGGTCGACCCGGGTTCGAATCCGGCCTGTGCACTGGAAAAAATGAAAATCTTGATAAGTCATTTTTTCTTAAAATAAGTGAATTTGTTCTTAAATTGAGGAGATAAAAGAGACATTTTGCCAATGGAACAAGACAATTTACCCTTAAAATAAAAAAACACAATTGGATTGTCTAATTTCAAGTGCATTTTATCTAATGATCTTATATTAAGAGTAAATATCCTCATCCCATTGGCAAACTATCTTGTTTATCTACTCAAAGTAAGGATAAATACACTTAATCTCAGTGATTTTTACTTATTTCTAGATGGCTTTTCCAGTGTGGTCCTTTGCAGCGTATCTCTCCCCCTCTCTCATACTCTACCCCCTTTCCTGTCAGCCTACTGTCCATAAAATGAGCCACTAGTGCCGTTAAAAAAAATCTTTCTAAGCTTCTCTGCAGACCCAGAACTAGAACAACATCCAGAAGCAGCTTTTAGTTCTTATGCTTCAAAATAAACTCCCAGAAAAATATTAAAAAAAAAATCTAAAACCCTTAATGAAAATTGCTTTAAATCAAGATTAAAATTTTACTTGTTTAGATTAGCATTTGACTGTGCTGACTTAACATTTTGAGCAATCATGTTATTTTATTTTGATTATTAATTTGTATTCCTTTTAATTATTATTTCTCATGAATTATTTACCTTTATTCCACTGAAATATAATGTTCCTATCAATGTTTCATTTTTGTAGGTACAGCAATTCCAATTTTCTTCCTCCTGAAATGTCTTAAATGTTTCTTAGTGTTTGTAAAAATACTTAAAAATGAAAACGTCAAATTTCAAAACTTCTTTACAACACCTGCTTTATGCATTGGATGCAAAGGGTTGCTCAGATATTAAAGCAAAACATTGCAAAAAATGTGGAACAGTGAACTACTTTGTGAATTTCCTCAAGGTTTGATTAAGTTTTTTCAGATTAAAACTTAAAGATAAAAAAGCATCATTGAACCTGCAGAGTATAGTGACTCTTCCAGACTTTAAGTATTGACCCAGAAATATAGACTTGGATTACTTAGATAGGCCATGTCTGATCTCTTTCCACTAGAAAACATTTTACCTCACAGTTAAGATAAAAAATTTCTCCACTTGTCTTTATCATGTCTGCCTGAGTGAAGGGATGTTCTTTCCATTGTCTGAGTTGGACAGCTCCGTTTAACACCTGTAACAACATAGAAATGACGCTTTGATTCCAATAAACCTGACAAACTGGTAAACAGTTATTCATGCAAACAAAACGTCCACTAACAGTGCATAAATCTGACGAGAAGGCAACTAAATGACCATTAATTTAAATGGAGAGTGAGTAGAGGCAACCGATACACTGGAAAAAATCAAAACCTAGATGAGTCATTTTTTCTTAAAATAAGTGTATTTGTTCTTGAATTGAGGAGGTAAAAGAGACATTTTGCCTATGGAACAAGACAATTTACACTTAAAATAAGAAAAAGCAATTCCAATGTCTTATTTCAAGTGCATTTTATCTAAATATCTTATTTTAAGAGTAAAAATACTCATTCATTTTGCAAATCATCTCATTTACCTACTCAAAAAAAGGGTAAATACACATAATTTGAGAAATTTTTACTTATTTCTAGATCGTTTTTCCAGTGTATAGAATGAGAACCTCACCTTCACACTGGAAAAAACAATCTAGAAATAAGCACAAATGTCTTAAATGAAGTGTATTTACCCTTAATTTGAGTAAGTAAATGAGGTTATTTGCCAATGGAATGATAATTTTTACTCTTGAAACAACATAATTACATAATGTGCACTTGAAATAAGACAATGCAATTGTGTTTTCTTATTTTAAATGTAAATATTCTTTTTCCATTGGAAAAACGTCTCACTTTCCTCCTCAATTCAAGAACAAATGCACTTATTTTAAGAAAAAATGACTTATCTAGATTTAGATTTTTTTCTTTTTTCCTGTATGAAAAACATTCATATGTTTTCATAAGAGAAAGTTGTACCGTTTTAGAATCACCGATGCAAAGAGAATAATCATTTTAACTAAACACATAAATAGTCATTTCTGCAACCAAAATGGTGAATCTGAAACTCTCAGAAGGTTTTATGTGTTTAAATTTTGAAAACCATTCCAGCCTCCATTTTGTCAACTGATAGGAAACTGCTTAAATTGTTGCTTTCTTTCAAAGAGCAGCAACACAGCAGAGCAGTAGGAGATAGGAGGATGCATGCATCAAAATGCATTAACCCACTTGGGCTAACAGCAAGCTATTTTCCAGTCTTCATCTCAGAGCGAGGAAAAATAAACTGTTTCCTAGCAATATGATTTCCTGGAGGGGTCGTACATTTTTGTCAATTTCTTTAGATCTGGGCTTCCACCTTGAACAGCTTTGGAGATATTGCTGGTTTACTTTTGTTACAGAGAGGAAAGAATGTGGAAAGTGTTCGATTATACAGAGTCGGGACGGTGAACTAATTTCAAACTTGTAACTAACTATGAGGTTTTTCCTCTACATAACATAATGCACCATCTTTTTAATGCACATAAAGACATTTATACAGCTTCGGCAAACTTTTGTTTTATTTTTTTTCATGCACAAAATGTTCTTTTTACCCAATCAATAAACTTCTAATATCGATATTGATCGTTAGTTGTCTTTTCACATTTTCTAAATCAATAAATATTGTAAATCTACCTTTTTAAAACAAGTATAATTTCCTATTAAAAAACATAAATGAATAAAATCCTACCCTACAAACTGTTTGCCAGTATAAATCCCCTCCGGTTTCAGTCCAACTAATGGAAAACAGATTAAGTCAAAGGGCACGTCGCTCAAGTTAATTAAGGCAATGGATTTGATGTTTTCATATTTCCTTCATCATTTCTGTCTTCATGAACTCTATTGAATTTATAATTAAGGGCAAATGAATTAGCATTCTGCCCTTTTATTTATACACAAACTGCATTTTTCTTTGCATCCTTTCTAATGTATTTGAGTTCATTTTATTTCCTTTCAGAGGACAAAACTAAACAGTAAAACGATCTGCTACAAAAACGATTTGAAAATAAAGTGCATGAGAAAATGGACTGTTAATTAGGAAGACGGACTTTTAATTAGTAAACCGGGTCTATATTTACTTAAAGATTTAGAAAAAGAAAGTATATACAAGTGTGGAACAGCAACAACACTGCAAAAAAATTGAAATCTAATTAAGTAATTTTTGCTTAAAATAAGGGTTTTTTGCTTGAATTGAACAGGTAAGTGAGACACTTTGCCAATAGAACAAGATCATTTATATTTAAAACAAGAAAAAACTATTGCAGTGTCCTATTTTAATTGCATAATATCTAATTATCTTACTTTAGGAGTAAATATACTCATTCCATTGGCAAATCGTCTTATTTACCTACTGAAATTAAGGGTAAATACACTTAATTTTAGAAATGTTTTACTAATTTCTAGATTGTTTTTGCAGTGAAGGCATGCTGACGAAGAAACATTCTAAGAAAAAGAAGTTTGCTTAGTAAAAAAGAAAACTAGACCTCTAAAGGTCTGGTCTTCGGGTCTTCTAGTTCCAGCCCACTCTGTTCACCCAGAACTAGAACCAAACATGGAGAAGCAGCATCTATGCTCCACTGATCTGGAACAAACTCCCAGAAGACTGGAAAAGAGCTGAAAGCCTGAGTTCCTTTCCGTTAAAAACTATTTGTTTAGCCCTGCCTTTGATTGTTGGAGTTCATTTGTTAACTGAGGTATTATTTGTTTAAGGTTGTGGTACAAATATTTCATTTGCTTCTCTACCTGCTTTTATCATGTCTTCACACTGCAAAAAATTAAATCTAAATAAGTCATTTTTTCTTAAAATAAGTGCATTTTGTCTTGAATTATGGATGTAAGTGAGACACTTTGCCAATGGAACAAGACAATTTACATTTAAAATAAGAAAAAACAATTGCATTGTCTTATATCAAGTACATAATATCTAATTACCTTATTTTAAAAGTAAAAATATTCACTCCATTGGCAAATCATCTTATTTACCTGCTCAAATTAAGGGTTAATACACTTAATTTAAGACATTTTTACTCATTTTTAGATAGTTTTTGCAGTGCATCTTTTACTGGCTTTTATTTCCCCTCTATTTTATTTTTTAATTAATGCAAAGCACTTTGAAGTGTCTTTGTATTGAATTATGCTAAATCGATGAACTTTCTCTGCTTTGCATTGAGTCACTGGACGGCTTCATATCAAGGTTTGTCAGATATTATGACTCCTGAAATAATGATTGTTGACTGTAATTTAAATTTTTGCCGTTTCAGTTTCTTTTCCATTATTGCTGCTCAACAGCAAAGTATAAAAAGTGTTTCGTTATTGTGCCTGTAAGAAAAAAACTCTATGCTAGAACACCTGAATATTAAGCCTTTTCTTATTGTATGAGCTTTTCTTTTAACATAATATTTATAATTTGTTGTTATGGTGATTTGGCCCGGAGCTGTGTAACCTGTCACCATGGGAACATGCCAGAAAAACTGTCTGTTTTGTGAGGCACTGATATGAAGGAAACCTGAAACAAAGCTGTCCCTTTCTTCCTCCCGAGAGTGTCGAGTCATTCTATTCAGGGGGATCCATGCTGGCTGTAGGGCGGCCATGACTCTGAACGGCTGCCATACAAAACGCCTCCATCACAAAGGACCAAAGGATTTTCTTCCCTTTTTATTTTTTAAGCATCACAAGACTTGGTTGAGCTTTGAAGCTCGGCTACTGCTTGTGTTGCTGAAGCCTTGGTGCTGTTAAAATACACTACGATAAATATCTTCAACTATGGGAAGATCTGAAATATCTAAGGTCAAATTTTCATCAAACTTTGTTTTTCCACTTTCTTAGCGTGGAAGATTTTCCTTTTCTTATGTTTTTCAGAAATAGTGTGAAGGACATTGCAGTGTTCACTGAAACAAGTAATGGAACCACTTTTGGCATTCACTTAATCATATTTACTAACTTTAACACAATTGTTTTATATCCTTACCTGCTAACATGAAACAATTGTGTTAAAGTAACTAAATAGGATTAAGTAAATAACAAAACCGTTTGCATTATTTTCGTTCAGTGTTATTGTGATTCCCGTTCAGACCTTAGTTGACCTTTTGGTGTAATAATTAATTTCTGATTGGTAATATTTGATTTGGAGCATTAATTATTTAGTCTGGTTTAAAATGCTTATCTGTGTACCTTTTAGTCGTGTTGTTAGCTGGTGAATTATGGAGGGTATCTGCAGGAATTCAATCGAAAATAAATTGAAGGTAAATAAATAAAAGAAAAAAAAGAAAATCGAAATCCCTGATGCGTTTGTCAGCCAATGGTGGCAAAGGAGCGCTAAAAGAAGGGGGCGGGTCTTAGGAAAGTGTCTACTCTCGTTTCTTGTTAAATGGCGCTTTTAATGTTCTCTAAATGCCAGACTGAATTTCATCTACGTCTCTAACAGTTCAATTTGGGGCAACCAACCTCACTACACTGCAAAAATCATCTCAAAATGAGTAAAAATGTCTTGAATTAAGGCTATTTACCCTTAATTTGAGCAGGTAATTAAGATGATTTGCCAATGGAATTAGTATTTTTACTCTTAAAATAAGGTATCTAGACAAAAATTTACTTGAAATAAGACAATGCAATTGTTTTTTCTTATTTTAATTGTAAAATGTCTTGTTCCATTGGCAAAGTGTCTCACTTAAATCCTTAATTCAAGAAAAAATGCACTTATTATAAGAAGAAATGACTTATTTAGATTTCATTTTTTTGCAGTGTAGTTTTTTTGTGAGCAATAGAAATGTGTAGGAAGGTTTATCCTCAGAAAAACAATTAAGTTATGTGTTTATCTAAGAGAAGTCTCTCTCCATCAAGTTGTCATGGTGATAGTTGTATGTTGATTATAATCAATATTAGATGTAAATGTGTGTGCTTTTTAAGGCATTATATTATTGTACAACTTTTGTTTTACGATTGTGTTCAATCTTGTAGCTCTTTGTTTTAATTATTTTCAAACAACAACTGAAATTAATTAAATATGCATCAGAAAGGGAGAAAAGCGAGCTCGTGAGCGGGAATTTAACATGTTGTCCGAGAAGTCATGACATCACGCTTGGAGCACCGACCAGACGCATCGATGCAAATCCCAATGCCCACTGAAGCAATAATATCTCAGTCTGAGGCATCCATTTTGATTAATAAAGTGAGGATTTAATTGATGATCTTTTCTTATGTTGACAAGAAGCAGGAGAATCTCAGGAGCTCTGTTATGGTAGCAGTAACTTGGAGATCTAACAAAACAGCACTTTGTAGTGTGATTAATAGCACTAGGATTCTTTGCTTGCAGTCACGTGATGCTAGCCCCGTGAGACCATCCTGATGTCGCGAGCTTTCAAGGTTTCACTCGCAGATCAGTCTGGAGTCTCTCTGTTAAAGAAAATTTGGAGCCGTTCACCAAACGAACGTCCAATCAGCGTTGGCTTTGAGGCGGGTTGAGGTGTGACGCAACGAGAAGCGCGACAGTTCAGTCTAAAGAACATGGCGGCTTCAGCCGATGAAACTAGCGTTAGCGTGGCTATCGAGCAAGTTTTATCGGAATTACAGAGTATTTCTTCACTGAAAGAAGAGCAAAACACTGCTCTGGAGGCTTTTCTTAGAGGAAAAGATGTTTTTGCTCTTCTCCCAGGGAAGATTGGGGGGGAATTACCAATAGGCAATACTAGGAACCCAGGAACTTGGGGCCCCATAAAACTCTTTTTACGTGTATGGTTACTACAACTATTCCTTATTTGTGCACATTAATTATGTTTTTGATAAAAATCTTTTTCACTAAAATGCAGTCAGAACGCTGACATTATTAAGTGTTTCTCGGCCTCATCCCCCTCACCCATCAGTGTCCACAACATTGGAGTCACAGCCAAACAGGAACAGACCAGATGAAGCTACTATGAGAAAAAGCAGAGAGAGCAGAACGTTAGAGATTGAACTAACAGATTCTGCAGAGTGGGAGAATAGAGATAGAATGATGAAAAAGGGGTCCCTATGTCCTCCAGCAGTCTAAGCCTATAGCAGCGATAGAGATAGCTTAAGGTTTATGAAACGTTATTCTTTTTCTGACAACACATCAATGATTGATTTTCTTCTTAGTAGCTGGACCATGAGCATGAGATGCCCTTATCAAAACGGAATTAAAAAAATATTTTTCTAATTGTTTAAGAAGGCTTGAGATTTGTGAAAACAGAAAGCAATCAGAAAATTTTTGCGAAATCAAAATTTACAGCTGAGTTTAATCTTGTAATTTTTGGATGCTTTGATACACCCCCGTCAGACGGTTTTAAAAAGGACCCACTTCTCTTCTAGCAGCCACATAAAGCTACATTTGTTTCTGAGGACATAAAAAACTGATATTTGTGTGATTTTTCCAAAAGTAAAAACTTTCAAACTGCACCGACTTCTCAGCTTTTGTGTGAGCTAAAGCAAGACAAGGCGCTGTGTTTACAAGGTAGAAAATCAGCCAATTTCTGTCATTACGCATTAATCAGTTCATCCCTAATTAGCACCTCAAAGTGCTCAATGCCAAATGCCTCAGCTGCTCAGTGATGAAAATAAGAAGCTGGAAGTCATACTGGAAGGCTTTCGGTTGCAAAAAAGGATGCAATCCAGAACATTCCGCATCTCTACTGGCATTCTTAAACAAAGGTTAGAAAAAATGTTAATACCAGGACAAAATGAAATGCAGACCGCAGAGGGGCTGAAGAGCATCCCTAAAGGGACTGAATTCTAATGATCAGGCTGAAACCAGAAGCGGAGGAGTAATCTCCACGCCCCCCGGGCAAATAACACGTTTGTCTACAGAACAATACCATTTCATCATCACTGATTTTTACCCAAGGGGCTAAAATCAGGTCTCATTTTCATTTTGCTTATGCAAAAAAATTGAGATTTTAATCATAAGCTAAAACTTTAGCTGATCTCCCATAAATTAAAGTACTTCTTTTTTCTTAATCTAGAAATAGATCAAATATAGTTTCCAAGTTGTTACAGCATAATGTAAGTTTTACACTGGAGCTGTTTGGTTATCTGATGATAAGTTTCTATATCTAGTTTTGCTTAATATTTAAGGTTCAAGAGTCTTTATTATCCCCTTGGAGCAGTTTGTCATATATCATATCCCTTAATATGAACCTATTCTGAATATTTTATAAGGCAGATGTAGAAGGAGCTACATTGGCACCACATAATCTTATCAATCCATACAAAAGCAAACGTTTTGTATTACTTTAGGTGTTTAGAACTGAAAATTAAGAGTTATTTTAACTGCATTAAAGGTCTATTGAGGTTTGTATAAAATATCTGAGGTTAAAACTCCAGCAACAACTAAATTAAAATTCCCCTCTTTAATTTACCCCAATCCCTTTGGCACAACAGAATGAGGATACTTGGACTGAATGCAATCTTTATTATTTACCCTTTGAGATGAACTTGACTGGTTGTTAGGAGTAGATATTGATCAAAACTATAAGATCCTGCATACAAACAGGTAAAGGGAGCCTGTGAGACAGCTTTTTGGTTCCTCTTAAAAGAAAAGTCTGGTCATATTCGCAATTAAAACTATAAATATGAAATTATTTCATACTGTTTAATAAATAAACTTTTTTTTATTAGGGGTAATTTTTTTATGTCTTATTTACCCGATGTATTCCAGCATCCAGCTGCCATGCACGTGGGCATTGTCAGTTTCACTATAGCTCTGGTGAATTTCAATGGTGAAGTCCTCTGGAAATCTTCAATAATTGTTGTTGATTGCAGATGTGTCTAGTAGTTCCCATTGATTTAGCTTGTAAAGCGGGGAGAATGGCGCTAGGCTTACCGCACCGTGACATCACTGCTGGAAGATGGCAGGAGGGAGGGGCTACTATATATGGGCTAAAATGGCCGCTCCCAGACTCAGTGATCACTACGAATTTTTATTGTGTTTTTATTTTTTTACCTGATTAACACTAGTGTTGCACCGATACCAGTATCGGTCGGGGCCCCGATACTGCCCTAAAATGGTGGTATCGGTATCGGCGAGTACCAACCAATAGGGCACCGATACCATTTTGAGAGCCATAAGTTTCTTCAACCATATTCACCCATTCCAGGTATGCAATAAAAAGTTCTACTGGATTCACTTTGTTTTAGATTTTTTCCTGCTTCACAAAGGTAGGCAGCAGCTTGACATGAAGCCATGATGGCAGATATTTTACATTATTATGGTATTGGTATCGGCCGATACTGCACAGTCAGGTATCGGGGCCAAAAAATGGCATCGGCGCAACACTAACTAACACTAAATTCATTAAATTACCATAAACGTAATAGTTATAAGTATAAATAATGATCCATTGATTATTCACGCACGGCTGCAGAGTAAAATAATTACTGGATTGTGTTAAAATCAGGCCGTTCAGGAGGCCCCCGCCTTGTATCCCAAACTTTTGACATTTTCTAGTTGGACATAACCTAAGGGATTATTCAGAGGCTTTTTGTAGACACTGTATCTTGTTACAGACTGGGAAATGCTTCAACCAGAGAAAGTTTTTTTGGAGAAGGAAAGTTCAGGCCACAGTAAAGCACCAAATTATTTATAGCCCTAGCAGATTTTAAAGTTAAACTTTTCATTCAACCTAAAGTTTATTTTTTCTGGGAATAAATCAGTGGGGTCACTTTTAAGAGAAAGAAAAACCCAAAGAAGTAAAACTTTCTGAGAAACAAATAAACATTGAGCTGTTTTTTTCAACAATAAATGGATTGAACAGCCATCCTTCCCTTATTTGAATTGTGCCCCATATTACTGTAGGCTATCTGAGATGTTTAACAGATTCGTTGGTGATGAACTTCAAACTTTGCACACTGGAAAACCTCCTTCCCATAGCCGTATCCTTTAGCTTCCTCCACAGATTTAAGTTGGGGATCTTGATTACATAAAACATACGTTTACTACCAGTGGGAATAAGATGTGTTGGTAAAACAAATGATTTATTTCACCTTGATCTGTCTGCTGTGTTTTTTTAACAAATACACAAATAAATAAATACTCTCTAAGTATGACTAATTGTATACTTTATATATTTATTAATTTGTCCATTTATGTATGCCTTCATTCTTCAGATCAGATATTATTTGGCTGAATCTGCCTTCATGTTGACCAAATTGCCCATTTGCGTATTAACACAGCCAATTCTGTTTCTGTTTAAGTGTTGACAAGCTTCCAAGCTTTTCAAATTATTCTGGCATCCCTGTCTATCCCTATGGACTCCACAAAGAATGAAATGTTTTACTATTCACATATTTTGTCTATCTATCCTTCCAGTTTAATATCGTCGCTGGGTGGGAAAATGATTAACTATCTACTTTAATGAGAATTAAATGAGAATATACTAATTTTAGAGCCATCGCTGTACAATCTTGATAAATGTTGACCTTATTCAACATACGGTCTAAAACAGACTGGACCAATCACAGCTGAGGAAACTGAAGTTTTAACTTTGGGCACAATTACCCATAATGCAACAGCACTTTTTTATAACCATTATAGACAAGTCTGTAATGGTCTGCAAAAAGAGCGGGTCTCATAATCTAATGATGTGTTTGTGGCTCCTCTGTCAGCCTTAGAAAAAGGTAATTAATTAAGTGGTGTCTATATGGAAAAGCATGCATTTCATCATATCTAAGGGTCTTGGAGGAAATCCCTACTGATTGTTTTGATTGTTAGATGCTCTGGTTATTGCCTGATGTCATTATCAATACCAGCTGGTGTCTGATATAAATGTGGCACCACCTGGCAGATTTAATTATTTACTCTCTCAACATTTATGCTGATAAAACTGTATTAAAGGTATGAGGACAATCTTTTATTTCCGGGTGGATCATCTCAATAAGTGGTCCTCCTAACTGTCAATCATTCTGATGATATGTTTACGTAAGGCTGTCCTAAGTGCTCACCTTTCTCAACGCGGTTCTTTGAAAATGGCCGAGGGTTGTAAGAGAAAAAGTGTCTACAAAGTGTATGAGAAGATACGAAAGACCTCAGAAGAGGCAGATATATCCCAGAATGCTTTGCGTGGAGAGCTCTCTGTGTAAAGCACAATGAGATTTGCTGTCACAGCTTTCTGCTGTCGCCATAGGTTGTAGCTACCTGACAGCAGCGACTAATAACAAACATGGAGCCGGCACCGAGCAGTGGAGGAGGAGTTACGTGACCAATGGAGCAGAAAGCAGTGATCATCTGTCTGAACTGTCAGTTAACTGAGTTCACTATAAAGTTCAATATATAGTCCCCACTGCATGTGGACACAGTAAGCTTGTATGATCTATAGCAGGGGTCTTCATCAGGGGGTCCACGACCCCAAGGGGTCCGAAGAGGTCCTGCATGGGGGTCCAAAAGTTTTGGTTGATTAGAGTTTTTTTTATTCCCCGCTGCAATTTTTTCCACTAATTGAAATGTCTTTAAATCCACATTAACATGAATCCAACAGACTGTAGTAAACAGATAAATGGAGGCAGAAGATGTCTTTCAGTCATCAATGCTCACATTCAGCGACACACAGGAGCTTTTTCAATCTGGGCACCGTTTCATTCACAACACCTGTCCCATCAGTCAGGAATCAGAAATACTTTAATAATCCCAGGGAGAAATTACTTTAGTTACATTACTCCATCTGTAATAGAGGGACTATAGGACCAGTTTGATAGAACACAATTTAATACAATATATATATATATATATATATATATATATATATATATATATATATATATATATATATATATATATATTTAATTAATGGGTCCCTGCTCAGTCTTGCCATCAGTTTTGGGGTCCTTGGCCTGGAAAACGTTGAAGACCCCTGATCTATAGTATGAGAACAGCACATTTTAAACAGGGCATGCACAAGGAGAAATGGCCATGTGCCTGCATGCTCCCTTGCCTCCGCAGAATTTAACCAAATATCATACCAATTTAGAATGCATTTGAGATCTAGGACCGTGCTGATGAGCTCATATTTGAGTCAGGTTTGTGAATACAGATGCATCTAACTACAGAGATTTCAAAATCAAGTCCTCAAAGGCATGTGTCCTGAAACTTTTAGATATCTCCCTGGTCCAACACACCTGAATTCAATTGCTTTACTACCTCCTCAGTTGAAGTCAGGTTCTCCAGAGCCCTGCAAAGAACCTGATTAATTTACTCAGGCGTTAAAGCAGAGATGCATCTAAAAGGTGCAGGAAACTACCATTATAAATGGAGGCAGAAGATGTCTTTCAGTCATCAATGCACGGGGCGACAGTGGCGTTAGATGTAGGAGTTTGCCCTGAAATCGAAGGATTGACGGTTCAAGCCCCGACTCCGACTTTCAGTGTCGTTGTGTCCTTGGGCAATACACTTCACCTGCATTGTCTACTGATGGTGGTCAGAGGGCCCGGTGGTGCCAGTGTGTGTGTGAGTGTGAATGGGTGAATGAATGTAGTGTAAAGCGCTTTGGTCAAGTCTCCTCACTTGAATAAAGGCGCTATATAAGTACATGCCACTTACCATTACCCTTTGGTACTGGAGTTTAGGATTGCTTTGATCTTTTTTCATGTCTTATCGAAATGAAAAGTTATTTTTCACCAAAACTTAAAGAAAAAAAAAGTTCAATTATACTGAGCCAAAATAGCAATATCCCAAATACTACAGTTTTCTTTTGATAAACTATAAATCCAGCAGATTGGCCATACAGTTTGTACAGCCTTTTTGATTTTCATCTTTCTAATGGATTTAATATCAACAGTCAATTAACAATGAAGGCATGGTTGTCTTTCCTCTTTCATTCCTTTTTTTATTCACCAGTGGTTTCTTAACTGCTAATCACTAGGAAAGTGGTTCAAAAAAATCAATACCTCATCCTAAGGGCCAGAGAATGTTTGTGGTTTTATCTTTACACTTTATACCATAGTTTTATCTTATACAGTTCGCATTTAATGTGTCCCAGTGACAATAATGACTGACACCAGAAGGCAGAAAACATACATGGCAATAAAAAGTATCTGCCTCTACTGTTGTTTCCTGATCCAATATTCAGCTGAGCTTTATCACCCCCAAAGGGCTGCAGTTAGAGCCGTGCTGCAGAAATGTGCTGGAATACAATGAAAGACTGTCAGTGTAACACCTATAGCATCTTACTTTAATTAGACTTACAGTGATTACAGGGAATGTCAGAAAGACTCATCCTCAGAGAGAAATTAGCTTTACAAAGTAAAGACTTTTTTAAAAATTCTTTCTCTTAATTAAAAAGTTCCCATATATGGTCGACGTCGGCATGTGGAGTATTTCCCAGATAATGTGTGAGCCATCTTGAACGGCGTGCTTCAGCGCTGCTCCTGCAGTCCTCAGGGCAAACACTGACAGATTGGTCAAAATGGTGCAATCCAGTTGAGGTAAATTGATTGTAATGGTCCCATCATCATGGATGTGACTTGATATTTCAATCCCATCAATTGGTACTTTTTATCCACTTTCCTGTTTTTTCTAGACAATACGGTGTTTGGCCGTTTTCATTTAATGAGATGTCATGTTTTAAATTAAAGTGTCTATACTGTTTAATTCAGTATTTGGTCCTGGGAATAGGAGGTGGATGTTTATGTGACTGTAATGGTATTCAGTGGGGGGGAAAAAGACTGAGATAAAGAATTAAAAATTTTCTTTTAAGTTGAATCTTGAACTGGTTGTTGAAATCAGCTACTTGATTAAACAGTTTTTTATGTTCATTTGGAGAAAATGTTTCTTTCTAAAGATTTTATTTAAGGGTCTACTTAGGAGTCCTTTGCAGTTTATGTCATTTTCAGGTTCCTGTTTGCTTTTGTGGATGAAATTCTGGTCATTTTGGCAGCCATTACCCATTTGAAAAACTATTAAACCATAACTTAAAGTCGTTCTAATAATTCAAGCTTTATTTAGAACAAAATGTAAAAAAATGTCAAAAGTCACCCTGCTATTCCAGCCATTTGCACTGAATCATTAGCTTTGCAGTTAGCCTGTGTTCTGAAGTAGCATGTAGATAAAAAGCAAATAATTGGCAATGCCTTGATGCTCTGTTGGTTTAGATCAGCTTCTTCTTCTTTGCCTTAAAACTATCTAGTACACATCATTTGATCACTTCGCTCTCAATCTGCAGGTTTACTAGTGGTTACTAGAATTTCTAAAAGTAGAATGGGAGGCAGATCTTTTAGTTATCAGGCTCCTCTCCTGTGGAACCAACTACCAGTTTTACTCCGTGAGGCAGACACCCTGTCTACTTTTAAGGCTAGGCTTAAAACTTTCCTTTTTGATAAAGCTTCTAGTTAGAGTGGCTCAGGTTATCCTTTTACAGTTGACTGCTTCTGTCTCCTTGAAACCCAGTGGGCCTCAGCAGATGGCCGCTCACACTGAGCCTGGTTCTGCTGGAGGTTTCTTACTGTTCAAAGGGAGTTTTTCCTCTCCACTGTCGCTACAAGCATGCTTAGTGTGAGGGATTGCTGAAGAGTCAATGAGTCGATGCAATCAGCTGGTTTTCCTTAGATAGAAAACTTTGAATCAATCTGACTGGATGATCTGGTGAACTGGAAAGTGACCTGAGATGACATGATGTGAATTGGAGCTATAGAAATAAACTGAATAGAATTGAATATAGATTTCCACAGGTATAAAGATCTTCCTTTATATGCATTAGTTCCTCGTTTATTCATGTCTGCCCTTGTGTTGACCTGTTTGGCTGGATGCTGTAGTGTGTTTTTATGACCAACAGTTTGTTTCGCCGGTGTTGAGATTTAAAGACTAGGTACTGGTCCATGTGAGAGGGTTTTTATTTACTTCAATGGTGAGGGTTGTCTCACTCTCAATGCCCACCAGACAGTCCAGAATCGGTAGCTTCGGCTTGCTCACTCAATGTGGACTGAAGCACTAAAAAACAGTGGCTTCATGTTTTAATCAGAATTCAAAAGAAGAATACAGAAGATTTAAAAGGTTGTGGGAATTCAGATATTTGGAAGCAAAGTTCAAACAGTTAGGTGAAAAAAAAACGAAGCTAGCATTGCCTGTTTTTTGTTATTTGTTTTTTCTAGCTCAGTCTGCCATAGATCCTTAGTTGGAAAAGTCAAATTCACAATGATAATTATAATGACTGAGAAAATTACAGGCTTTTCTAACTGGCAGTAATTAGATGAGACAAGGGGGGCTCTGAAAAAAAAACCCCGTCCCCATCACCCATCAAAACAATGTTATAAAACTGAGGGGGCCGGCTGCTCCACCTGACAACTTCAGCTGCTACAATTACACTCATTACTCACTTTTAAGCTGATTAGCATTCCTGCACATTTTGGGTTCAGCACTGATTTCATTCTTTTCACAAGAGAATCAAAAGTGTAGAAGAGCAAGTAGAGGGAAAAAAATGCGAGTGGCTCAGGTTATCCTGATCTATCTCTATATTTCTGCTGCTATAGGCTTAGACTGCTGGAGGACATAGGGACCCCTTTTTCATCATTCTGCTTCATTCTATCTCTATTCTCCCACTCTGTAGAATCTGTTAGTTCAATCTCTAACGTTCTGCTCTCTCTGCTTTTTCTCATAGTAGCTTCATCTGGTCTGTTCCTGTTTGGCTGTGACTCCATCCTGGAGAGAAATATCAGCTGTGCTGCTGCCATCAACACCTTTGTTTCTAGATGTTGGAGCTTGGCCTGTTTTCCAGTGTAGTCCTGTTTCTCTGACTGTGACTAACTGGATGTGCTCTCTTCATCCTCTGACATGGGAGCTGGCTCGGAGCTCGTCTGCCTGGCTGTGTGTTTCCTGGACGGGGCCGCCTTTTATAGTTGCCTTTTGTATCTATGCTTCTTTTTCTATGTCTGCTTCTGTCTCCTTGAACCCCAGTCGGCCTCAGCAAATGGCCGCTCACACTGAGCCTGTTTGTGATGGAGGTTTCCTCCTGGTATAAAGGAGTTTTTCCTCTCCACTGTCGCTACAAGCATGCTTAGTGTGAGGGATTGCTGAAGAGTCAATGAGTCGATGCAATCAGCTGGTTTCCCTTAGATAGAAAACTTTGAGTCAATCTGACTGGATGATCTGGTGAACTGGAAAGTGACCTGAGACGAGTTGTGACTTGGTGCTATAGAAATAAACTGAGTTTAATTTAATCGGTTATCAACAGTAAACAAGTGTGAACACCTGACCTCAGATTGGACATCTCTCCATTGGCTTCTTTTTGATTGGTCGATCTTTTCTTTTTGCCCTTTTTCTATCATTTTAGAAGTAAATGGTCTGGTTACATCTTTTTATTGTCCAATTTTCTTTTTAACATCCAAAGTTAACTTTATCTTGGATTAGAAAACTCATCTTTTAAAGTTGACTTGTGTCCTTAGGTCTGTCTTGCCACTCAGGTTTGTCATGTTTAATTTTGTTTCAAAGGACTTTAACCTATAAAAGAGAGAAATGTTGTGTTTCAGGAACCCTCTAAGAGTAGCAAGTAAAAAAAAACAGGAAAAATAGTGGATTTATGAGATTGTTTGCTTTGTAACAACTGTACCTCCCTATACCTGATTTTTATTTAAACTTTAAATAAAGTACATAATAATTCATGTTATTGGCTAATCTATTCACAGTTATTTAATGATTAGAGGTCCTCTGAATTTAATAAATACGGGAGAAATTAGATTTTTATTAATAGCTAGCTTGCTGATTATTAATATATAGTAATTCTGACCACCTCTGATCGGCACATTTCAAGATGTGCGCCTTCAATTTTTACTCATTTTTATTTCTACCATTTTCTGTTTTTTTTTCATTTCATAGTTAATGAAAATATTTAAAAGAAAACAGTTCAATATATTTCCACCCATTTTTTTTTTTCACATATACCCAATAGCATAGTAAATCATTTAGCAGGATTGTTTTTGTGAAGGAAATCCTTTTTTCTAAAGGCAGCCGTATAATGTTACGAGGCTCATTTTACCACAGACAAAGTATTCCCTGTGGGAACCCTGTTGTCTGGAGCCTATAGATTGCGTCAGCCTCGGATCGCATTCAGGCACCGATCATTCCGCTACGGGGCATTTGCATCCTTTCATCAATACATCTACTAATGCATGCAGTGGCGGTTTCTGTGTTGGCAGTGGAGGAGCAGAAGGCCAGACGGTGCTGGGAGCTGCAGTGAGCAGGACTAGACTGCACACACTGAAAGATCTATAACTTCACAGGCTCCAGAGTGTGGATTATAGCTGCAGGGCACCTCCCAGCTACCAGCCTTTGTGTTCATCTCAACCTTACACTGAGAGCTTGTCTTTTTCTGGTACATGTTAATGTTGTTTTTAAATCCCATTCCTGATGGATTTACATTTAAAGCTTCTTTGTTGGCCTCCTTACTAAGCGAACGTATGTAAATGTTGTGTTGACAGAGAGACTAAAACCCTGGAGCATACAGTAGTGTAGAAAACATCTGGACTTGTCTACCTAATTTCATGTTGTATGTTTGGGGAGTCCACTAGTGTAAGATTCATGTTCAGAAATGGAATCCCATCCAGATGAAGTGTTTGACTCGTTGGAGGGCGGACAGGTTTTACTTAGGTTAGGTTGGTTCCCTGAGGAGCAATGGAGCTCACTGCCACTTAGATTTCCAGGAGAACTTGAACGGCACATGTGAAGATTTAGTCCCTACTCAGTGTGAATCTCAAACAATCCTTTCAGGGGGAGATGGTCCAAGCATCCAGTTTGCATCCCCTGCTCAGTGTGAAGCTCAAACGATCCTTCCAGGGGGAGAAGGCCAAAACATCCAGTTTGCAGGATAACTTCCTGCTGAGAGGCAAAGACAAAAACATTAGACTCAGAGAAACAAAAGACTCAGTTAGTCTCAGCAAAACTCAGCTTGGCTAGAGTACCCAAAACTGGCAAACACTCTGGCGTCGAGGTACTGGCAGTCAGCAGCTTAAGAGTCCTCAGATAATGAGGCAACCATCCGCAGGTGGGTGGAACGGCCAACGAGAACCGGGCGCCACCTGGTGGTGGAGGGAGAAAACACAAACAACACACAACCCACACAAACTGGATTCCTAACATTGTGTCTAGTAGTTCCCATTGATTTAGCTTGTAAAGCGGGGAGAATGGCGCTAGGCTTACCGCACCGTGACGTCACTGCTAGAAGATGGCAGGAGGGAGGGGCTACTATATTTGGGCAAAAATGGCCGCTCCCTGACTCCTTGATCGCAATAAAAATTATCGTTCTTTGTATTTTTTTACTGATTAACACTAAATTAATTAAATCATCATAAAATATATTAGTTTTAGGTATAAATAATGATCCATTGATGATTCCTTGCTGACCAGACTTTTCCTTTAAACATACCTAGAGAAGAAACCTGTTCCTTACACAACATAGATAATTGAGATGCCTTCTGCCAGATGAGAAAAATGGAGGTGAATGTCTGTGAAGGCTGAGGATGGACTGAAAAGAAAGTCAAAATGTCATGAAATATTTAATGAAAAAGAAATTGTGGATCCATGTAATCATTGTGAAGCTTCACTGGAATGTTTATCCTTTTTTCGTAAATACCAAAGGAAATCACATGATGTCCTTCAAAGATTCCACACGGATTTCTATGTAATTTTATTTTGGACAGTAAGGTGTGCAATATGCAAGTAGACATTGACTGACATTAGGAAAAGGGGGAAAAAATCCCTGGTCTTCATTGGAGTATTTTTTTTTGTTGTTGTTGTTTTTGGACATTCTTAACTAGCTCTTTAATTAATTTATTTTCTTAACCAGATCTTATCCTAGCTTAGTGCTGGGAAGCTTTTTTAGCTGTGTTTAATGTGAAAAGTATAGAAAAGTATTAATGCAATTTCAAACATGTCCGTGCATAAATCATTCTAAGTGTAGTTAAGAATGATTAGCATACCTTTTAGATAGCAATATTTGCAGGGAGACGGGTTAGTCTAGTTCTATAACCAAAGCACACAAACTTGCGATCTAAGCGCGTTGAATAAATGAAACCGGAGGGTGATGGAGTTTTGAGTCTCCTTTAGCACTACCGCTTTTTGGAGCATGGTTTTAAACTAATTGCTCGGTAAATATTTGATGTCAAACGGCCATAGTCTGCACAGCAGGGAGGCTAAGTCAAGTAAATGAAAGATACCTAGAAGGCCTTTAATCAGGAAACTACAGCTTTGAATAACTTTAACAAGTAGTTGGTTTATCCTAACAGTCTGCTGAACTATGAGGCCATCTACTCTTATGAATTATAGATGATTTTATGAGCGTATATAAAAGATCAATGATGAAATGTTTTCCTTTTCCTCTAATGGGGTCGTACTAGTTAAGCATTCTTCCCTTTTAATCTGGAAATTATGCCTCATTAAAAGCTACACGATGAACAGGATTGGAAAATGCACCACTCTTATCTGCCATGGCTGCTTAGAAGGACTTAAACAGATAAAACGGTTTCTTCTCCACTAATTGAGACCTTGTAGATTCACTGGAATGCATCTCAGCGCCGGATCCTTCCTGTCCACAGGGTGTCGATTCGAAATAAATGCTGATTTCCAAAGTGTCTTTCTAACTGTGCTAAGATATCATGTGGTTTAAAGGACGCGTTTTATTTCAGATCCTTATCCTTTCACTTTAAGCTATTTTGTCATGTAAAAGTTTTTCTTTTTAGAGAAGTATTGCCCAATCTTAGCCTAAAGTCTGAATGTGTTGAAGTCTGAAGTTTTGTTTAGCTGGAAATTATACAATATTAACTGATGCCTTTTTTTTCCAGCTTTGTATTGTCATTCCGCTGTCACAAGTACAGAGCCACAAATTAACTCTACATTTAAATCATCCCCCTAGGGAGAGGTAGGCTGCCATTGTGCGGTGCCCGGGGAGCAGTGGGGGATTAAGGGATCTTGTTCAGGGTCCCAGAGTGGCAGTCTGTGGGAGTGGGGCTTGAACTCAGAACCTCAGGATTCCAAGCTCTATGCCCTAAGCACTATAAGCTGACATGGATTTGCTCCGCATATCCATCTGGAAACCTTCCGTTGAAGTAATTTTGGGAAGGGGCGAAAATACTGGTTAGCTGATTGGCCTATGTTGGTGATAGACGGGTCAAATAAACCAATCAGATCAACGAAGCATATGACGTACTAACAGAGCGACGACGAAAACACAACCACAAGCCAGGCTGCTCTTGCCGAAACCAGTCGGGAGAAGAGCAAAAACATCTTTTCCTCTGAGAAAAGCCTCCAGAGCAGTGTTTTGCTCTTCTTTCAGTGAAGAATACTCTGTAATTCCGATAAAACTTGCTCGATAGCCACGCTAACGCTAGTTTCATCGGCTGAAGCCGCCATGTTCTTTAGACTGAACTGTCGCGCTTCTCGTTGCGTCACACCTGAACCCGCCTCAAAGCCAACGCTGATTGGACGTTCGTTTGGTGAACGGCTTCAAATTTTCTTTAACGGAGAGTCTCCAGACTGATCTGCGAGTGAAACCTTGAAAGCTCGCGAGATAAGGATGGTCTCACGAGGCTATAAGCACTAGACCACCACTCGCCTTTTATGTTAAAGCTAAACATCTGCACAGATTGTTGTAAACAGTCATACTGCTTGACAGAAATACTGAATATTTGGAATTATGTTGAATAATTCCTCTAGTTTTTCATTTTCAAATCCATGCTTGACTGATGATGTGTAGGTCGGTTTAAAGACTTTGGGTTCAGTAAATGGTAAATAGCCTGTACTTATATAACGCTTTTTCAAGTCAGGAGACTTGACCAAAGGGCTTTACACTACATTCACCCATTCACGCACACACTCACACACTGATGGTGGCAAGCTACATTGTAGCCACAGCTGCCCTGGGGCTCACTGACAGAAGCGATGGCTGCCATACACTGGCGCCAGTAGTTCTTTGAAGTAAGCATGTTCAGTTTGCTACTGTACTCTTATATTTTTAACCATTGACCTAGCAGAATTATTTATTATTTTCTTATTCACTGTTGGAAATGATCTCCTCTATATCTTGACCTAAATAGATTTCAAAGTGCATCTTGGACTACATCCTGGTAATTTAATTACTCCATCCCTTTTTTTTCTTTTGTTTTGTTGACTGATTGGATGCAGTGGAGGGAGGATCAGTGGGTAGCACTGCTGCCTTGCAGCAAGAAGGTTATGGGTTTGATTCCTGGCCTGGGGTCTTTCTGCATGGAGTTAGTTCTCCCTGAGCATGCATGGGTTCTCTCTGACTTCCTAGCCTCGTGAGACCATCCTGATCTCGCGACCTTTCAAGGTTTCACTCGCAGATCAGTCTGGCTACTTTTCGTTAAAGAAAATTTGGAGCCGTTCACCAAACGAACGTCCAATCAGCGTTGGCTTTGAGGCGGGTTGAGGTGTGACGCAACGAGAAGCGCGACAGTTCAATCTAAAGAACATGGCGGCTTTAGACGATGAACCTAGCGTTAGCGTGGCTATCGAGCAGGTTTTATCGGAATTACAGAGTATTTCTTCACTGAAAGAAGAGCAAAACACTGCTCTGGAGGCTTTTCTCAGAGGAAAAGATGTTTTTTGCTCTTCTCCCGACTGGTTTCGGCAAGAGTAGCCTGGCTTGTGGTTGTGTTTTCGTCGTCGCTCTGTTAGTACGTCATATGTTTCGTTGATCTGATTGGTTTATTTGGCCCGTCTATCACCAACATAGGCCAATCAGCTAACCAGTATTTTCGTCCCTTCCCAAAATTACTTCAATGGAAGGTTTCCAGATGGATATGCGGAGCAAATCCATCTGGCGGAGTCAGGTTACAGGCTTCCTCCCACAGTCAAAAATCATGACTCTTAGGTTAATTGGCTTCTCTAAATTCTCCTTAGGTGTGAGTGGGTGTGAATGGTTGTTTGTCCTGTTTGTCTCTGTGTTGTCCTGCGATGGACTGGAGACCTGTCCAGTGTGGACCCCGCCTCTCACCCATAGACAGCTGGAGATAGACGCCAGCACCCCTCGAGACCCCGCTTGGGATAACGCGTGATGGGAAATGGATGGATGGATGCAGTGGTTAATCTCAAAGACCTTTGACACCCATTGCTGCAAATATGCAACAAACCTCTTTGCATTACGCACACAGCCAAGATGGCCTGTGCATTCCCCCAATGGCAGTTATTACATACATATTACAAATAGTTAGTAAAAAATCATTTGACACACAAAGGTGGGCTAAAAATGACCACGCCACGAGGGGTAAAGGCACACACATGAGGTGTCCCTTTTTTTCAGGGAGTTGGCAACCCTAGGTAGGTGTCTAGTAAATCGGATTCGGGGCGCCAAGGTGACTTAGTATGTTTAAGACGGACTCAACTGGCTGACTTTGCGTGTGCCATATCTGACTCCAAGCACCAGTCTGGCTTGGGAACAAGAAAATGGCCATCCCCAAAAGTCTTTCAAAATAAAAGCATATGGAAAGCATCCCTGATTCCAACCACACTGCAACTGGTGTTACTTGTCTGTTCTGGAAAATAGTTCTTAAAACAGTTGTTACAGGATGATTGCATCCAACTTGAAGGCTTTAACCTAATGTTTCAATTCAGCAATTTCTACTTTAGTTGCCATGAAAAGCCTCTATAGTGGAGGGTTGTTTTGGAAATAGCCTTTAAACATAATTTTCTTATGCTGTGGAAACCAACACCTCTTTTCATATCTAGATCCACCAGATCTGATGGAAATGTGTTGCACACATCCCTCCAGGGAGACGTAACGAGGTGAAATTTACAGCAGATTGTCTGTAGAATACGTGATAAACCTCACTGTGTATCACCAGAGTAATTTGATTTCACGCTGATACTGTACACACACCCTGGAAACCTTGTGAAACTCTAATGTAATTTTGCTTTGTATGAAGATGAAAAGTGATGAAACTTGAAGCTAGACGTGTTTGAAATATTCCTACAGCAGAAAGTGAAAAAAGCCTGAGAGTGTATGGTGCTAATGATGCTGTCATACTTTGGCTTGTTTTATTTTGTGTGCATTTTAATCAGCTAATTGAGTAATAGGGCAAAACCATTGTGGGGAAAAAAAACACATTTTTTGCTGCCAACTTTGAAACAAAAGGTGTTACAAGTTCAGAAGAAAAAGGGTTGCCAACGATTTCTGGAATGGATCAATGTAAAGTAATAATTGGTAACAAGAAATTAAAACCTAAAACTACAAATAAATTTTAATAAAATTGAAGCTGCAAAAAAAAAAAAGATTTTATCCGATTGCAGCTACTATGTTTAGCAACATTTATTGACTGAGCAAATAAAATGTATTTTACACTATTAATTAATAACATGAATCTATAGCCCTTACAACAACAATAACTGTGAAAATTTTAAGACTTTATACATCTAAAACTGTATAACACCAGCGAGATGGGAACTTAATTACCATACAGAAAAGTATGGTATTTTAGAGAATAATGTTATTTTTGTTAACAAAAGTAGTTTCTCATTGTTCCAGAGATAGGAAATGTGGAGTCAACAAGTCCTGTCCATGTCATGTACTTAATCTAACTAGCCAATTAACCAGGTGAGTCCAATCTGCACAGGTTGATTCACGGTGAAGATTGGAGTCAGCTGCTTCAGTGGTTGGGTAGATTTAATACATGACATGGAGATGACTTGTTGACTCCACGGCTCTGTTCCTTGGAGGGCTGCATCCTCCAAGGACGTGGTCTACCTAGACTGGATCCTTCGAAGTCCTTGAAAATAAGGAGATCGGAAGAGTTTTGGTTGTGAATTCGACCAGGTCTACCCTTCGGCGGGTTTTACCGCCGTATGTTCTGTTGCTTAGCAACCGTGAAAGTTGACACACAAAGCAGGAAAAGAATGAAAACCGAAGTTTTCAAAACTGTTTGTTTATTTATTTCTTTTTTATCATAAAGTGAACAAAGACTACATTAACAAGAATCCAGAGTGGAATAAAGATTCCAACCACTGGGAGCAGGAACAGATCAAATCAAATGTAATGATAGAAACCTTAGTCAGTTAAATAACCTGCTGCTGTCATTCTGCACATCTCTGATGTTGCCGCTATTTTCAAATATCCATCACTGTAAAAATGTCCATAGCTGCATATTGGTTATTTATTCTCCAGTTTTATATTGTTAAAACACTTTACAGGATTGTATTGTTTATATTTTAACTCTTCCCTATTATGTTATTCTTATAAATTTTTCTAAGGTCCTCATTTGTGTGACAATTTTCAATAAACTTTCTGCTGCTGTAAATCTGCCCATCGTGGGACAATAAAGAGATTTTCTATTCTATAAAAGGGGTAGAAATATATATGTAGATCTAAACAATGTATGTATAAAAAATATATCTGCAAAATCTCTAATATTCAACAACAAAAAATACTTAATTAAGCATATGTGCAAAACAGCAATAAAAAGATAAAAATCCTATCAGATTTATAGTCCCCACCCTGCAGATATATTAGAATCTGTCCTTAAATTCCAGCCAAACCCATTTACACAGTAACAGATAAAAACCTTTAGATAAATCAAACATTACCGCCACATATCTGACTCTATAACCATTAAAACAATTATTTTCATTCATCTCAGACGGAACTATTCACAGACTGTAATATATTAAACTGAAGTTCCAATTTTCACCACTGTTCGGCGCCAAGTAACCTTTCCTCTGATCACGGCTTGCTTGGTCTCGCAATGAATCCTGGGATATCCAAGGTTACCGAGGATACATCGGACCCGTCCTTCAAATCGGGCAAAAAGAAGGACGCATTTTAAGGCCGCATAATGAGGAGTCTTGGAATCCGACCAGACCTCGGCGCCGCGCTTTGACGTAATCGTACTTTGAATCTGACCTTCTAAGGACGCGTCCTAGGATTTCGAACAGAGCAAATATTTCCCATCTCCGTTCAAGTCAATAACTTTTTTTCCAGATGGCAATCAGACAAGAACTAAAAACTCAGGCAGAAATACTGACAATAACCGTAATTACTCATTGGGGGATGAAAAGATGAAAATATTAAAAGATTAATCAATCAGTCTGTGAAAACCTAGTGTGTTGGAAAAATGCCTTATTAGACTGGTTTTCAAGTGGTTTTAAATAACTCTAGGAATTAGTAGAACTTTCCAAAAAATGGTGTGTATATATATATATATATAGAGAGAGAGAGAGAGAGAGATATTTACATATTGAGATTGATATATAGGTATATATCAAAATAAATTAGCACGCCACCCAAGAGTGTTGAAACTCCAAAATGTGGATAAGCCTTGTAAAAATGGTTATAAATCCAGAAACACAAATATCTTGATCTGTCTCTGCATTCATATCGGCCAATACTAAAGTTAATGTAGATTTATTTAGGGCCACTTCATATCAAAAACTGGTATATGGCACAATCCTACAGCAAATGGATCCTTAGAAATCTAAGCTCTGAGCAAAATGAGCGCTGTAATGGAATTTCAAATCCCTTTTTTTCTAGCTTTTCACTTAGACAATGTTTATTCTCTTCTTTTCTTGAGATCAAATTTCTGTCTCACTCCAGTCCTTTGACTTTGCAGAATACATTTTATCTTGGACAGCTTAGCATGGATAGGGAGGCACACAGTTAGGTGTCTTATGTCACTATGGAACAAGGGTTTTTACCTAATTCAGTGGAATCCCTTAGATGAAACGAAGCGGTGCCATAAAACCTACTTCAGATTTGAAGCTTTTGAGAGTACCTTGGTAAAGTGAACAGGGCTTTGAAACGTTATTTAAGTTAAAAGCACATCTTTAATGAACATTGTCCCTGGAATATATAATTGAGTATAAAGAATTTCATCTCAAGGTAGGTATTCTTCTTTTGTTGAAAATGCCTTACTAATGGAAAGTATATACACACACCTACACACATATTGTTTCACTATCCTTGAGGGGATTTTCCATTTATTTCTATTAATTTCCCACACACTTCAATGGCCTAACCCAGACCCTTACTCTATTACCAATACATACCTAACCTAGACTCAATTCACACCTCAGTCTTTAACCAAAACCCCACCGCAACAATAGAACCTTTCCTCATGGCGACTAGTCGTTGATGCCAATAGTACCTATATAGCCTGGTATGTATACTCAGGTCGTCTGCGTGTGTTAACGCAGATATGCCCCCCTTCTGCGGACACTCTGGTGCACCTCCCCAAAATTGTAGGTAACCGCAGATAGCGAGGCAGGTAGGAGATAAAGGAGGCCTCTGATTGGTCAAATCTACACCCGCTCTACTCTATGCGTATTTCCTGTTTGGTTCCTAATGACAGAAATTCTGGCTGTGGTGCCGTCCACAACGCCTGGAACAGGGAGTTTTTCCTCTCCACTGTCGCTACAAGCATGCTTAGTGTGAGGGATTGTATTTGAGTCAATGAGTCGATGCAATCAACTGGTTTCCCTAAGATAGAAAACTTTGTATCAATTTGACTGTATGATCTGGTTGAACTGTAAAGTGCCTTGAGATGACATGTGTTGTGAATTTGGCGCTATATAAATAAACTGAATTGAAATTGAACTGAACATCTCAGACACTATCCCAGACACCGTGCAGGACGCTAGTTTGTAGCTCTGTGCGACGGTCTGTTGGTTTGCACACAAAGCCAAAACAGAACTCTTTCAGGAACACTCACGGGTGAACTGTGTGTCGTCCGGCGTTGGATGAGGGGTTGTAGACGGCTAACAAGCTCGTCAAACCGAAACATGGACACCCACAATCCTAGCAAGTTCGTGATTGTCCCTCTTACGTTTTGGCGTGGAATACCATAGCGCAGACCACGCTTCAAAATTGGGCAGAAATCAAAAACATCTGCGTCATACCTTCGACACCTTCGTCCCAAATTGTAGCATAATCCTGTGAGATCGAGGTAACGAACACACGGCCACACACACACAGACACACACACATATCTTGATCAATTTTGCATAGCATTAGCTACATTTATCTTCTTAGGAATTGCAATTCTAGTGAAACTGAAAATGCAGCTTAAAGTGCGGCAAAGATAGTTCTAAGAAGTATCTCAAGCTGCCTCACACAAGTGCATGCCACACTTTTCAGATTTTCTGTTTGAGAAATTATCTTTACATCTCTTTGTATTGACTTGTCACAGGAACTCCAGGTAAAAACTAAAGGGGTTTGGTGTTGCAGTGTGACCAAATGTGGAAATATTTAAGGTAATATATTGTCACATCCGCCAAAAGTGCTTCAATATTTAAATGAACTGGGCTCAAACTAAGTAATCTGATAAAAAGAAAGTACCCATTGACTAGGAAGCCACTTATTCCCTGACCAAACGCACACATGGACACAGCAGATGTTTCCCATAATGGGAGCACAACAGGAAGTGATTCAATTCAATTTGGCCCGAGGTTTAATAGAACATCCACTGAAGGAGGGTGGCGATAAGGTTTCACAATGAAAGCCCATCTGTGTCGGTACGCCTTTTCAAACCCAGTGGTGCAGTGATGCTGTTAGTGTGAAATGAGAAGAGCACACCCTGATGCATCATAGGATGTAATCACCTTCTCGAATGGGGCTATAAGACCCCGAGGTTCAGAGGGAGTAGGGGTTAGGATTTGTTTTGCTTTATTGCAATCATTGCATGCTTTGTCGTAGCACAATTCCATTGGATGAAAGGGGATTATGAGGCTCGCGGGAGATGGTCAGGTGACCTTCAGGCCTCATCTGAGAGTATCGCTGTCAGTGGTGGTTCAGTCATCAGCAGTTCGCCAGACTCCTACAACAATGTGCTTTCGTCTCAATCAATATACAACCCAATTACTGATTCTAACATTGCATAAAGAGCTTTCTTATACAGGAAGGATCTCTGGTAAATCACTCAGCTATTATGTCTTCAGGCTTTATAAGTACCATGGTGCAATCAAAGATGGTAAAACGTCTTTTATGGATTAAAAATATAAAAAATTAACAATTGTGCATGTGAAATAAAACCTATGCTGAGTTTGTTCCATAAAAACAAGACATTTTTTCTCTTAAATGAGTCAGTTTCTAAAGGAATATGAAAAGTAAATTATAAACATCTCTGATTCTAACACCACAAAGCTGCAAAAACACTTAATCTATGCACCTTATGTAATGGCTTTAGTTGAATTGTGCCCTTAGTTTATGTTTGTTTGTTTTAATGAATATTCAAAGCTGTTTTGTAAAATGTAAATTTTTTCTGTCAACAAAGTTTATTAAAAAGAACTTTAGGAAGCAAAAAGCTCCGTTAAATTTCTTAGATTCATTTGGTGAGACATTTTTTAAAAAAGCAACTATAAAAACAGATGCAAATATAATATCTATTTGTTTCATAAAATTAATGCATCGATGCTCATTTCCAAATGGGAGCCGGTCAGTGGGAGCATTTCTCAAATCACACAAACACACAGAGAGTTGATTGACGAGTAAATAACACAGACTGAGGAAAAATTACCTGAAAAAACAAGATTCACCTACTTTCTAGTTTGAGAATAATCACAGCAGTTGTTACTAACTTTTTGTCATTTTCTACTCAGGATTGATCAGTTTTTGGTTCACTGAATTCCTAAAGAGCTCAATGTGCATTCAGTTTTCTTTGTTGTGTTTTGACCAAATATAGAATGTCAATATGAATATAAATGTCAATTTCACTTTTCTGTGGTTATTATTAGAAGGTTCCAATTAGCTTAAGATTTATAATGGTCATTCAATAAGATAAATGTTAGTTGTTCGAATCTTGTATCAAGAATTCTTTTTTCTTTATTATTTATTATTTCAGTTTTTCTATTATTTAATGCCCCCCTTATTCTAGTAGGGGGGTTTCTGTGCCCCAGTGACCTTGGGTGGAATGAAAAGGAGCATTATGGAAGTCCGTTTCTGCCACTCTGTTAAATAAAATGAAATACATTATCTCAAAATAATGGGATTATAATGAGATAGTATCTCAAAATAATGAGATAGTATCTCATTATAATGACATCTATAAAAAGATGTAGATTGTTTTAGCTCACTTTCAAAATGACGCCTTAAACTAAGATCTTTAATTAAAACGCATCTTAGCATCGTCACTGTTCTGAATTTAATTTTCTTTTTTTAATCCTGCTTTTAGCTATTCCATCAAGCCCAACAATAGAATAAAAGTAGCAATAAGAATAAATCTGCTGGGACATAATTGGTTTGGATAAGGGTGGTTCCTTCATGCCCCCATGACGTGAGCATCATGTCATGTCTTAGTGTTGGTCTGTTACCCAACATCACAATGAAATATGTTGAAGTTTGGCTTGTAATGTAACAATATGTAAACAACAGGTTTTCATTGACCTCAGAAACGTTAGAGTCAAGTCATTTTTTTTCTTTCTCCTTTTTACATGTTCTATTAACGGCATTCCTTTTATGGTTTTCCCAGTGATCTGATCCTTGAACATTATTCTATTATTCCATAGAATATTTATGTTGTGGTCCCTTATGTGTTGGTGAGCGTTTCCACCCTGGTGGTTTACAATACTTTCCTTATGCGGTGCTAGTTTGCAGTTTCCGCCTGGTTGCTGCAGACCAGTATGTGTGTATTTCCAATTAACAAAACTTTATGAATGAAAATAAAGATGGTTAACTTTCAGTTGTTTGCTGCTACCGCTATAATTTTCTATTTGCATGTGTTTTGTGTGTTAGCATCATTTATAAATCTGTTGCAGGTTTGGTGAATGCCCACTTTACTGCTCTCTAATTCAAACGAGTTCAGTTTTTTTTATTTTTGACCATATTGTCTTCTTTGCAAGTGTTTTTTTGTGTTTGCTTATCTCAATGTTTGCATTTGTAAGGCTTTTTGAATTTCCTGCGAGGTCATGTATTTAAAGTGTTAGAGGATTAAAGGGGACAACATTAAATAAATGTTTCATGAAATAAATAAATGAGATTACAAAATTAAATACAAAAAAATGTATCAGGAAGTAATGAGAGTAAAATGAAGAAAACAAATGCGACAATGAATGTCCCATGAAATATTAAGTATACCTATTTATTTACCTAATACATTTTTAAATATTACATCAAATAAACCACTAAATAAATAAATAAATGTACCATGAAATAATACAATATAAAATAAAAGTTTCATTAAAAATTCCATTAAAAAGTAAAGTGTATTGTCAATTTATTTAATTCAGCATTAAAGAAAACTATCATTAAATTATGAAATGTAAAATGCAATCATATGTGCCAACAAATCAATTTTTTAAATGATGAAAATAAAATTAGTAAATGTCATTTTTTCGTTACATAAATTAATTTAACTATACATATAATTATTTTATGACAGAGTATTAGGGCCAGGCTAGAGATTTTTTTTATTTAGTTCAAGAATAAAGTTGTAATGTTATGAGAATAAAGTCATAACATTACGAGAATAAAGTCGTAACATTACGAGAACAGTGTCCTAACATCACGAGAACAAAGTCATAAGATTACGAGAATAAAGTCGTAACATTACCAGAATAAAGTCGTACATTACGAGAACAAAGTCATAAGAGTATGAGAATAAAGTCGTAATGCTATGAGAATAATTCCAGAATAAAGTCATGGAATTACGAGAATAAAGTAACATTATGAGAATAAAGTTGTAATGCTATTAGAATAAGTCATGGAATTACGAGAATAAAGTCGTACATTACCAGAACAGTGTCCTAACATTGCGAGAACAAAGTCATAAGAGTACGAGAACAAAGTCGTAGCATTACGAGAATAAAATCGTAACATTACGAGAACAAAGTCATAAGAGAACGAGAATAAAGTCGTAACATTATGAGAATAAAGTTGTAATGCTATGAGAATAAAGTCGTAACATTACCAGAATAAAGTCATGGAGTTCCGAGAATAAAGTTGTATATTATGAGAATAAAGTCGTAACATTGCGAGAACAAAGTCCTACATTACGAGAACAAAGTCATAAGAGTACGAGAACAAAGTCGTAACATTATCAGAATAAAGTTGTAATGCTCTGAGAATAAAGTCATGGAATTACGAGAATAAAGTCGTACATTATGAGAACAAAGTCATAAGAGTATGAGAATAAAGTCGTAATGCTATGAGAATAAGTCCAGAATAAAGTCATGGAATTACGACAATAAAGTAATATTATGAGAATAAAGTTGTAATGCTATTAGAATAAGTCATGGAATTACGAGAATAAAGTCGTACATTACGAGAACAGTGTCCTAACATTGCGAGAACAAAGTCCTACATTACGAGAACAAAGTCATAAGAGTACGAGAACAAAGTCGTAACATTACGAGAATAAAATCGTAACATTACGAGAACAAAGTCATAAGAGAACGAGAATAAAGTCGTAACATTATGAGAATAAAGTTGTAATGCTATGAGAATAAAGTCGTAACATTACCAGAATAAAGTCATGGAATTCCGAGAATAAAGTTGTATATTACGAGAACAGTGTCCTAACAGTACGAGAACAAAGTCGTAACATTATGAGAATAAAGTTGTAATGCTCTGAGAATAAAGTCATGGAATTACGAGAATAAAGTCGTACATTATGAGAACAAAGTCATAAGAGTACGAGAATAAAGTCGTAACATTATGAGAATAAAGTTGTAATGCTCTGAGAATAAAGTCATGGAATTACGAGAATAAAGTCGTACATTATGAGAACAAAGTCATAAGAGTATGAGAATAAAGTTGTAATGCTATGAGAATAAAGTCATTGAACTACGAGAATAAAGTCGTAACATTATGAGAATAAAGTTGTAATGCTCTGAGAATAAAGTCATGGAATTACGAGAATAAAGTCGTACATTATGAGAACAAAGTCATAAGAGTATGAGAATAAAGTTGTAATGCTATGAGAATAAAGTCATAACATTACGAGAATAAAGTCGTAACATTACGAGAACAGTGTCCTAACATTACGAGAACAAAGTCATAAGATTACGAGAATAAAGTCGTACATTATGAGAACAAAGTCATAAGAGTACGAGAATAAAGTTGTAATGCTATGAGAATAAAGTCGTAACATTACCAGAATAAAGTCATGAAATTACGACAATAAAGTAATATTATGAGAATAAAGTTGTAATGCTATGAGAATAAGTCATGGAATTACGAGAATAAAGTCGTAGATTACGAGAACAGTGTCCTAACATTGCGAGAACAAAGTCCTACATTACGAGAACAAAGTCATAAGAGTACGAGAATAAAGCGTAACATTATGAGAATAAAGTTGTAATGCTATGAGAATAATGACATGGAATTATGAGAATAAAGTCGTAAATTATGAGAACAAAGTCATAAGAGTACGAGAATAAAGTTGTAAAATTACAAAAATAAAGTCCTAATATTAGGAGAATATAGTTGTATTTTATGACAACTCTTACGAGAAGCCCTTTCTTCCCTAAAATGAGGAATGTGGAGCATCATGTGAAGTTCTACTTTAGCATCGGTTTGACAAATCAGGAAATCTTCATTCTCGTAATTTATTTATGTAAATATACAACTTTATTCTTGTAATGTTATGACTTAATTCTTATAATATTATCAAATCAAACAAATCTGTAGGCTGACCCTAATACTCCATCTGTATCACATGAAATAATTTAGCCTGTCGCCTTCAGCCATCAAGCTCGGGGGCGGGACTAGAACCACTTCTATAGAAACCCTGACATCTGATTTGCTGCTTCTCACTGAGAAAACTTCTTCCTGAATTTTCTTACTCTAAAGTCCATATAACCGATGAAAAACTTCAAAAGGGTGTTGCAGTTTATTTACAGTTAACAACTCCAGCCTCTATATCCTTAGTTTGATCTATAAAAAGTTAATAATAGATTGTGTTAGTCAGTGGGCCAGACTTACATTGATTGTGTTGTGTTTCAGCCCAGCAAGATGTGGTGGAAGCTTAATAGAGTTCAGACTAAACATATCTGTGTTTCTTATCTAGTATGAAGTTTGTTAGAAAATATACCTTAAAATATCTCTTGTAAAATGCACTACGTGACTTTGATCAGAGGATTTTCTGATCTGATGAAGCGGTCAACTTATTTTTCTGCAAATCTTTGAGTTTTTCAATCTGTACCTTGTGAGGATATCTAGTGTTTACATTCACCCCTGAGATTTTCTGGACATTTCTCACTGCTTCCATACAACACTGTTGGTGTTTTTCCAACCCACTGGGAAAACGAGACGGTGCAGCAGGTGCTGAAGAAGTCCTGCTGCCGTGGATCTATAAGCACACTGATGCGTTTTGTCCTTCACATTTTCTACACCTTCTGTGCCGGCTATTGCTACGGCCAGAACTTCATACGTTTCAGTAGTTTCCAAGTCTGGATGAGAATAAAAGAATAAATAGAATATGAAAAAAATATATATGTTTACAAACTATTCTGTCATTTTTTTCTTTATGATTTTTGTAATTACAAAAAAATAAATCCAACCTTCCCTGCATCTTATGCTGTCATTCTGCACATCTCTGATGTTTCTGCTATTTTCAAATATCCATTACTGTAAAAATGTCCATAGCTGGATATTGGTTATTTATTCTCCAGGTGCAGTTTTATATATTGTTAAAACACTTTACAGTATTTCATTGTTTATCTTTTAACTCTTCACTATTATGTTATTCTCATACATTTTTCTAAGGTCCACATTTGTGACCATTTTTTTTCCTATAATCTTTTTGCTGCTGTAAACACCAGAGTTTCCCCATAAAGGGATTTTCTATTCTATTCTATTTTATTTTATTCTATTCTATTCTATGGTCTGTAGATTTGGCCAGTTCTTTTTGAGGATGTTGGATATTTCTAACCTGACTCCGCCACATGGATTTGCTCCGCATATCCATCTGGAAACCTTCCGTTGAAGTAATTTTGGGAAGGGGAGAAAATACTGGTTAGCTGATTGGCCTATGTTGGTGATAGACGGGCCAAATAAACCGATCAGATCAACGAAGCATATGACGTACTAACAGAGCGACGACGAAAACACAACCACAAGCCAGGCTGCTCTTGCCGAACCCAGTCGGGAGAAGAGCAAAAACATCTTTTCCTCTGAGAAAAGCCTCCAGAGCAGTGTTTTGCTCTTCTTTCAGTGAAGAAATACTCTGTAATTCCGATAAAACTTGCTCGATAGCCACGCTAACGCTAGTTTAATCGGCTATAGCCGCCATGTTCTTTAGACTGAACTGTCGCGCTTCTCGTTGCGTCACACCTGAACCCGCCTCAAAGCCAACGCTGATTGGACGTTCGTTTGGTGAACGGCTCCAAATTGTCTTCAACGGAGAGTCTCCAGACTGATCTGCAAGTGAAACCTTGAAAGCTCGCGAGATCAAGATGTTCTCACGAGGCTAGGATATTTCATGATATAGCAATTTTAAACTGTTGTGAAACAAACTGCACACGGGGGGGGGGGGGGGGGGGGGGGGGGGGTTTACCATCAGGCAATACTAGGCAGTTGCCTAGGGCCTCAAGTTCCTGGGGGCCCCATAAAATTCTGTTTACATGTATGGTTAATACAACTATCCTTTTTTTTGCACATTAATTATGTTTTTGATAAAAATCCTTTTAGCATTTCTTTCATCCTGGCGGTCACACGTTGGATCTTTATTCTTACAAAACTGCTGAACGTTCATAGTTTCTTGGTCTGCATGCGCTTTGTGAATCTTGCAAAGCCCTACAACTGTGTCCCTTTAGGAATTCCAAAAAAGTTTTAAAAAAAAATTATCCACTGGACTTTGTTTCCAAGTTTGAAAACGTTTCTCCTCTCATCCAGTTCAAAATGTCAGAAATAGCACTGAGTTCGAGGCTATATACGGTAGCCTCAAACTCAACGAAACGTCTTCAAACTTGGAAACAAAATCCAGTGGATTTTTTTCTAACTTTTTTGGAGCGACTATGACCTGCATGACTGAGAATCTTCTCCAGCATGTCCCTAAAGGAATTTTGTACGGATTGCTCTGGGAGTTATATGCAGGGGAAAGTCTTAGGAGCTGGTGGGTACTTATCTAGCCAAAGCCAGAGCTGTGTCTGCATTAATTGCCCAAAAGAATTGCATTTTGTCCTAATCTCCTTTGCCGCACTCATGGAAATGTTTTCCTTACATGAGAGCATTATGTTTAGTGTAAGAAACTGTGGGACTAAAATGATCTTTTTCAAATATGTGGTTCAGGCAATAACCTGAGAGACAATGGATAAATTCACAGCCAAGTGCTAAGCAATAAAAAAACCTAAACTCTCAGTACTATGTCAAAAAAGCAGTGTGATGCGGTTGCTAGGAAGAAAATGTTCCCCTTCACCCTGGTTTTCAATAAAATGATGGGAAGAAATCAAGCAGTTAAATAGTATAGGCTGTCTTTCTGACTAAAACAATCCCTCGCTGAAAGCCAATTTGTTTGGGGCTGTCTGGCCTGCCGCAGGTGCTTTTCCCGCACTTTAGAATTCTCTCACTGAAGTGCCTTGCTCAAGGGCACTTGCCATTTAGCTAAAGAGGCAGGTTACCCTGGGACTCAGTTATTGTCGGAGCTGAAGGCTACACCTACTCCAAGACTGTGAGATATTGCCGTTGAAACTTTGCAGTGATATTATGTAGACTTTTAGCAGCGGGGAGGTAAAAATACCCTACTTTGATTATTGGAGTTGGCAGGCAGACACTGTGTGTATCCTGATACGTGAGGTACATATTTGATCTTTTCCTCAGGCATGGATTAGTGGAGTAGTCTCTGAGTTTTGTTAGGATGTTTTGTGGCTTGTAAAATATTCAGCATCGGGGGGAGCTCTAGAGGACGGACTCCAGAGCACCACTGGGCTGGGTTTCTTTCTGGAGTGGGAGGTTTTGTGGGTTTGTCCCTCCACCGAAACAAGAGCAGACATTCCTGTGATTTTGAGAGCTTTGGTTTAACAAGGAGACTCTCTCCAGCTGGTCTTTTTCTTTGTTTGTAAGTGACCGCCTTCTGTTGCTACAATTCAGTTTATAGACCCCCCACACTCACTGGGATCCATGGATTCCTCTCCTTTATGAAGGGAATTCCAGCCACATGTGAGTCAGGCAGCATGGTGGTGTGTGTGTGTGTGTACCCCTCCCCCTCCCCATCCTGTGCTGGTAACCTCTTCATTCTCATGAGGCTGTTGCACCCTGGAGGGGGGGTGAGGAAGGAGGAGCATATTTGAGCTAATTCATCAATAACCTTTATCTAATCCCTGTTTTCCCCACTTCTCTATCCCACTTCTTTTCTCTCTCTCTCTTTGCCTTAAGGCATTCAGGCAAAACACCCCCCCCCCCCCCACACACACACACACACACTTCTTATTCTCTCCCTGGCTCTCACAGCTCTGCCTGAACACGTCCAGAGAGGCAGAGAGGGGGGAGATAAATCGTGCAGGAGTGTTTCTAGTGTGCAGTGGAAGTTAAATCCACAGAGCGCTGCGCGTCCTGACCATCACCCGGAGCGGTGATTATAGACTGGAGACTAGGTGTGGCGAGATGAGGGGATGTAAGGGGGGGTGGGTCGGATAGGGAGGGGGGCATCCAGCGTCACAGGCTTTGTCTGTAGGACGCGCACAGCCCACCAACCGGGAGGAGGCTCAGTCTGTCTATCAGGGTTCTGTCCCGGAGCCACGCGCACTGTGGGATCCGCCGCGCGGGGCTGAGCGGCTCCTGAACGCACAGTTCGCTTCCAGGCGTCACAGGAGCGCAAGTTGAAGCAGCTCAGAGTAGCTGGAGCTGCCAACAGGAGCGGAGGCTTTCCTTCCCTTCATTCTGCATCATCATATCTCACCATCACATGGATGTGGAGTAGCGCGCACTTTGGAGCAGGAATTTAAAAAGGAAAACCTTTTTATTTTTATTTGACTCTAGATTTGGAAGAGATGAGATCTCAATGATAGAACTACTTGGAATATGGGACTTTTAATATCTGATCTGGATTATGGGGACAGGCACCTGTGCGTTTGTGCTCAGCTCTGGATCATTTTCATAGGTATGCAACATTTTTTATCCTTTCTTTCTTGGTCATTTATTTATCTATTCAACAAGTGTAAGGAGACGCTGACGCAAAATAAAAGATTCACATTTTTGTGACTGAAATCTTATATAAATGCAGTTGGATAAAAAAGAATGATGTGTTGAAGAGGTAAAGCTGGATTTTATGCAAATTGAGAGCTGCTGCTGTTTATTCCAATTTAAAAGATGAAAGTAAATTGTCATTTAAAAAGATTAAGCTGTTTTTAAAGCTTTGGCTTTTTCTGTCAGTCAATGAACTAATATCGAGTCCATAAGCAATGATTCTAATGACTTATTGATGCTGCACTCAACCAACCTCTGGCCCCTAGGAACCACAGTTCCTCTGCTTCCTGGTTTCTCCTCAGAAAAGCTTTTTTATCATTCTGGGTTGTTTTTTTTCCCAGTGTTTCCTGTAATCTGTAAAATGAAACTTTCTGGTATATTACGGTACTAACTTAGAGATGTTGCTCCAAAAAAAGGAAATTAAAAACAATCCACTGGACTTTGTTTCCAAGTTTGAAGACGTTTCTCTTCCCAACCAAGAAACTTTTTCAACTCAAAATGTCAGAAATAGTGTTGAGTTTCTGATATTTTGAATTGAAAAAAAAGCTTCCTGGATGGGAAGAGAAACGTCTTCAAACGTGGAAACAAAGTCCAGGGGTTTGCTTTGAGATGTTCCTCATTTCCAGATCAGGTTCTGTTTGCATCACATGGAAACCTCCATTTAAAAGGCTTTTCATCTTTATCATCAAGTCACGTGACTCTTTGAAATAAGCCAGGATCCATTATCTCTGGTATTTGATGACTAGGTCCAATAGCATGGGATGAAAAACATCTTTCAGTTCTCCAGGTGGTGTGTAACGCCGTAATACTGGCTGATAGAATAAAGTACGACTTGTTAGATTCCTACATATTCATCAAAACTTTGATCCGGTAGTGATCTATGGTCGGCTCTTGCTTCTTCCTCTCCTCCCTGTTTGTTACAGCCAAGCATCAACATTATGCTTTGCATCCTGTGGTTAATTCACTGCATTGGATGGAAACAGGGGCGGCGCCAGGAATTTTGGGCGCCATGTAAGACATTCATATTGGACCCTACCCCAAAAAAATGTATGTAAGGTTTTAAACTGCTATAGAGATGCATTGATTTGGTTCATTTATTATAACTAAATTGATGCGCATGTGGCACTTAAGCTCTGGTACGAGCAACCTTACAGACAGGGAGACCTGATGCGATGCAGGACGGGGGTTTTGTTTCGCTGTTTACTGCTTAAAAATGAGGGAGGACACAAAAATTATTTATTTCATGTCGGATTTTATAGTTTAACATAGTGGGAAAAATCTTTTCTTCTTTATTTGAGCCCCCCCCCCTCACTTAAGGGCCCTTAGAATGTTCCTAACTTGTGACTTGCGACTTTTTTAGACCCCTCTAGCACTTTGATTTCTAAAAAGCTCCTAGCGCCAAATCTAGAGACTTTTTTCTGCTACTGGAGGCTTTGGAGACAACATCTAAAAGCAGCGAACTCTGCTCTCCAGAGCAAGTAGATTGGTAACCCCGCCTCCTGCTCTCCTCTATCTTGTCTGCTGTCATGATTCATGCAGCTATTATTTCATCCAAATGAAAAATGGAGAACAGATAAGCAGATCATGGCTTGTCTACAGTGAAAAGAAGGACTGGGTTATTTACTTTGGCCTTTTTGGAAACACAGGAAGGAGCAATCAGCTAAGTGAGCTTAGTGCTTGGAAAAAATCTTTCATTCCTTTAGAGACAGCATGAAAAGTCAGCTGAGTACAAAACATAGAGAGGAAAACAAGAAGAAAATGGACAAGAAGAGAGGGACACAACCTAGAACAGATAATGGATGTCTATTCTATTAACATTTCTCTATCTGGAGAATGGGTCTGTTTTATGTGTTGTCTTCTCTGTTCAGAGGGGCCCCTGCCTGTCTTTGCCTAGGGCCCCAACTTTCCTAAATCTGCCCCTGTTTAGGTTAACCATAGAGCAGAGATAGGTGATTGTTTTGTCACTCAGTGTTATATTTCTGTCATTATTGTAAAATATGAAAACTCTTCATATTTCCCTAAAACTACAGGGAATGTTGGGGCTATTTTGTTTCTGCTATGGGCTTTAAAAAAGCAGCAAAATACATCCATGATTACATCTATATTATTAACGCAGTCGCTGTGTGGAGTTCAGTCAAAAAGTTGCACAAATTATTATAACCGCTGTCTTTAAGTAGCTTAGCTTCATAGTTTCCTGTCAAAGTATTTTGTCCATTTCTGTATATATATATTACATATTTTACTTTCACTCATGTGAATGACATCAGCTCCATCATAGGTTTCCACAAACTGAGTAAAGTCATCGACTAAACCCCACTCTGTTATTCTGTTTTCCCTTTCAAACAATGATCCCTGCAGAATCATTAATGTCTAAGTGTGTGTTGGTTTTCCATTTGCTGCGTAGAATCTAATTTCGATCAAAAACAGTGACTGAGCAGGGTACCGGGGTAGAACTTTTTATTATAGATTTAAATCTTCTGTCACTTGTTGTTCAGTAATAGAAAAAAAAGTATTCTTCGTATTTATCTCAGTAGCATATCTGATTAACTCCACTTATATTTTATTTATTTCTTTATCTGACCCTGAATCGTGATTTAAATGTGCGTATAGATGAAATAATCTCTTGGAGAGTTTATTCATCCTCCTTTCTCTCTCTTTTCACAGCTCTTGCAGGTAAAATCTCTCCAACCACCTCAGATGTTCTCTTCAGCGCCTCAGCAATGTCAGCCAGTCCTTTACCACCCAGTGTGTATTTGCCTGCCAGCTTCAAAATGTCCAATGCACAACTGGCTTTCTTCTTGCGGGAGGCCCAGATCACAGGACAAACGGTTGGCGGCAGCAGTAGGAGCAGCAGCAGCAGCTCTGGACATCCGCTGCAGCGCTCGGAGAGTTTTGTGGTTTTCCAGACAAAGGAGCTCCCCTCCATCAACATTAGCTTTGGGCCTTTTGCCCAGGACCAGGCTTTATCCAAGGAGCTGCTACAGCCAACCAGCCCTCTGGACATCCCGGGCCAGCTGACGGTGGGCTGGAAAGTTCGGGCTTTCATTGTGCAAGCGAGGGTCTTCTCCAACAACCCGACTGTCCAGGTGTTCTTCTACATCGCGGGACGTGACTGGGATGACTTTAAAGCTCAGGACAACCTGCCTTGCATTCGACTGCATGCTTTTCGGGACGTCCGGGAAATCAAGACGTCCTGCCGCATGAAGGGCAACCTGGCCCAATGTTTGGCCCAGCTGGAGCTACCCCCCTCCTGGTTTAATACTAACGTGGCGCCGCTAGGTCGGAGGAAAAATCCCGGTGACGGGCTTCTAGATGGAATAACTACTGAGACCCTGCAGGCTGAGCTCTACTACACGCTGCATGAGCCCAATCTGGACGGAGAGTGCAGTGAGGGTCACAGAGGAGGTGGCGTGGCCAGAGGAGAACCTCTGTCACAGCACCCTCTGCTGCGCATTGGAAGTATCAGTCTCTACCAGGCCAGTCAGGAGCAGCTCCTGGTGGACAAGCAGTTGGACAAGAATATGTTCCTCAGGCTGCCAGAGAAGCCGCTGAAACCCGGCGAAACGCTGAAGATCCTCCTCTACCTGATGCCCAACTCCACTGTGGAGCAATTTACGCTCAGGTAAGTCTCCTTTCAGTGTTTTACTGAGGCTCTGGTGTCTTATAAATACACTAAACATCACTGCCATCACATTTTATGTGTTTAAATTCATGAATCGTCAAGTAAAGATTCCCAACAGTAGCTCAGTATTTAACCTATTGCATTTTATAATCCACTTATCGTAATTTCAGGGTATCATTTCGGGTTAAAATATAGTGTATATTATACAATATCACTAGAGGAGGATAATCCAGGTCCAGAGAGTGAAAACCTTTGCAGAGATCAGATCCAACTATTTGTATTTCTAGCCCAACAACACAGACTGGAGGCTATCAGCTGGTGGAGTGAAAATGATGAAAACTGGAAATGATTTTTAGTTTCTTGACCTGAGCAATCTACCTTTATATGTCACCAGATTTATTTGATACGCATATTTTTTGTATGTGCACATTTTTACATAAGCAGAAAAATTTTTTTTAATCTGCACATTTTTGCATAACCAAAACATTTTTTTTTAATCTGCACATTTTTGCATAAGCAGAAAAATTTTTTTTAATCTGCACATTTTTGCATAACCAAAACATTTTTTTTTAATCTGCACATTTTTGCATAACCAAAACATTTTTTTTTTATCTGCACATTTTTGCATAACCAAAACATTTTTTTTAATCTGCACATTTTTTGCATAAGCAAACATTTTTTTTTTATCTGCACATTTTTGCATAAGCAAAATATATTTTTTAATCTGCACATTTTTGCGTAAGCAAAACATTTTTTTTTTATCTGCACATTTTTTGCATAAGCAAACATTTTTTTTTTAATCTGCACATTTTTGCGTAAGCAAAACATTTTTTTTTAATCTGCACATTTTTTGCATAAGCAAACATTTTTTTTTAATCTGCACATTTTTGCATAAGCAAAATATTTTTTTTAATCTGCACATTTTTGCGTAAGCAAAACATTTTTTTTTAATCTGCACATTTTTTGCATAAGCAAACATTTTTTTTTATCTGCACATTTTTGCATAAGCCAAACATTTTTTTTATCTGCACATTTTTGCATAAGCAAAAAAAATTTTTTTAATCTGCACATTTTTGCATAAGAAAAACATTTGACAAACAAAAAAATTCTGAATTCTGAATGATTTGCCTTATTCATTAGGGCCCCGTTATTATAGTCTGGTTGGGAGCTGTGTATTTATTCTGTGTGTGTGCGTGTGTGTGTGTGTGTGTGTGTGTGTGTGTGTGTGTGTGTGTGTGTGTGTGTGTGTGCGTGCGTGCGTGTGTGTGTGTTGGGAGGGCAAGCATTATGGCACTTAATAATCTTTGCTGCACTTTAAGTGGGATGGGGGGGGCGGGGCTGGGGGGGTCAAGCACTGGTGTCACTTTTACCTCTTGTGCACTTTACTTGGAACTTGCTGCTACTAAGTATTGTACCCCAAACATAATTTCGTTGCCTTTTTTTTTGACAATGACAATAAATTCTTGAAACTTAAACTGAAACTTTTTTCAGTAATACAAACACAACCCCAGAATGTAATTGTTGATTCTTATCACTTGAATTTAGCTGATGTAGTTTTAGATTATTTTCACTCCTACATGTCCTTAAATGTTTGAGATCATCAAACAACTTTAGAGATCTGACAAACATAACCGTTTGTTTTTTTTAAGTGTTGATGCTATTTTTAGGGCCCAGCAAGGCTCTAAGAGGAAAATGGAGGACCCTCCTTTCTTTAGTTGTTACTTGTGACTATGTTAAGTTTAATGTCAGTAACCAAACCCAGATCCAATGGGCAACAAAGCAATAACAGTTTATATTGCAACAGAGAACTGATCAATAACCGTATAAAATGGTGTCCATTTATGTTCTATAATTTCAGTGAAAGCCCCTCCTGATCCAGGACTGCATGACTTTATGTGTCATGAGGATTTGAATGAATCTTAATTACACTTGAGCCGATTGTTAACTTTAACCTGTGGGACCAGGTGTTATCGTTAGCTAACGTTGGTGACCTCAGATGTTGTCGATGCTGCATGTGACGGGCACTGAATGTTTTAATTTATAGCAGTTTGTGTTTGTTGTCAGGCCTTGCTGCTGCACTTTAAATCAACATTACCCAGATGACATAATTACCCAGAAAACGGTATTTTAAAGATCACATTCACCACCCAGACCATCAGTAAGGAGATGGTGGGTAAAACATTGCAACTGCTGAAAATATCCCATTTTTTTTGCCTTCAGTACCATCCATATTTTTGTGTAACTAGGAAATGACAATAGAATGGAAATATTCTATCCGTACCTTATCTTTTAATTATCCTTCAGTTTAAGCACACGTGTATAGCTATAATTTTTTCTCCTCTTTGTGTTTTTTTTTCTTTTTGTTCCAATTCTCTGAATTTTTGTTTAATCATTTCTCCTGACAGGAGAAATATCTATATATATATATCTATATATATATATATAGATATATATATATATATATATATATATGCATGTCTACTCTCATGCTACGCTCACACCTAAAGCAGCAGAAGCAGCTAGTTTACATGCAAAGTCAATGATTGACGTGCATCAAAGCGCAGCAAAAGGACCTGCAGCGTCTAGAGCAGCTGAAACGACACCTAACGAGCTTCTGAGCATCTGAGGCGCAGCAGAAGCAGCAGCTGCTGGAGTTGGAAAAATTGAGCTTTAGCTGCTGGACGCGCAAAATCAATCAATCAGAGAAGCTGATCTGGGAGCTGGCAGGGAGTCAGACACAGCACTGCTGATGCAGATCGCTATGATCACTCCTCTGAAACAGTTTATTAACTTCAAATGTAGAAACCTGCCGGCAGAATATGTTGGCTTTTATTATCCTGCTGCCTGCAGCTGGTAGCACAGACCTGAAAACGCTAACATCTACTTCCAGCTGCCACCAACAGTAGGGGAAAACCCCCAAGAGGCGAGCGGGACTGAGGCAGCTGCTGCTGGGGATTCCCAGTGACAGCGCAGCGCCAGTATGTGGGGGTCTGAGCGGCTCCCACAGAGAAATAATCTTTATAGGCAGGATGGTAATCTGGATGAACTGACTGCACAGACCATGTTTTCAGGAGGACTTTCTCACTTCCAAACTACTTTTTACCCACTGATCACAGCAAATATAGCTGCCATTGTTCCAGGCAAAGAAAGGATAGGGTAGCTCCGCCCAACCAAATCAGACCCACTTTTCCACCGCGCAGCTAGAGCACCAATGATGCTTCAGCCGCGCGTCAGAACTAAACTTGGACAAGCATCAAAAATAAAGCAGCAGGCGTGTTTTTGCTGCTCCTGCTGCTGCATGCGATCTGAACATAGCATCAAAATGCAAGTTATGCATCTATCTGCTGCGTCGAAATGTCTGAACATTTTTGCAGCAATCTTTGTAGATCTACAACAAGACTCATCTATTGCACAACAAAAAACTAAAATTGCACACAAAATTGAGTGCCCCTTATTTTAAATCTTTGTAGATCGGGCCCTGGGTGTGATGCATGGCGACTGTCACTGCCTCTCCTCCAGCTAAGGCTACGCTCACACTGCAGGACTTAATGTTAATTTAATTTTTAATTTTTAATTTTTTTTTTGTGAAATGTTTGTTTTTCATGGTTCTTCCCATTTCTAAGTAAATATGACTCATATGTGATGTCCTGTGTGAACTGCATTCATAAAACTTAAGTATCCCCCATGCACAGAAAAGGACACAAGACGCCATAAGTGTCATGATTGGTTTTAGTTCAAACCCACATGCAGAACACAACGGAGGCTGGGTAAAAGTTTAACAGAGTTTATTAAAGATTGTTGACACAAAAACATGAACAGGATCAGGAACTGGTCCGGGTTGGGTTCACTGAAGTCTGCAGAGATGGATAGTTTGATTAGCTGGGCAGACAGATGATCAATGAGTCCTTTGAGATAATTCTGAGTCTACCTTGACGGAGTCCAGGCTTCTCTTGTGAGAGAGGGAACCGTTGGGTCCAGAGACTGTTGGTTCAGCAGAGTACTCAAGCAGCTGCAGCGTCTAGCTTCTGACTTTGAATGGCAGACCTTGATCAGAGTTTCCAGCTCTTCTCAGAGAGCAGCAGGGGGAATCCAAATAGGAATCTTCAGGTTTGGCTCACCAGGGCTGGAAGGCAGGTTAAGCTCACCCAGAGCTTCAGGCTTGAGACAGGTTTCCTGTGAGCAAAGATTCTTTCAGGTATCAGAGGCTCAGATTGCTAACCAAACTAAGGTCAACACTGCGGCGTTGAAGGAAGGTCTGGCAGCTGCTTATGAAGGGAAGGTCTCCTGATGAGTAGATGAGTCTCAGGTGTGCTGGAGGGCTCCAGCCCAGGAGACCCATGGCGCACTCTGCTGGTGGAAGGTGGTACATCCCCAGATCCCAACAGTACCCCCCTCTCAACGACCGCCTCTTGGCGGTCCCGAGGATGTAGACTGGAGAGAACTCTCATACTCCTCGATCAGGGACGGATCGAGGATGTATGAGCCAGGAACCCAGGTGCGGTCCTCCGGACCGTAGCCCTCCCAATCAACGAGGTACTGCCAACCGCGAACTTGCCGACGGGAGTCCACGATCCGGCGAACAGTGAAGGCCGGATGACCATCGACGTCCAGGGCGGGTGGAGGGGAGTCGGATGGTGGGCACAGGGAGCTAGTAATGACAGGTTTGACTTGGGAGACATGGAACGTAGGATGGATACGAAGATTCGGTGGCAGGTGCAGGCGGACAGCAGAGGGGTTGATTATTTGAGCTATCTTATAAGGGCCGATGAACCGGGGTGACAGCTTCTTGGACATGGCTTTGAAGGGAATGTCACGTGTTGATAACCATACCTCTTGGCCTACGGTATAGTCAGGGGCAGGACGTCTCTTAGAGTCAGCGAAGCGTTTAGTGGAGGCAGATGAGCGGTTGAGGGTGGTGATGGTGTCCTTCCAGATACGCTGACAACGGCGGATGTGGTGATGGACTGATCTGACCGTTATCTCTCTCTCGTCTGCAGGGAAAAGTGGAGGCTGATAACCGATGGAAACCTGGAACGGGGATAAACCAGTAGAAGCAGATTTTAATGAGTTATGGGCGTATTCGATCCAGGTCAGAAACTGACTCCAGTCAGTAGGGTTGTTAGATGTCAGGCAGCGGAGAGTGGACTCTTGTTGTTGATTCATCCTCTCCGTCTGCCCGTTAGACTGTGGATGATAACCAGAGGTGAGGGAGGACTTGCAGTTTAATGCTGAACAGAAAGCTTTCCAGACCTGTGAGATGAACTGAGGACCACGATCAGAGAGGATTTCTTGTGGAATACCATGGAGTCGGAAGACATGCTTCACGAGAAGCTGGGCCGTCTGGAAAGCCGTGGGAAGTTTCCTGAGGGGAATTAAGTGACAGGCCTTGGAAAAACGGTCGACGATGGTTAAAATGGTGGACATACCTCTGAAAATCGGGAGACCTGTGACAAAATCTACAGCGATATGAGACCAAGGACGGGTTGGAACAGGTAGAGGATGCAGCAGGCCAGAAGGTGGTTGATGAGAGGTCTTGTTTCTGGCGCAGATGGGGCATGCCAAAACGTACTCCTTAACGTCTTTGTGAAGTGATGGCCACCAGAAACGTCTTGTAATGAGGGCAATGGTTCTGCTCACTCCAGGATGGGCGGAGAATTTAGCTGCATGCATCCACTGGATCAGTCGGGATCTGACGGAAGATGGAAGATAAGTTTTATTTGGAGGGCCGTTACCTGGGTCAGGTTCAGAGGCTAGGGCAGAGTTGATGAGATCAGTGATCTCCCAGGAAACGACTCCAACAGTACAGGAGGCAGGAAGAACAGGCTCGGGTGTCTCAGGTTGATCAGTGGAGTACAGACGAGAGAGAGAATCGGGCTTGACGTTCTTGGAACCAGGTCTGTAAGAAATAATGAGGTTGAAACGAGAAAAGAATAATGACCATCTAGAATGACGTGGGTTGGATCGTTTTGCCGATTGGAGATAAGCCAGGTTTTTGTGGTCTGTCCAAACCAATACTGGATGCTCAGCCCCCTCGAGCCAGTGTCTCCATTCCTCCAGGGCGAGTTTAATGGCAAGAAGTTCTCGGACTCCAACATCATAATTTTGCTCCGCTGGTGAGAGTCTGCGTGAAAACAATGCACAGGGGTGAGTTTTCTGGTCTGAGTCAGATTGTTGAGATAAAACAGCTCCAACACCGGAGTCAGATGCGTCCACCTCTAAGATAAACTGCTTAGAGGGATCTGGCTGGATAAGGATGGGTGCTCTGGAAAACAGGTTTTTTAATTTATCAAAGGCGTTCTGGGCTTCAGGTGTCCATTGAAAGGTCTTCTTCACAGAAGTCAGAGTTGTGAGAGGTAGAGCTGTTTGACTATAGTTTCTTATGAAGCGTCTGTAGAAGTTTGCAAACCCAAGAAATCTCTGAAGCTGTTTGCGGTTTTCAGGTGTCGGCCAGTCCAGAACTGCCTTTATCTTGTCTTCGGATGGCTTCACCTGCCCGCCCTCGAGCACAAACCCTAAAAAAGTGACAGATGGTTGGTGAAATTCACATTTTTCTGCTTTCACAAAGAGTTTGTTTTCCAAAAGTCTCTGAAGAACTAGACGAACATGTTTCTTGTGGTCTGAGAGGTTCTTGGAGTAGATCAAAATATCATCGATGTACACAAAAATGAATACGTTCAAAAAATCTCTGAGGACGTCGTTGACTAGAGCTTGGAAGCAAGCAGGAGCGTTTGTGAGACCAAAAGGCATGACCAAATACTCAAATTGGCCTAAGGGGGTCTTAAAGGCTGTCTTCCATTCATCTCCTTCTCTTATTCTAAGGAGGGGATAAGCGTTTCTCAAATCGAGTTTGGTGAACACTGTTGCACCCTGAACAGGTTCAAAAGCTGATGCCAGTAATGGTAGGGGGTACTTATTTTTGACAGTTATCTGATTTAAGCCTCTGTAGTCTATACAGGGTCTTAGGGAGCCATCTTTCTTACCCACGAAAAAGAAACCAGCACCAAGGGGAGATGAAGATAGACGAATAATACCAGCAGCTAGAGACTCATTGATATATTTCTCCATGGTTTCGCGTTCTGGTTTGGAGATGTTATATAGTCTACTGTTGGGAAGGGGGGCTCCTGGTAGTAGATCTATGGTGCAGTCATATGGTCTGTGAGGTGGTAGAGACGTCGCACTAACCTTACTGAAGACTGGTGCCAGATCATGATATTCGGGAGGAACAGAAGTAAGGTCAGGAGAGTCCATCTCCCCCCTACCTCTAGGGGACTAAATAGCAGGAGCCGCAGAACGAAGACATGACTCGTGACAGGAAGTGGACCAAGACTCAATGTGGCGTTCAGCCCAGTTGATATGGGGGTTGTGACGTTCCAGCCACTCGAATCCCAGCACCAGAGGGGAGCATGCAGAGTGAAAAACAAAAAACGTTAATGTTTCACGAATGTTTCCAGAGATTAAAAGTTCTAGGGGTTGTGTCTGATGAGTGACTTGATGAAGCTTCTCTCCATCTATAGCTGATACTCTGAGAGGCTTAGATAAAGGGACAGTCTCAATATTTAATTGCTGGACCAAATCTGAATCAATGAGATTTCTTTCACACCCAGAGTCAATGAAAGCCGATAAGGTGAGATTCTGGTTAGAGAAAAAAAGAGTAGCAGGCAACATCAGATGAGGAGTTTTTTCAGTTTTCAGATGGCCAGTCAGACTCCTCAATTCCTCTGACGGGCCCTGGCTTTTGATTTAGCCGGACATGAAGCAATGAAATGGCCAGTCTCACCACAGTACAGACACAGATTGCCTCTAAATCTTTGTTGTCTTTCCTCAGGGGATAGCCTTGTGTGTCCAATCTGCATGGGTTCGGCCTCCGCTCCATCTGAGTGAGAGACTTGGACAGGCAAAGAAAGAGTCTGGTTTTTAGACTTTGGCTTGGAACTGGGTTCTGAGGGTCCAGAAAAAACAGAAGCATTGTTAAATGCAGAAGCTGACACAGAAAAATTAAGGCTTCTTTGTCTAGAGTTATTTCTAGTTCGGAGTCTGTTTTCCAATCTGATGGTTAAACGGATTATGTCCTCCAAACTAGCAGGTTCGTCGATTGTGGCTAGTTCGTCTTTGATGTTATCATTTAAAGCCTTAAAATAAGCACTCTTAAGTGCACACTCGTTCCAACCTGAGGCTGCGGCTTTAACCCGGAAGTCAATGGAGAACTCAGCCACTGTAGAATTTCCCTGTTTTAAATTTAGCAGGGCTCGGGAATCAATTGTTTTATCTGAGTCATGGTTAAATACTTGGAAAAACTCAGATATGAACTCGGAAAAAGTACAATAAAAACGGGACTCTGAAGAGAACCTTGCCTCCGCCCATTCAAGAGCTCGTCCAGTGAGTTGAGAGAGAATGAAGGATATTTTTTTCCTATCATTCGGAAAACTGCCGGGAGATTGCTCAAAAAGTAAACGACACTGAAACAAAAATCCCTTACAATCCTTTTGGTTACCTGAAAATCTTTCAGGCGGACTCGGACGGAACTCAGGAAATGACGTCACTGCCGGTGACCTTAGAGGCGGAAGTGGATCCGGAACAGGACGTACTGCTGGCGTGGCATTAGCATTTCCCATCTAGCTGGCATACGTTTGTAGCATTTGGTTCTGATGTTCAACTTTTGTGTGTAACTCACGGAGGGTATGCACGTGTCCAAGGATTTGAGCGTCCTGCTCCTCAAGCCTCCTCCGGAGGTGATCTGCTGGGCTTTGTGTTTGGCCGCAGTGTTCTGTCATGATTGGTTTTAATTCAAACCCACATGCAGAACACAACGGAGGCTGGGTAAAAGTTTAACAGAGTTTATTAAAGATTGTTGACACAAAAACATGAACAGGATCAGGAACTGGTCCGGGTTGGGTTCACTGAAGTCTGCAGAGATGGATAGTTTGATTAGCTGGGCAGACAGATGATCAATGAGTCCTTTGAGATAATTCTGAGTCTACCTTGACGGAGTCCAGGCTTCTCTTGTGAGAGAGGGAACCGTTGGGTCCAGAGACTGTTGGTTCAGCAGAGTACTCAAGCAGCAGCAGCGTCTAGCTTCTGACTTTGAATGGCAGACCTTGATCAGAGTTTCCAGCTCTTCACAGAGAGCAGCAGGGGAATCCAAATAGGAATCTTCAGGTTTGGCTCACCAGGGCTGGAAGGCAGGTTAAGCTCACCCAGAGCTTCAGGCTTGAGACAGGTTTCCTGTGAGCAAAGACAGAGGAGGGTTAGAATCAGTTTTCTCACTTGAGACAACTAAGATTCTTTCAGGTATCAGAGGCTCAGATTGCTAACCAAACTAAGGTCAACACTGCGGCGTTGAAGGAAGGTCTGGCAGCTGCTTATGAAGGGAAGGTCTCCTGATGAGTAGATGAGTCTCAGGTGTGCTGGAGGGCTCCAGCCCAGGAGACCCACGGCGCACTCTGCTGGTGGAAGGTGGTACATCCCGAGATCCCAACAATAAGTAGCGAGCATGCTCTGTGCTTACTGATGCAAACCTGGATAGTAGAGCAGGAGCACATCCTGCGATGTTTATTATTTCTCCAACCAGAGCCAATACATTAACAAAGGAATTTTTAAAAAAGATAGCGAGAAAGACTGCTCCCTGCAATATCATCTGCTATCGTTTTTCTTTCTGCTTCTGCATAACAAGACGCAGAGTATTATGGCGGCCAGGTCGCATTGATCGGAGCTTAATTCATCTGGCCGTTCAGACACAGATCAGATACATAACGGATTCACCAAATTTGAAAAAGTTGGATCTGTGTTGTTTAGAAGGATGTAAAAAGATTGGATAAAGGTCACATATTAGTGAAACTAACTAACCGGTCACTTTGCTGGTGAAGGTTCTCAGTCATCCAGGTCAGAGTGATACTGAAAAAAGAAAATTAAAAACAATCCACTGGACTTTGTTTCCCAGTTTGAAAATGTTTCTCTTCCAATTAAAAAAGTCAGAAATATCGAGTTTTAGGTTTCATACAATGGCCCATCAAAACATTGTTTTTGTTTTGAGGACATGCAAACTGCTCACTTATGGCTGCAGACTGAACCTAGCCTTATTTTGTGCGGGAACCTAATATGTTGGGGTTCTGTAGTGAAGTTGGTTCTTTAAAGTAACTAACCGCCATCCGTGGAACATCTCATGATTTTTACCTTGATAACTTATCAAAGATTCTTGGCATCTTGTCTGCTGTACATCATTTTTTCAATGATGTAAAGTATTCTAAAGTGGGGAGTGGCGATCTCGTGGTTAGGGCATTGGGCTTTGGATCCAGAGGTTCTGAGTTCAAGCCCCACTCCCACAGCCTGCCACTCTGGGTCGTTTATCTCATAGTAGCTTCATCTGGTCTGTTCCTGTTTGGCTGTGACTCCATCCTGGAGAGAAATATCAGCTGTGCTGCTGCCATCAACACCTTTGTTTCTAGATGTTGGAGCTTGGCCTGTTTTCCAGTGTAGTCCTGTTTCTCTGACTGTGACTAACTGGATGTGCTCTCTTCATCCTCTGACATGGGAGCTGGCTCGGAGCACGTCTGCCTGGCTGTGTGTTTCCTTGATGGGGCCGCTTCTTTTTCTATGTCTGCTCCTGTCTCCTTGAACCCCAGTCGGCCTCAGCAGATGGTGATTGACTGGATGATCTGCTGAACTGTGAAGAGCTTTGAGATGACACGGGTTGTGAATTGGCACTATAGAAATAAATTGAATTGAATCATCGGTAGAGACGTACTAAATGCTGAGACATTTAGAGCTATAACTCCTATGAAAAATTCTTTAACTCAGGTTGTCTGAACTGAATTTTTTGAAACTATAACTATTCCCCTTCTTTTTTTTTTACTACTTTCTTCTGATCCTTCGCCTAAACTCTCGAAGTGCCGACTAAAGGTTACTATATTAATGGTGGAAAGATGCTCTGTCATTTCTATTTTCTTTAGCAGTTAAATTGCATTATTTACTGATTAATGCAGATATACAGATGATCTATCAGTATAAATTGAATACAACATTTAAAAGTCATAGAAATATGAGGCCTTACCAAAGACTTTGAAGGCTCAGACCACTTGTCACTGGAGCGGCATCCATCCGTCTATTTTCTGTCACGTTTAATCCCAGTTGGGGTCACCAGGGCTGCTTGAGATGACGTGTTGTGAATTAGCGCTTTAGAAATAAACTGAATTGTATTGAATTGAATTGTGACATTATAATGACAATAAAAACATTTGAATTATACATTTTCATGTTTTATTATATATTTTTGTATTTTTCAATGTTAGATCTATAATAGACAGAATTTTAACAAGATTATTTAAGTTATTTTTTAAGCTCCATGGTGTGACGTTACCATTTTTTATTTTTTTAAGTAAAGTAGATTCTTACCAGTGCTTCTCAGTTGGCATCATAATAAGACAGAATTAGATGTTCTATGCAGGCTTGGGTCAAAAGAGATAATGGCTCCTAATGTAAGCTTTCATAGAAGCCTCTAATAGGTATCCATTAGTGCTTATCAGTTTATTCTTTTAAACAGATTTTTGGCAGAGCTCCTCTCATTATGATTCAAAGGCTTTTGTAGCTTCTGTGTTGGAGTTTTAAGATGTTAACTACCTTTCTCAAAGTATTTCGTTCATTTTCGCGTCCTCTGCTGTCGTCTTTAGAAAGACTTTAATAGCTGCGATGGTAAACGGCAGCCCTGGGTGTTAAATCTTCATGTTTGACCCGCTCTCAGTTGAAATGCTGTAACTGGAGGCTCGGCTCAGCGCTCTGCTCCGGCTTATTCACACAGTATTTGGGGATGAAAATGAAGGATTGTTTGGACTTGACAAGCTTGAGAAAATCTTTTTCCCCGTCTTTTAAGGCCTGAAGTAGAAAAGCAACGACATTTCCTAATTATGAACTAACTCAGGAGTCATGATGAAACACTTGGTAAATATGGTTGTTCTAATATCTTATAGACCCAATATAGAGCTTTGTAGAGTCTTAATTATAACCTAGTTACTGTTAAAAGTTCTGCTCAAAGCTATTTCACTTTCTGCCTGCAGATAGGAGCCTTTATGAGCAGGGGCAGATTTAGGATATTTGGGGCCCTAGGCAAAGACAGGCAGGGGGCCCTCTGAATGGAGAAGGCAACACAATCAACTGCCCCATTCTACAGATAGAGAAATGTTAATAGAATAGACATCCATTATCTGTTCTAGTTTGTGTCCCTCTCTTCTCGTCCCTTTTCTTCTTGTTTTCCTCTCTATGTTTTGTGCTCAGCTGACTTTTCATGCTGTCTCTAAAGGAATGAAAGATTTTTTCCAAGCACTAAGCTCACTTAGCTGATTGCTCCTTCCTGTGTTTCCAAAAAGGCCAAAGTAAATAACCCAGTCCTTCTTTTCACTGTAGACAAGCCATGATCTGCTTATCTGTTCTCCATTTTTCATTTGGATGAAATAATAGCTGCATGAATCATGACAGCAGACAAGATAGAGGAGAGCAGGAGGCGGGGTTACCAATCTACTCGCTCTGGAGAGCAGAGTTCGCTGCTTTTAGATGTTTTCTCCAAAGTCTCCAGTAGCAGAAAAAAGTCTCTAGATTTGGCGCTAGGAGCTTTTTAGAAATCAAAGTGCTAGAGGGGTCTGAAAAGTGGCTAAATATAGCGACTAAAGCGCTAAGTTGGCAACACTGCTCTTTGCATGGTTTGTTTTCAAATGGTTTGCTGCTGTCTGTTTGGACCTTTCTGAACATGTGCAGCAAATGGACTGATCCAATATGGTGGACACACTAATATTATAAGAGTTCTGATGGCATTTTAGATGCCATCAGAATGCTTATAATTTGATCAAAAACATAATTAATGTGCACAAATAAGTAATAGTTGTATTTTTATGGGGGCCCTAGGCAACTGCCTAGTGTTGCCTGATGGCAAATCCCCACCTGGTTTGGAGTCTTTTACAGTAAATCATAAAACAAACACATAATTAGTTCAGAGCTTCTTCATATTGAACTATTATAATAATAGTGGTAAAAAGCATTTTTTTTTTAAATGCGTGGATGGATATGAATGAATATTGACTTTTATTTTGCATAATGCTAATCCACAACATATCCTGTCTCTCTGTATACATTCATTTATTTAATCTAATTATACAGATTCCAAGATTATTGCACACATTTGGCTCAGTTATGGTTATAAAAACTAAACTCAGTAAAAGTTTTCCATCTAAGGAAACCCACCACAATGCTTTGAGTCATTGGGAATCTTGGGAATAATGGCATTAGATAAAAAATGCGGTTTTGATTAACAGAGTTGCTTAACTAATGACCTTTTACATATAGTTATGCCGTTGCATTAATTCCAACCTAACTATGGGAGAGGACGGAGACAAACAGAGAGCAGATGTGGAAGTATACATGAAGCTGATTGGCTAAGGAGCTGTACTGTGGGCGGGTGTAGAGCATGCATCGATTGCTCCCACAGACTGAGAGCGATGCAAGGCAACAGCAGGGAGACCAGATTAAACAATAGCGTTCCTAAACTTGAGTCAAAGGCAAAATGTTCCCGTGGTTTTCTCATTTTGTTCGAAAACAAAGACTTTATTCAAATCAGTAACAATAAGATCTTATCTAATGAAGCACCTTGAATTGTCACACTGACAACTGGCTGTTTTATTACAATACGTTGCATCAACTAGAGTTTTATTTATTTCACTTGCATTGCAAATGTTTATTTTTTAACATGAAAATGGAAGCATTTCAGTCTTCATTTTGTTTTTCTTTTCTGAAATGGTGTTACTATTGTTTTATTTTACAAAAAAAATAAAAAATTTTAAATAGCATTTAAGAAATAATTTTATTAGTATTACAACCATTTCCTACTCTATTGAAGTCTGTTAGTAGTAGTTTAGATTATTGTTCTTAAACATAATAATCAAATCAACATACATTTATTGCAATTGAGTTTCTCACTTGTTAAAACACAAACTAAAGGGTTTACTTTACTATAGCAGGTTTTCAGATGTACTTTATTTTGTGCTTTTTCACTAATTCATTTATTTTTATACACTGCAAAAAATGTCAGTCTTAATAAGTAAATTTTTCTTAAAATCAGTGCATTTTTCTTGAATTGAGGAGGTAAGTGAGACACTTTGCCAATGGAATAAGACAATTTACATTTAAAATAATTGCATTTTCTTATTTCAGGTGAATGTTATCTAATTATCTTATTTTAAGAGTAAAAATACTCATTCCATTGGCAAATCCTCTTACTTACCTGCTCAAATTAGTGGTAAATACACTTAATTTAAGAAGTCTTTACTTATTTCTAGATTGTTTTTGCAGTGTAATCATATAATCATGTTGCTACTGTATGGTAGAAAGCAAAACTCCCCTTTTAGGGGTAGAATAATAATAAAACCTCCTTACATTTGATGAAGTGTAAGAACATGTTTCTGACCCGAAAAAGAGAAAATACGGAAGCAATATCGTTGCAAAATTATTTGCACATGTGTATGGAGAGATCTTAGTACACATTTGCAAATCTTTGTGCAAATGCAATTTCAATTCAAATTCAATTCAATTTATTTCTATTGCGCCAATTCACAACACATGTCATCTCAAGGCACATTACAGTTTACCAGATCATGCAGTCAAGTCAGTTCTCCAAATCTTAGTACATATTTGCTAATCTTAGTGCACATTTGTAGATCTGAATACAGATTTTTCTATTTTTTTTTACACATTTGCAGATTGTTGTACAGACACACAACTCTACACACACGTGCAAATAATTTTGCAACGATATTACCCCCATAGAAATCCTGTTTTCTAAAAGTGGAGACTTGTATCAAAATGATCAATCAAGACAGAGTAACAAATAAATCAATGAAAAGGTAATTTATTACTCATAAAAATTACCTCTTCAATAACGTTCTTCTTCAGAAAGATCCACCTGCGTTTCTGTTAATCCGGCCCAGTTCCTGCAGACTGCTTCAGAAGCAACGTATGAAAACCTCTGCAGCTGCGCAAACACAGAATTATTTTCTTTTTAATTCAACTTACATGCCTCTTCTTTAATCTATTTCTTTTATTAAAGGGATCAAAAGGTTCAGAGAAGCCCACTTCTCATTACTCGGGGTGATTCTTGAGCCTGTTCAAAGGTGTAAGATGAACGTCGTGATAGCGGCTCGTTTTTTTGTGAACTCCCTGAGGGTAGCTTCAATCTGAAATGTTTTATTCAGAGCTTTGGGGGTGGTTTTGGTGTAAACACAGAATTTATAGACTTCCACACTTCTTGTAGTGAGGCTTTAATCATCAAAGCTGCAACTCTCTGGAATCCCAAACATCAGTGCAACATTCACGCTTTGCAGAGTGTATTATCCTGTGTTGTAATGTTCTGCAGATGTTCTCAGTCTTTTAGAGACTCTCGGTGCCTTCATCTGAGATCCGGATCACAAAATAGTCTCATTAAATCAAAGAGATGTTCTTGCTTTGGGAATACGTCTGTCAGGATCTGCTGGGGCAAAAAAAAGTTACAGCAAGACTTGTAAAACATGAGAAATCTGTTATGTCCCCTGCCTCCTGAAACATTTAGCTGACCATGTGAGGAGTCTGCACAGCACTGCAGTTTTCAGACGGGCTGCATCTCTGAGTTTGGAAATGATAGGCTATAAAACAGGAGCATAAAAAAAGAAAGAAGAGGGGCCAGAATCCGCCACCTAGAGCGAACGGCCCCAGTAGGATGTGAATTTCCCAGCTCTCGAGGCCAACCATCAAGCTGTCCCTGTGCTTGGAGGAAGATGATTAAAGATGCTATAAGTGTCTTTAAAGATCAATCAGAGGACATATTCTTCCCTCTCTAACTCTCCTCCTTTCCTTGCCTTTTTTGATGCCTTTTTAGCCGCCTGGCTTTGGCGTGTTTGTGCAGACGTCTCGGAAAGAGACGGGGAGCAAAGCCTGCATGGCCACTTGTGGAACGAGCCTTTGTTTTTTACTGCAGTTATGCTGTCAGAAATGTACAATATGTGTCAGCATGAGCGTACATCACGCAGGGAAGGGAACCGCAGTGTGTCGGATTTAGTAACCATGGCAATCTGGTGATATATGACATGAAGCTGTAATGTTTTCTGCTATATTTTGAACCGGTTTTGCATAGAGTAACATCTTGTCTTTATTCTTCGGAGATATATTTTCCTTTATCTATCCTTTATAGTATTTCTACATTGTTTATGGTAAAGAGCCGTTGTTGTACGGATTTTAGTCCTTTTTGCATATTCTATTTAAAGTCATAATTTGTCTCACATCATTACAGCAGAACAAAGGAAAACCAGCTGATTGCATCGACTCATTGACTCTTCAGTAATCCCTCACACTAAGCATGCTTGTAGCGACAGTGGAGAGGAAAAACTCCCTTTGAACAGGAAGAAACCTCCAGCAGAACCAGGCTCAGTGTGAGCGGCCATCTGCTGAGGCCCACTGGGGTTCAAGGAGACAGAAGCAGATATAGAAAAAGAAGCATAGATACAAAAGGCAACTGTTAACCAGCTCCACAGGCGGCCCCATCCAGGAAACACACAGCCAGGCAGACGAGCTCCGAGCCAGCTCCCATGTCAGAGGATGAAGAGAGCACATCCAGTTAGTCACAGTCAGAGAAACAGGACTACACTGGAAAACAGGCCAAGCTCCACCATCTAGAAACAAAGGTGTTGATGGCAGCAGCACAGCTGATATTTCTCTCCAGGATGGAGTCACAGCCAAACAGGAACAGACCAGATGAAGCTACTATGAGAAAAAGCAGAGAGAGCAGAAGGTTAGAGATTGAACTAACAGATTCTGCAGAGTGGGAGAATAGAGATAGGGACCCCTTTTTCATCATTCTGCTTCATTCTATGTCCTCCAGCAGTCTAAGCCTATAGCAGCAGAACTATAGAGATTTAAAATCTTTAACATTTAAATCTCATTCATTGGTTTGTTGAATTTAACTATGGCATCACCTAAAGAGGAATTATGGCAGTATTTAATAATGAAAAGTTTTCTTATATTCCAGCACTTATACAATTTTTTCGTCCCACTTACCGATTGAATTATATTTTGGAGCAACCCCTCTAATTGCCCTTTTTTTAATCATCTTTAAAACTCTAAATAATCTGAATCAGTGGCAAAGCATCTTTTTTCAACACTCAAATAACCTCTTCATGCAGACACAAAAACCAACGTGTCACAGATGCAGAGGCAGTCGACTTTAGCTCCTACTAAAAAATCACAGGTTTAACAAGTTCATGACTTTGTGTTAGTTGTGAGGTAGACTTGTGTGTAATGGCTAAAAAAACAAAAAAAACACCACCAGCACTATTGGTGTTTCTACACTGTTATCTCCCAGAACAATTATGCGCAAAGACACCACTTAGAGCTTTTCTTTTTTAAACAAAGCCCATGCAGGCACACTTAGCAGCTACATTTAAAAACTGAAAGATTAGGAGGCAAATCAAACTGACCTTTGTTTTCTTTGCTTTCCCTCTGCTTCAATCCGAGGACTGGTCGTCTCTCAGCCCGACTATTTATCTGTCGGATAAGGACCTTTCAACAGAACAACTATTAGTGTATTCTAGTAGTCTGCTTTTTATGGAACTTCTGCAAGGAAGACGTCCTGTTTTCTGTTAGTTAGAATCCCTGTAGTGAGATTAGAGCGAAGCTAAGCTAATGCTAAATGTACATGGTGCAGTAAACAAACAGCACGTCAACTAGAACCATTGTTAAGCATAGTGGTGGCAGCATTATGATGTGTGAGTTCCACTCTTCAGCAGGAACATGTAAGCTGCTCAGTGGGTTAAATGGTTTTATTTAGGGACCCAGAGCAGTAGTGCATAGGATTCACACCAGGGAAACTGTAGCTTTCTCAGAATGCAAGCTTCCTGCTCTAATTGGCCATATGATGGGAAAATGTGTTAAAGGCTGAGAAATCCTTAAAAGATGTTTAGTTTGTAGCAGGGGAACAAATCTAAGCGGACAGCCAGAGCTACATTGAATGGTTAAGATTGTAGCCTATTTCAATTATATACAATTCAGTTTATTTCTATAGCTCCAATTCACATCATGTCATCTCAGGTCACTTCACAGTTCACCAGATCATCCAGTCAGATTGATTCAAAGTTTTCTATCTAAGGAAAACCAGTTGATTGCGTTGCCCCTTGCTCGGAGCTCGTCTGCCTGGCTGTGTGTTTCCTGGACGGGGCCGCCTGTGGAGCTGGTTGACAGCTGCCTTTTGTATCTATGCTTCTTTTTCTATGTCTGCTTCTGTCTCCTTGAACCCCAGTGGGCCTCAGCAGATGGCCGCTCACACTGAGCCTGGTTCTGCTGGAGGTTTCTTCCTGTTCAAAGGGAGTTTTTCCTCTCCACTGTCGCTACAAGCATGCTTAGTGTGAGGGTGTTAGGTTTATTCAATGATGATTATTAAAGTAATGTGTGTTCATATGAAACATTGTAGAAATGAGATGCTCCACTCCTGTCTCATGATTCAGTCAGGAGACCATCCTGCCTTGTCATTCTGATGGAGCTTCCTGTCTTCATGAACTGATCAATTGTTCTGTCAGAACAATACTCTGTTTGTAACCATGTGTCATGTTCTGTTAATAAAACGCTCTGCAGAGGAGGTCCGATGTGAGGCAATGTGTTTGAGTCTGGGGTTCAACTGTCTCTCCTTCTGCAGAAGCCGTATGAAAAATCCCTTACTGTATATTTCAGTTCGTCCTTTCACAAAAACCTACATTTTCTGAACCTAACAGAGGGATTGCTGAAGAGTCAATGAGTCGATGCAATCAGCTGGTTTTCCTGAGATCAGGGGTCTTCAACGTTTTCCAGGTCAAGGACCCCCAAACTGATGGCCAGATGGAGCAGGGACCCCCTAATTATATATATTGTATGAAGTAGTGTTCTATCAAACTGGTCCTATAGTAACTCTATTACAGATGGAGTAATGTAACCAAAGTATTTCCTCCCTGGGATTATTAAAGTATTTCTGATTCCTGGTTGATGGGACAGGTGTTGTGAATGAAACGGTGCCCAGCTTGAAAGAGCTCCTGTGTGTCGCTGAATGTGAGCATTGATGACTGAAAGACATCTTCTGCCTCCATTTATCTGTTTACTACAGTCTGTTGAATTCATGTTAATGTGGATTTTAAGACATTTCAATTAGTGGAAAAAATTGCAGCGGGGAATATAAAAAAAAATCTAATCAATCAAAAGTTTCGCGACCCCCATTCAGTACCTCTGTGGACCCCATAGGGGTCACGGACCCCCTGTTGAAGACCTCTGCCATAGATAGAAAACTTTGAATCAATCTGACTGGATGATCTGGTGAACTGGAAAGTGACCTGAGATGACATGATGTGAATTGATGCTATAGAAATAAACTGAATTGAACTTTATTGATCTCACACTGGAGAAATTCACTCTGCATTTAAACCATCCAATTGGGGAGCAGTCGGCTCCCACTGAGCGGCGCCCCGGGGAGCAATCGGGAGTTAGGGGTCTTGCCTAGGGACCCAGAGTGGCAGTCTGTGGGGATCGAACCGGCTACTTGCAACCTTCTAGGCCAGGGGTGTCAAACTGGTTCCAGAAAGGGCCGTTTGGCTGCAGGTCTTCTTTCCAACCAAGCAATTGCACACCAGATTCCAGTCATCTCATCAAATCATCATGTTCAGATTGGACTCACTTGATGAGACGACTGGAGTCTACTGTGCTATTGCTTGGTTGGAAAGAAAACCTGCAGCCACTCGGCCCTTTCTGGAACCAGTTTGACACCTGTGTTCTAGGCCAACACTCCCTTACATTGGTAGTGAACCAATTACCTTATTCTGCAGCTATATCCATCTTTTCTGTTTTTTGCTTGTTTTCACCCTGGGTTGTTTTGCTTTTCTAGAACGCCCTATGTTGTTTTAAGAAAAGGTTTGCGACTTGGACCGGAGTGCAAGGGTTTTGGGATAGCAAAGGTATTTATGAGCTAAATGACTTTATTTTGAAGCTAAAGCTACAGGTAACTCCCTTAAAATCTTGTTTCCTTATGTACATTTCTGGGTGAGCAATTCAGACGCTGCGCAGGTTGATGGGGATGTGCTGTTTTAATGAGACAAAACTGTCCTTCTGCTGTTTTACAATCTGACGGATTATTAGAAACTGACTGCGTAAAGCATGTGTGTTATCTAGCCATGTGGCACAACATTAGCTTTTATCCCTGGATTTGTTAGGTTTGCCATCTGTGAACACTCAAGGGTGTTTCATTATATTCCTACCAACTATTACTATTGCCAAGGATATTATAATTATTTCTGCTTTGTTTTGCCAAAGGGCTGCAGCTAATGGCTTGCTAGGAATGTTTTGTTCCATTGTTTATTCATGGGCAGACTTTGGTTGCAGGATAAAAAATTAAAAAAAAGGTTTATGTAAGAGTATAAATAAGAGCTTTGGCACTGCATGCATTTCCAGTGATGAGCTGCCGTTTTATACCCTGTTGACTCACAAGTAAACATATCTGCAGTGCAGCACTCCTGTATGAACAGCTCCCATTATCTTCATCCATACGTTGATGTTGGCAGCAGCACAGTGCTGGAGCCGTCGGTGCGACGTGCAGTATTTAAATGCCATGGCTCCGACTGAAGGCCTGAAGAAAAGAGTGCTCGGTGGAATCCAGGGAAAGTGACCCACATTCTGCTTTATTGGCTTCATCCCCAGCAGCGAGATGTTTGCAAGTGCCTTGCAGGGAATGCAGCAACTTCCTGACCTGAGCTTCTGCTTCCTGCCAGCTCCTCGGTCCCTCTCTGCTTCCTGTCCTGTGTGTCACCTTCGCTATCAGAGCCGGCTCTTCTTTTGGAGATGTGTTGATGGGAGATGTAAGCGCCTCTCGTCGTGGATCGTGCACACGTTCAGATCGTATGACTGGAGTGGTGATGCCTTCGCCACGGGCCGTCATGTCGAGACACATAAAGTGACACAGAGAAAGGCTGTTTATCAGATCAAACCCCTCTCCAGAGACAGAAGGGGACCAGGAGAGTCATCCTCACCTTAAAGTGCTCATGCATACTTTCAAAAAGTTTTCAACCTCAGATCTTTTTAGATTTCTGTGAGAAGCCAGACTTTCATTCTTTTCTCTTCATCCAAGTTTCCCAGATATCTTCCCGTCAGAGTATGAAATGAATCAAAGAGGAATATTTGGGCGCAGTTCGATGGCACAGTGGTTAGCGCGCACGACCCATGTACAGAGGCCCTAGTCCTCGACGCAGCCGACCCGGGTTTGAATCCGGCCTGTGGTCCTTTTCTGCATTTCTCTCCCCCCTCCTCCTTCCCTTTACTTTGCAATAATGAGCCATGTACTCGATCAATGATTTGCTCTGAGTCAAAAACGTTCATGCAATGCACACACCTGCTTTCCTTTCTCTTCATGTGCTGCATTATGTTGTTCCATTACATAATATGCCTATGAAATATAACACATTGTATTTTTGTAATGTGAAAACGTTAAAAGGTTATAAAGGGCTTTGCAGGGCACTGTGGGTCAGAGAAAAAAAAATCACAAGAAAAGGAGCTTTCATATCAATAGGGTCATGCACTGTATAAAAATGAGGAAAACATGCAGATGAAGAAATTGTCTGTTTTGTGCTCTAGTTGGTGTTTTTGAGGCTGGAGGAAAGTTGCATGTGTCAGCTCAATGTCTGGAAAAATTGCAGATTTTTATGCAGGTTTTCTCCGAGGCCTGAGAATCTCCAAGGTGATTCAGCTCTTTTCTATCCTTGAATTTACAAACCAAGTAACTTTCATAGGATAATTCCCCTTTTCCCCCTTAAAAAGAAAACAATTCTTCACCCTCTTTCAGTGGCTTTTCTATATATTCAGAATGTTAATGTGACCAAAGTAGGGCCAATTGAATTATAGCAAATAAAGACCAAAGTTCCCAAAGGTCCTATTTTTACTCAGATAATATACAGCTATATGTATTCAAGAACAAGATTAATATCTGCAATTCTTAATCTGAAAGAAATCTGCAGGAAAAAGTAACTTTAAAGGAAAAGTCATATTCAGAAGTTAAACTTCTGAAAGTTCTTTAAATCTGAAATGATTCCATCCTGTTCAATAAATGATCAGTGTTTTTAATTCAGAGTAATTTTCATGTGAATGTGCTTTACTGGAGGCATCCATGTTTGTCAAAGAACACTACTGCCACCTACTGGTTAGTGACATTGTGACGGTGCGGTATCGGCTGTTGATCAAGTCCCAGTGCTGTATCTGGTGTTTGTCACAACGCGCTATTATCCAAGTCATCTTGAAATCATTCTTCTTCCAAATGTTGGCTACATATTACGGGTTTTACCCGATGTATTCCAGCATCCAGCTGCCATGCACGTGGGCATTGTCAGTTTCACTATAGCTCTGGTGAATTTCAATGGTGAAGTCCTCTGGAAATCTTCAATAATTGTTGTTGATTGCAGATGTGTCTAGTAGTTCCCATTGATTTAGCTTGTAAAGCGGGGAGAATGGCGCTAGGCTTACCGCACCGTGATGTCACTGCTGGAAGATGGCAGGAGGGAGGGGCTACTATATTTGGGCAAAAATGGCCGCTCCCAGACTCAGTGATCGCAACAAAAATGATTCGTCTAGGTATAGATAATGATCCATTGATCATTCCTTGCTGATCGGACTTTTCCTTTAACTGTTAAAATGTACTTTTTCCTGATTAGCTCAGGATCATTTGAATATTTCCTTTTGCCTGATTTTAAAATGTACGTTGACAGCCTGTTGCTGAATAGAGCGTCTTAGGGGGGAGTGGAGGTCTAGTGGTTTGGGCATAGAGCTTGGAATCCTGAGGTTCTGAGTTTGAGCCCCACTCCCACAAACTGCCACTATGGGTCTCTGAGCAAGACCCTTAACCCCACACTGCTTCCCGGGTGCCACAAAATAGCAGCGTACTGCTCCCCAAGGGGATGGGTTAAATGCAGAGAGTGGATTTCTCCAGTGGTGGAGCTATGAAATTTGTTCATTATTATTATAGCTATTCTGCATTTAGTTTCTAATTTAATCAACAGTCTTTTTGACAGCATTACTGCTGCCATGCATTCTCTGTGCTATTCTGCTTTCCCAGAGCATGATTAAATAACAAACCTCTGCAGGATGTTGGTTTAAAAAGGAACCTGATATAAGCTGACAAAAGGTTCATGATCCACATTTCCTTAGTCTTATAGGTAATCAAAGCAAAGGTTTTTTTATTCTCTTGCAGTAACAGTTGATCTTTGTAAATTAATTTTCCTCAGCTTTAAGCAAAAGTGCTTTTAAGTATTTAATTATTTTAGTCTTTACATTTTACAAGGTTACTTGTTCAACATTAGTGCAGGTTTTTAGAGGACCCAAATGTAGAGACAGACTCCGAAATGGTTTCATTCATATTTAATAATGAGTTTGGTGGCAACAGAAGAATAAAACCAAGAAATGACAAACCAGGGAACACAGGGTAACGGAACTTCAGGAGGGAATGAAAACTATCCAGCCAAGACTAACTGCAGAGGAGGAGTATATATGGCAAACAGAAAAATGGATAGAGTAATCAACTAATTGGGGGCAGGTGTGGACAGAAGGATCTAGAAGGGAGCTACAGGAAAGGATACTGGATACATTCAGACCATGACATTTACCTTTAGAAGGCAACCTTTAACCTAAAGGTATTCTTTTTCCCCCAATGGGGTGTTTTTTGGGCAACGAAATATGCTCTAAAATATACCGATTTTTTAACATAGTTATAATTGTTTTAGCTGTAGGCTTACGAATTAGGAATGCGCGATATTGGGATTTTGGCCGATATCCGATATGCCGATATTTTAAATCTCATGTAGCCGATAACCGATATCGATACCGATGTTAAAGCTGGACAAAAATAAGTAGTCATTGAAAATAGCAGTTTTGTTATCCATTTCTGACACTTTGAAAAATAATATACTCAAATATATTTTCATATGCTGATATCAAATTGATTTTTAAAAACGCGGTATCGATCTATTTTACTTTCAAAATCTCGTGAAATTTCATCGTTCTGTTACAAACTCTCGTGATATTTTGCAAATTCTTGTGAGATTTTGTTAGTAAAATAGATCGATACCGCGTCAATATATCAACATATAAAAATATGGCAAAATTTTGTGAATTTTCGGGGGATTTCGTAGCATAACGATGACATATAGCAATATTTCATTAGTAAAAGAGATTGATATGGTGTTTTTAAATGGCAATATATCAGCATATGAAGATATTGGGATATTTTAATGTATCAATATTTTTTCCCTCGTCTTTAGAAGTTTTTAAGTCTGTAAAAAAGAAGTTTTTGAGGAAGAAGAAGAAGTAGTATTTTATTATTTTTTTGTAGACTTTAGAAACTCAGAAGCTGATCAAATATCGGGTTAAATATCGATGGGGTGGCCGATGTCCGATATTCAGTTATAAGGCCGATACCGATAGGGGGCCGATTCTATCCTGCATCCCTATTACGAATAAATTTAAGGATATTGAATATAGTGCACCACTGCTCATCTAATAGGAATATAATGGTGAGAGTAAATAATTCTCTGTATGCAATGACTCAAACGTGCAAAACATAGCCATAGGCCCAAGTGATGAAATACAATTCACTCCATGTCCTATTAGGTACGAGAGCTGAATATGGTAAAATAGTATCCAGCTTGATTGTCAGTCTGCAGATACTTCAGATAGGAGCCTCAGGCAGAGTATTTCACAGTTAGCAGCAGGGAGGAGGTCTGCAGGCAGCAGCCGTTGCCAGGGGCAGATCTTTGTCCAGAGCAAATTTTTAATTTGACCTCAGTTTCTAATCTGGTCATGAAGTGCATTAAGAAGACTGACAACACTCAACAATAAGGCTGGAGGAGTTTATAGTAGATATGAAAGAGTAGATTGATGAGGAGCATTAGCTCAGGAAGCGTCTAGACATACACTTAAAGAGAAAGGGAAAGAACATAGGAAACTGGGGGTTGATGCAGCAATGCCATGACACCAACCAGCTTCTCATTAGTTTCTCTTTTTATTGTACAGTAGATATGCTCCCACTGACCTTCACAGGGCTGGGCCTGTTATTGGATTTATCATGCTTGACCATCTTGCCTGGGCTGCAGCAGCCTTGAAAAACAGATTTTTTTTTATTTCATCTAATGTATTTGGAGTTTTTCTAGTGTGGGGCGATTCGGTATCAGGTTTAAGGTCAGTGGTGCTGTTGCAAGGCTGGGTGAAGACAAGTATGTTGTTGTGTTATGTTGCAAGAGTTGTATACTGAGAGAGCGTGTTCCTCATCTCAGAGTTTAAATACAGTTCCGTGGAAAGATGGGGTTAGGATTGCTCCTTATGTTTACGCTTTAAGATTTTTGCTTGTGGGTGTGATTCATCCTTAATTTTTGTAATTGGTAACCTTCAGAATATTTGTTATACAGTAAGTACAAAATCTATTCAGCCAGATGTTCACTTTACTGTTTGGATAGAACTATTTATATTTTTCACATGACAAACAAAATGTGTTTTAGAAAGTGTTGATACGACGTTGAGGTTTTCACATAAGCTATTTTCATGACAAAAAAAAAAAATGTTTCCTTTGAAGTCTAAAAAAAGTAACGTTTTATTATTCTTATTGCCACATTGCCAGACAGGACACTGTTAAAAAATAACGTTTTAGCTTTTACTGACCTGTATACCTTCTTTTAGAAATATTCCATTTCCCCAAATGGTTTGAAAGGGTCTGCAAGAGCCATATCTGCCAACGCTGCTGCAAAATAAAATTTGTTGCAGCAGGTTTATTTTGAAATTATCACTAATTTCTTAATTAGACCAAGTTAATCTAATAATGAAATTGCATAATGTTTGGCATTTTATTTTTTTGCTCATGCATGAAGCTGGTGCTGAACTGGAGAGCTCCTTCAGTGACAGACTGCTGCACCCTAAATGCACCAGAGAGCGTTATCACAGATCCTTCCTCCCAGCAGCTGGAAGACTATAGAACCACCACTGTTCCCATCAACCTCAATACGTTGTTACATTCATGTTGATTTTGTTTCTATCTTAGTCAGTTAAATAACCTGCTGCTGTCCTCTTGCACATCTCTGATGTTGCTGCTATTTTCAAATGTCCATTACTGTAAAAATGCCGACAGCTATTTATTCTCCGGGTGCACAGCCGTATATCGTTAAAACCCTTTCTAGTACAGTATTTTAGTTATTTTCTTTATAACTTTTTGATATTAAGTTATTTTTATACACGCTTCTAAGGTCCACATTTGTCTGACCATTTTTTCTATAATCTTTTGGGTCTGTAACACCAGTATTTCCACATTGTGGGACAATGTGGTCAGAAAATTAAGTTTCTCTTATTTCATATATAGATTTATGCTATTTACTCACTATAAAAATTTTCACTCTGCCTGTTTCACCTGTAAGGCCACACGATTCCCCTGCGTGAGGGTGTTTGTAGACCAGACATACCTCGTTCCAAAACAAACCAGTTGCTTTCTCAAGGTTTATTCTAGGGATGGAACGGTTTATGAAAACCGTCCGAGCCGTTCGGTTCTACTGTCTCGGTTCGGTTCGCGTGTGTTGCGTTCGGTTGGGCGTTTACACTCCAGAGCAGAAGGTGGCGTACTGCGACCAAAGCCAACCACCAGTAGTAAACAAGAAGAAGAAGAAGAAGCGAAGCAGCGTAGCCGGGTGTAGCAGAAAGAAATCAGTTGTTGTGGAGAATTGTGTGGGTATGGCGAGTGGGAAAGAACAGGAGTTGGAAGACGCGCCAGCAGCACTTTATAGGTCTGCTGTATGGGACCACTTTGCATTTAGAGTGACCTACGATGACGGCGGGAAGAAAGTTGTGGATAAAAGTGCAACAGTGTGCAAGCATTGTGCAACACGTTTTGTTTATGCTAACAGCAACACGACCAACATGTCAGGCTAACCACGAAATCCCTCATACTCCGTCAGCGCTCCGCCCCGCTGCGCTCCAGACCGCCTGCACAAAGCAAAGCCTGCAGCCTCCACTGTGGCTCCCGTCCGCTCCGCTCTGAGTTCCTTGGAGATCGTAGAGAGCATGCGCCAGATGATTAAATTCAAAGCAGCAAAACATGCGGAAATGATCCAGGGTTTCCGCGGATCATTAAAAATAATTACAATTCATTAATTGTTTTGGATCTTTTCATTAATTTCATTAATTTTTATGGAATTTCGGGGTGACAATAAACATATACCGAACCAAAAAACCGTGAAAACAAAACCGTTAACTAAGGGTGTGCAAAATAATCGTCATGACGATGCATCGCGATTCTAATTTTTGTGATCTACTGCATGGATTCTTGAAGGCAAGAATCGATTATAAAAAAAAAAAAAATGAACAAATAAAATACATGAATGGTTGGCGCACATCAGCCAAACCAAGTGGAATACAACTTCCAGTCCAGCAGATGTCGCTGCAGATGTGTTGACGCCCGCTGCTTTGTGTCACCAGCATGTCCGGCCGCGGGATACTGAGACGAGTCATATGAAATAAAATATGGAGGACACTGAGAAAATTCAACCCGTGGCTCCATCGCATTTCAAGTCAGATGCTTGGATGCATTCTGGCTTTAAAAACAAAGAAGGTAAAAATGAAATTGATATGATGCACGTTATTTCCAAAAGGGGAAATATACATTTGAATGTTTTCATTTCATTGGTTTAAAGGACCACTGAGGCCATGTAAACAGCTCTGATTATCCTTTTGTTATTTTAAGTTTGATGAATCCTAAGATCTTTTTGTCAGTGTGTCCACGCCAGTAATAGTAATATTTCTGTCCAGTATTTGTTTCCATGGCAACACTTCCAAAAGTCGTTTCAATAAATACAGCTATGTATGAATTCAGTTGCTTCTAGTTATGTATCAATTGAAGACACGATCCAGATCATACCCAGCCAGTCAGACACTGGTAAGGGCTGTATCTTTTTCTTAGTGTTCAGTGAAAATATCGCGATGCATCGCGATGCATCACAATATTTCAAGTATCGTGATGCATCGTGATAGAATCGCATCGTGGCATGTGAATCGTTATTCGAATCGAAATGTCCGTTCATTTAACTGAAGCAAATAGTTGAATGCTTTTTTCTCACTACAGACGATAAAGGGATTTTCTATTTTATTCTATTTTATGTAAACATTGAAAGTCTTATGATTTTAATTTAAATTATAATGACTCTTTTTTATTTTATCATCACCATCGACAGGAGTCTTAGGGAATCACCCGGATGGTAAACTAAAGAAAATTATTGAGATCTTCCCTTCTTCCTGTGCTGAACTCATTTTGGTAATATAATAAACTAAAACAGGAGTTTGAAATGATGTTGCTAAGAGCTGAATGCCTTCCCAATGCCTTGCAAAAAGTTCTGCATAACAAATCAAGCAAATTGGCCTACGCATCGGGTCGACTGGTTAATTCATCAAGACGGGTTTAGCTGCATACACTGCAGCTAAAAGTGCTTTAATCCCTTATTGAGCTTTACGGTACACTTGCCTTTTTGTGCAGCTTTAATATGTTTTTCATATCTCAATTTCTTTTTTTCAAGACATAAACGAGTGACTAAGTTACTTTTCTGACCATTGTTTCTACCTTTCCATGTTGGAAGTAAATTATGTCAGTGTAGGTAAAAAGGTGCTGAATCATTTACTATAAGACCTTTTACTTTTTTTTTCCTCCTTTCACACAGTGGATCACATTCTTCGTGCACAAAGCAGCCCTTCTCTGCCACATATTGCCTCATGTGGTTATCTTTACAAACCGTTATGGGTTTAGTGGACAAAAAAGAGATAAGGTGTTTTCCACTGTGCAAGCAGCTTCCATTATCCTCCCCTTCCTCTGTCATGTTGTCACAGAAAGAAATTGGTAGGGTTTTATTACTATCTCTCCCCATCTCTCCTCTTCTTCCTGTTTTTTATGATGGCCTGCCAAGAGATTTGCTGAGCCAATCTACAGTAATGGACATGGCTCTGCACAGCATGAAAGATTGGACTGCCCAGTGGGCTACAGTTTCAAAGTAACAAGTAGCGTGAAGCAGTTGTGTTTCCCCACAGCAATGAGCTCTTGCTTTTAATGATGTACTCCTCTGACTTTAGAGAGTTTTCTCACAGCTGTTATTTGCAAAGATCAACATCAAATTGGCTGCACAAACATGAAAAGGGATCGTTTACTGCTTTTATTTCACTCTTAGACTTGATAACACAATATACAACTAACTTTACAAAGAGAGCAAGTACACTCACCGGCCACTTTATTAGGTACCCCATGATAGTAACGGGTTGGACCCCCTTTCGCCTTCAGAACTGCCTCAATTCTTGGTGGCATAGATTCAACAAGGTGCTGGAAGCATTCCTCAGGGAGTTTGGTCCATATTGACATGATGGCATCACACAGTTGCAGCAGATTTGTCGGCTGCACATCCATGATGCGAATCTCCCGTTCCACCACATCCCAAAGATGCTCTATTGGATTGAGATCTGGTGACTGTGGAGGCCATTTGAGTACAGTGAACTCATTGTCATGTTCAAGAAACCAGTCTGAGATGATTCCAGCTTTATGACATGGCGCATTATCCTGCTGAAAGTAGCCATCAGAAGTTGGGTACATTGTGGTCATAAAGGGATGGACATGGTCAGCAACAATACTCAGGTAGGCTGTGGCGTTGCAACGATGCTCAATTGGTACCAAGGGGCCCAAAGAGTGCCAAGAAAATATTCCCCACACCATGACACCACCACCACCAGCCTGAACCGTTGATACAAGGCAGGATGGATCCATGCTTTCATGTTGTAGACGCCAAATTCTGACCCTACCATCCGAATGTCGCAGCAGAAATCGAGACTCATCAGACCAGGCAACGTTTTTCCAATCTTCTATTGTCCAATTTCGATGAGCTTGTGCAAATTGTAGCCTCAGTTTCCTGTTCTTAGCTGAAAGGAGTGGCACCCGGTGTGGTCTTCTGCTGCTGTAGCCCATCTGCCTCAAAGTTCGACGTACTGTGCGTTCAGAGATGCTCTTCTGCCCACCTTGGTTGTAACGGGTGGTTATTTGAGTCACTGTTGCCCTTCTATCAGCTCCAACCAGTCTGGCCATTCTCCTCTGACCTCTGGCATCAACAAGGCATTTCCGCCCACAGAACTGCCGCTCACTGGATGTTTTTTCTTTTTTGGACCATTCTTTTTTGGACCATTTTTTCTTTTTTGGACCATTCACAACCAGAAATGGTTGTGCGTGAAAATCCCAGTAGATCAGCAGTTTCTGAAATACTCAGACCAGCCCTTCTGGCACCAACAATCATGCCACGTTCAAAGTCACTCAAATCACCTTTCTTCCCCATACTGATGCTCGCTTTGAACTGCAGGAGATTCTCTTGACCATGTCTACATGCCTAAATGCACTGAGTTGCCGCCATGTGATTGGCTGCTTAGAAATTAAGTGTTAAAGAGCAGGTAGACAGGTGTACCTAATAAAGTGGCCGATGAGTGTAAAACGAAGCTGAAAGAGTCTCCATTAAAGGAAAAGTCCAGTCACATTCAGAGTACAAACTTCTGAAAGTACTTTAAATATAAAATGATTACATACTGTTCAGTAATTCAGTGTTTTAATTAACAGTAATTTTTATTTGTTTTTATTTTTTTTACTGATAAGCTAAAATGAATTAAATCACTGCAAACGTATTAGTTTTAGGTGTAAATAATGATCCATTGATTGTTCCCTGCTGACCGGACTTCTCCTTTAAAGTATACATTTGCAGCTCATGCTGTCATGAACCGAGGACAGGTGGACCCAGTATTCAAGGAGAGACAGTCAGTAGGAAAGTTCAAAACATTTATTAAATAATAAAACAAAACAAAAGCGTAGCTGTGTAACAGTCCAGACCAAGAATGTCCCCAAGTGCTGCAGTCACAGAGGGCATGCTGGAAGCTGATCCTGGTCAGGGATCCAGAACAGACAGGAACAGACAGAACAGGCAGGATCCAGATCAGGCAGGAACAGAAACAGGTGGCAGGATCCAGACTTCCAGGCATCCACAGGCTCCCAGGAGGGTTCAGAGTCTGACTGGGACCAGAAGCATGACCAGGTGGTCACACACAGGAGCAGACAGGATCAGGTGCAGACAGGCAGGCTCAGTGGAAGAGGGTAGCCGAGACAGGACGTGGAACCGGAACTTGAAGCAGGACTTTAAACTGGTCTCCTCCCTGGAGCCAGGCTTACTGGATAAAAACTGAACCTCCCCACATATTGAGCCAAAAACCCAGAGGACTCCGCGGGGGAGGAACAGTGGACGATCAGGAGACGAGACAAACACTAAAACCCTCTTTCCACTGGCAGCTAGGATCCAGGACATGAACCATGAACTAAAACTGAACTGACAGACTGACAGAAATATAAGAACTTATCTGGCACTGAATGCTCAGGCTGAACTGAATATAAACCAGAGGAAACAGGTGAGAGGAATAAATTATAATTGAGGCAGGGAGGGAAAACGACAGGTGAAAGGAATGACTAATTAAGGGGGAGCAAACAGGCCAGATCATGACACATGCTGCAATAATATATCTATGAACTGCCGTCAGTCAGACTATTATTTTTGTTATATTGATCGGGTTGGTCTTAGAGTTACCATTCAGGTTGAGCAAAATGGGTTTTCTGTTTATGCAAAGTATTACAATAACCCAGTTCCAGCATAAATTTCACTAATTTCCCTTTTTTTTTTAACCCTTTAAAGCCCGATCCAAGAATAAAACAAAACAGAAAATTACTTGTTTTTGGACTGAATTCCTTATTTGGCCTTTTAACAAAATATGTAAAAAGAAAAAACAGAAATACATTTTTGATATTAATAATTTATTACTATGCGATAAGTCAAGATTATTTTTTGTGTAGTCTTCTGCCCTCTGTTATCAGGTATATCTGATTGTGTACGATAGGATTTTGAGCAAAGTTTTTACCATTTAATTATGCAAAAGGTGTCAGACGCAAAACATTTCAGAAACCGTATGTATCAAATATGATACATTTGGCATTATAGGGTTAAAGATAATTTCTGCAGTCAAAGCTCACCTCAATGCTGATAACATATTTTACTAAATAGGTTCTTGTGAGACAGGCTGTTGATTACTTTAAGCTACCTTTTATTTTAATATATATTTTTTTGTATTGTTTAAAGATGTTTCAGGTCAGGAGGGAGTCTGGGTGCATTATCGCTCTAAAGCAATATGCCTTATCTCAAGGACTTTAGATCTGTGTTATCTTATGCCATTAACATTAATAAGTTGTTATCTAAACCTGCCACTAGGCTTCTGAATATTGGCCTTCAGCTGCAGCCCCTTTGCTTTTAAGGCTTTGATATATTTCATTGCTAATGTATAATGTAGGCACTACAGCTCTATGGGCTTGTTTTTGACCTTTGTTTGTGCGTTATATTAACTATATGTATATTTTTAAATATTTAAACTTGTCTTAGGCTGCATGTGCACTTAATTGATGTGAACAAATTAAGTTATACACCAGTTTTTACTCTAGAGTTCTACATCTTTTCTAGAAATCTCTCCTATAACGAAAATAATGTTTGTATTTTTATCTTATACCTTGTATCTTTACCTTTCACTGAGAAAAATCTCTTTGAAAGGGTTCATGACCTCAGACTGGGCTTCTGTTTCCCTTTCCAACAAGACAATGATCCTAAGTACAAAGCAAAAATAACAAAGTTAGTAGCTTCAGAACAACTCTGACCATTCTTGACTGGCCGAGACAGAACCCTGAACATAAACCATATTGAGCATCTCTGATCACCATCCAACCTGACAGAACTGGAGAGGATCGGCAAGGAAGAATGGCAAAAGATCTCAAAGCTGGGAAAACCTCGTTGCATCTTTCCCCGGTAAACTCATGGCTGACATGACGCTCAATCTGCTGCCACCAAAAAACCTTCTGTCTTTATTTTACTTTTTCCTTTATTCTATTTTTTAGGGCGGGCAGTAAACAGCTGCTAGGGTAATACCACGATCAAAGACATCTTTTTATGCAGGATGGGTGCATCACTATTCCTAAGGGGAGCAGCTTTAGTTGGGCATTAGGCTGCCGCGCGTTATGCATAAGTTAGCCTGTTGTTGGACATAAGTTCTGGATTCGTTATGAATACGCTATGCATTCGCTCAAAGTTTTAAAAGTACAGAGAAAATTCAGTGTATGCTAGTGTTTTAGGAGATTCTGGGACGTCGGTCATATGCTGGACAAATCAGGAAGGTGTGACAGGGCCCTAAACAAGTGGCTGCAATTAAACAAATATTGCAAAACTGAAATAGGTTCTAAATATTTCTGTACGCACTTTATATATCTTTAAATAGAATGATTGGCAAAACTCCTTATTTTAGTCATATTTATTAGCCTCGTGAGACCATCCTGATCTCGCGAGCTTTCAAGGTTTCACTCGCTAATCATTCTGGAGACTCTCCGTTAAAGAAAATTTGGAGCCGTTCACCAAACGAACGTCCAATCAGCGTTGGCTTTGAGGCGGGTTGAGGTGTGACGCAACGAGAAGCGCGACAGTTCAGTCTAAAGAACATGGCAGCTTCAGCCGATGAAACTAGCGTTAGCGTGGCTATGGAGCAAGTTTTATCGGAATTACAGAGTATTTCTTCACTGAAAGAAGAGCAAAACACTGCTCTGGAGGCTTTTCTCAGAGGAAAAGATGTTTTTGCTCTTCTCCCGACTGGTTTCAGCAAGAGTTTGATCTATCAATTGGCTCCTCTTCGTCGTCGCTCTGTTAGTACGTCATATGCTTCGTTGATCTGATTGGTTTATTTGGCCTGTCTATCACCAACATAGGCCAATCAGCTAACCAGTATTTTCGCCCCTTCCCAAAATTACTTCAAAGGAAGGTTTCCAGATGGATATGCGGAGCAAATCCATCTGGCGGAGTCAGGTTACCTATTTATAGCCCTTTTTAAACTAAAAAAAAAACAGGATATGGACACTTGACTGCATGGCAATGGGATAATCTCCAGAACACAATGATACTTGATGCCTTTGTATTTTGGGAAAAGTTTAAAGATTTTTTTATAGACTTACTGTAAGCAATTGAAAATCGGTTTTACTGCTTTTCTAAAGACAGATTTTCTTCCTGTAAAATGCTTATACTAAAATGTTCATATATTTGGATTCTCTTATTGACCTTTTAGTTTGCAACTGCTCATGGTAAACCTTTTAAGCCGGGAGATGTTGATCTGAAGGGACTTGAATGAATAAATATAGATAATGTGGTCTTTTACAGCTGCAACATTCTCTGCCAACATAAATGTACCTTGGAAGTATTTCTCATCCTTTTAGTGTACGGGGAGTAATAATAAAACATTAATGGATAAAATAATGTAGTGTTAGCCCATTAGAAACTCTCAATGGGAAGAATTAGGATGAGGACATGATGCATATTCATAAAGCACAGCAGCCATCCAGGGCCACTAATCTAATCATTGTTAATGCATCAATTGTTTTTTTTTTCCTTTCTGCTTCTAGTGGCACAATCAAGTTGATGTGCCTCATCAATTTTTACCCTCACCACATTTCCATTTGAAGCAGAGCAGTGATCATTCTTGGATTTGGAGTAATGTACTTCAGCAGCAGAGAGGTTTTAACTCATGTATGGCACTCCCTGCCTGCCAATACTGATTTGGCACATAATCAAAAGAGAAGTTAGATTGATGATTATTTGCCAACTCAGTGAAGCACAGAACTTTCATTTTTCCTTCATGTCCAAAAACATGAACTCCAACTTAGCCAAAGAGGTTTTTTTCTTGCCCCTAAGCTCAACTTTGCATGCAGACTCAATAATCCTAAAAACTAAAAAGTCTTTGGTAATTACACAGGAAACACCACAGGTGAGGTAAACATTTTGACTGCTTATTTTCCCTTTTCATACGAAGGTTCAGGTCTGTTTTCTAATGAATATTGCCAATCTAGCATATAGGTGGGCTATCAGAAGACAAGGTTTTGGAAAGAAAGTAAATAATGACACTCAGGCGGATACTTATATTTGGTGTTGGTACCATATAGCAAGAAAAACAACAATAACAATACCAGAATTATTTACAATCTGCAGAAAAGTTGGTTTTGATACGATGCACTTGAGAAAACTCAGTTCTGTAGACTCAGTAGTTCACAGAATTCAAAAAAGAAAATACAGCAACAAATTCCTTACCTACTACACACTTTAACCTTAAAGTAAATCCACCTGTATATATATATATATGTCACCTCAAAACTCTGTGCTACTACCTTGTATTTTTTTTTAATCTTTTTATTTTTTATCTCTTATTTTTATTTTATTTTGTTTTTCATTGTGTGCAATACATGTACACTTGCACCTTAATTCTTATTTATCTTGATATACTGTATATACATATATATATATATATATATATATATATATATATATATATATATATATATATATATATATATATATATATATATATATATATATACTGTTTATTCTTCTTAATAGGGGTGTGGGAAATATTTGTTTTGGCGATATATCGTGATATTCGGCTGCTCAATATAATATCGATTTTACACTTCTTAGTATCGATAAAAAAAAAAATGGTTACATAAAATATTGATGGGAAAATGGGCTACCTCTGCACCACCACTCTGGCAGAAAGCGCTGTGGAGCCCTTTAACTGTAGCCTGGGTGCCATTCCGAACTTAGTCCCGCCCACAACGTTTGAGGTCGAGAAGTTCGGTCTGGCATTGCTTAATAGTAGCGCGAGTATGCTGGCACAATATCCAGTGTTGTGCCTGAACGCGTTCATTGAACGAAAGTTCATGAACTCGTTCATATTTTGGGCGAGCGTGAACTGAACGTACTGCATTACTGCCTGATGAACGTCATTGTGAACTCGTTCATTCTGGTGTCTGTGAACGGCTCGCTCTCTCAGTTCAACTCCGTTCAATAGGTTGCCAGATTTCTATAGAGGCCTCCAGGTGAAACCCCGGCTAAATCACACCGTAAACAGGCCTTAATATGTAGCGGGAAAAACACCCAATCTGGCAACACCAGCTACCAGCGTCGTAGCCTACAGCCGCGTGCGTCATCAAAACAAAATGCAGCGTGGAAGCTACAGCAGCATGGAGGCGACAAAGCAGCAGTATGATCACTTAAAACAGGTTTATGACCAGGTGGTCGGTGAGGATGATGGCAACAGTCTTACATTCCTCTGCAAACTTTGCCCGCCGGCTTTCAGTAAAAAAATCCGCACTTCAGTAACATCCAAAGCAAATCTGAAACCGCAAATGTACCAAAATGGAATTTCAAATGGAAAAAAATATTAAAATTAAAAAAACATTTGCACCTTAAAGACTACTTTCCTGTTTTTCTTTTAATAATTCCTCATAAAAAAGACCATTCAAGCAGCACATTTTTCCTGATGTTTCTGAGAAATACTGTAGGGGTGAAAGCTGCAGCTGCTACTAGTGTGAAGTGAATGGACAGCAACAAAGCTTTAAAGCAGCAATGGGGAAATGCTGTCCCCTCAATGCTAATGTAAACCCTGGTTGGATGAGGATTCAACACTGGATATGAAGATGAAATCTGACGCACAGTTTCAGTGTTACAACTGATAAAATAATTGCTGCCTGTGGTTCTACAGTAGGCTATGGTGTAATTGAGCAATATATGAAAAAAAAAAGAACTATGAACTAGTTCATTTTAAAATGTGTGAACTGAACTTTGAACTAGTTCACATAGAAAGAGAACTTTCCCAACACTGACAATATCTGGTCGGGCCAATCAAATCGTCAGGGCGGGCTTTATACGATGATGGACAGATGATCAACAGGGACGTAATCAACCACGTGACCAAAGCGCGCTTGGGTGACAACAACAATGGCTGCCACTGGAGAGTTGAGGTGAGTAGATTCAGCTATTAGGTCTGTTCTAGAAGATATCGACAGCAAATTAATTTTAAAAGAGGAACAGAGAAACGCGATCAAGGCTCATCTTCTTATTCTAGGCGTGCAACTGCACGCTTTGATTTTTGTTGACAACAACTATGCGTCGCTTAACATACGTCACGCACTCCGTTGCTCTTATTGGTTGTAGGTCTATCCAATTGAGTGCAGAGGCATTTTTTTTCCTGGTTCGTTTGAAACACGCCCCATAATCACAGCTCTATGGAGCAGCATCAGACTCATTCTGACCAGAATTGAGTAGGACTACGTCAGGCTACTTTAACTGTGCGTGCAGCAACAAATCTGTATTTGAGGCAGTCACAGTGGAAGAAAACCCCAAACAACATGGATAATAATACCTAATCAATATTTTCTGATGAAAATATACAGCACTTGCTGTTTTATCTCATCATTTGATTTTGATAGCTGGGGAAAATATGGCAATATATAGTGATACTGCAATATCGTGATAATATCGTATCGTGACCCAAGTATCGCAACATGTATCGAATCGCAACACTCATGCCAATACTCACCTCTACTTCTTAATGCACCTTTTTCCTCCTTGTTTGCACCTTCTTTAACTACTATGCCAATATGTGACGAGTGAATTTCTCCGCTGCGAGATCAATAAAGCTCATCTAATCTAATCTAAACTGAGCCAGATACAGCACTGGGACTTGATCAACAGCCGATACCGCACCGTGACGTCACTAACCAGTAGGTGGCAGTAGTGTTCTTTGACAAACATGGATGCCTCCAGTAAAGCACATTCACATGAAAATTACTCTGAATTAAAAACACTGATCATTTATTGAACAGGATGGAGTCATTTCAGATTTAAAGTAATTTCAGAAGTTTTTTTTCTGAATGTGACCGGCCTGTTCCTTTAAAGCTTCTGGCTATTTGAGCTTTATTTCATAGACGACATTAAGGTGATGCCTTATTGCATTTATATCAGTCTAATGTTATTAGGGGAGTCAATTAGTTTAAATCTCTGACTTCATGCAACTGTGGAAACCTTCACCCACCAGTGTCCATCCTCCACTTCCACTGAAGCCCAGCTCTTCACACAGTACCACCATGTCAGGAAACCTTTTCTTCATCTGACTCCTTGTTTTTCTTAGGGGAAGATGGGGTTTCAGAGTGGAAGCTCCCTGCTGGAAGGATGTTATGTGTGGCTGATTTAAATTAGACTCATTTGCAGAAAACACTCCTCCAAATTGATGTCTTCCAGCAAACTGGAGCAGATTTGTTATGGTCATTTGCTTTACCCTGCCCTCCTCTCATAATGACTGTTTAGCTCTCACCCCTCACAGCTCTGAACTCAGCCATGAACCCTCACGTTTGTTTTCCCTTTCTCCTGTCGAGTGGGCCTCCAATCATTTGGTAGCTCAGAAAGCTTTAAACCACCTGCCCAAGATGGAAGCGCATGAACTCGCTTTCTAACGCACGTCTCCACCAAGTGGGTTTGTTGCATACATATGTGAGAGGAACTCTTGTGCACAATGAAGAGGCTTTGCGGATTTCGGATGTCTTTGTGTATTCCTTTGTGGGACGTGTTTTGTCTGAGAAAGCTTTTCTTTTCTCTGCAGCACTAGAAAGCATGCTGGAGCTAAGGGACCCAGAGAAACACAGAAAGGGAAGAAAATCTACATTTTTCTCAGTCCTTACTACCTAAAAACCAAGAAGAATATCAGACAGTAACAGTTTATCTTAGCCTTTCAAGCCCTGAATATAAAATCTTTCATATTTTTGGTTTTTCAAATAAAATATGTCGATTCTAGGTCTAATGAACAGATTATATTCTTAAGATTTGATCATGCAAAGCAAGTCAAAAACAGACAATTGTGTAGAGTTTGGGTGTCTAAGGCCACAGAAGGTTATTGATCATTAGAGTTCTCCTTTAGTGGCTGTGAGAAAGAAAGTTGGTGCAGGAAAATTAAACTGCTGGGTATTTGCTCTGACTGCAGTTAATTATTCCATCACAGCAGTCCCCATTAGCTCTCTATCCACCCACAAAGCAACAGCCAAGGACCACAATAATCACTGAACATTACAGCCCACAGACTAAAGGCTATTTGAAATGGCTCCAAATCAACATTTCCAAGAGGAGAGGTTTGTGAATATTTATGCAGAGCCAGAGAGTCCTTCCTAAATGAACTTTTTAGAACACATGTGATAAAACTTCTCATCGTTTCTGTTTTTTATTGTCTGTATTCAAAACCGTTTGAGGCTCCAAAGTGTTGTGTTAACCCACATTAAAGAGTCGTTTGCACCGGCAGATGTATCCAGAGAGGTTTGAAATGAATTTTCTGGGATATTTCAATATAAATCTGCCACGCTGCAGCTGAATTACAGATACAGGAAGATGAAAGAATCTACTACATTATATGCATTTAGGTAAATGGGATATAAAACAAATTAAAACCTCCAATAACTTGTAGAAGTCTACCAAACATCTAACTGTTATGGTTCTCCCCTTTTGGGATTCTGAGATTTTAGTTATTAGTTAATCTGTTTTGTTCTTTGGTTTATTTTTCCATTATATTTAAGCTTTAGGCTACGTTCACACTGCTGCCTGAAGTGACCCAAATCTGATTTTTTTTTTTGCCCATATGCAACCTGGATCTGATCTTTTAATGGCAGTCTGAACAACACAGATTCGATTTGTTCCAGTGCGACTCAGGCCACTTGGCTGTGTGGTCCTGAATCCGATACGAATCTGATCTTTTCAAATGCGACCTGTGTCCGAACGGCCCTGAACGCCATTAATACCCGACAAATGTCACTATTCTGGGTCTTGCTATGAAGAAGCGGCAAGCAAAACAACAACCATGACGGACGATGATGCGGAGAGCAGTATTTATGTTTAACCAACTTGAAAAGATTGCGTTTTTATGGTTGGGAAACATCGCTACATGCGCTCCGGCACTACCATCCATGTTTACCTCCGTAAACACAGAGCATGTGGCCTGTGACGTCATTCCGTCATCTACTGCGCATGCGGGACACTTGCGTTGTATGGTTGCAGTTCACACAGGAGGTCGCATACAAGTTGCATAAATTCAGAAATGTGAACGGCAATGCAAAAAAAAACAGATTTCACAAAAAAAATTGGAATTGAGCATCAAGGCCTGCAGTGTGAACATAGCCTTAGTTACTCTCTGTTGCCCCCTTGTGCTTGTTTCCTTTCCCCTTGGCTTCCTTCTAGTAAATTCCACCCACACCTGCTCCATATTCAGCTCATTAGTTCCGTTCCCCTTATATACACCACCTCTGCAGTCACTCAGTGCTGGTTCCTTGTTGTTTTTGCTGTTTCCTCATCTCTGGTTCTACATGTGAGTTTTCCCCTGAATTTTTTTTTGGTTCCTTGTATTTTTTTGTACTTTTGAATTTTTGCCTCAGTCGCCTTATTAAATCTCCAGGACTCACCTCTGCCTCCTGATGTCTTCATTTGGGTCTTTAAAGTCCTCCACCCACTGTGACACTAAAGCCCCATTTACACTACCCTTGAAAAACCGATCCATGCCGAGACCGGTCTGAGCTCGGATCAGTTAACCAGGCCGAGCTCGGTTCTGACGACCGTTTACACATCACGCTATCTCGGTTCCTCGACTCCTCGCCTCCTAGTGACGATCTGCAGTATTACTGCCAGTATTGAAGGAGGAAATCAAGCAGTTGGTGGCGGTAATGCACCAAAAGTTGTTTACCAACCGCCATAAAACACAAGAAGAAGACGAAGAAGGAGGGAATCAAGCAAATCAAAATGGCGGCGCCCGTCAAATTCAGAAAGTTATGCTTGATTATTATTGCTGTACTTCGGTGTTATTGTTTAAAATGCCATTATTAAAAATGTTGCGTGGAGAAGATTCCGATTGTTGTTTATAGTTGAAGAAGAAGTTGTTCTTTTTCTGTTTCTGGAGGGGTAATTACTGCCAACTACTGGAATGGAGTGTGAATCGTGATGTGCAGCCAGACGGAGATGACACGTTCTGCTCATGCGCTCTTGTTATCAGAGAACCGAGCCAGGGAAAAACCGAGCCGAGCCCACCTCTGGAACTGGTCTGCAGTTAGCGCGGTCCGGTTGTGTCTAACTTGGTTCGGTTCAGTTTGCTTTCCATTTACACACAATAGTTTACTGAGCTCGGACCGGTCTTTCAAGGGTAGTGTAAATGGGGTAATATTGATATATTGTTGAAGGGCCTTGTGATTATTTTTGGGCATTCAGTCTTCAATGTTTACTGCAGCCAATTTCAATTTTTTTCCTCATTTGCATATTTTAACTACAAGCATAGAAGAACTAAATCTGACCATCCAAAGGTATGTCAGAATAAAGTGAAAAGAGGTTTTATTACATGAAATTGATCTATTATGACACCATGAAGACAGTGGCGGTACTAGGACTGTACATTAATCCAAACCAAAAGTTAGTACAAGAGAAGAACGGTAATATTTTAATCAGGTTTGGGCTCTGTTCCACACATGACAATCTGTCTGATTCTAAATACACTGCAAAAAAAATTACTCCAAATAAGTCATTTTTTTCTTAAAACAAGTGATTTTTTTTCTTGAATTTAGGAGGTAATTGAGACTTTTTGCTAATGGAACAAGACAATTTACATTTAAAATAAGAAAAAACAATTGCATTGTCTTATTTCTTGTGCATATTATCTAATTATCTTATTTTAAGAGTAAAAAGATCTAATTCAATTGGCAAAAATACTTATTTACCTCCACAAATTAAGGGTAAATACACTTTAATTTAAGACATTTTCACTTATTTCTGATAGTTTTTCCAGTGTAGTTCTGGAGTAAGGACCAGGTTTTAATGGTTGACATGCCTCAAACCTTTGGGGTGCGTTCTGATTAAATGAAGCCAAAGCTGAACATCCTACCTACAGTGAAACGAAGCATCATGTTTAGATAGGAATTCCAGACATTTCATTGACAAACATTTAAGGCATTTTGAAACCCCTCATGATTTATATTTTTTTCATGTTTACAGTTGGAAAAAAGGCCATAATATGTAAAGTTAGAGAATCTACAAAAGTTGCAGAATCTGTTAGTTCATTCTCTAGCTCAGGCATCCCCAAACTCGGTCCTCAAGGCCCCCTGTCCTGCAGGTTTTAGAGGTTTCCTTGCTCCAGCACAGCTGGTTATAAGGATTGCAGTAGAACAAAAGCCTGTTAATCAGCTTTCAATTAAAATCAGCTGTGCTGGAGCAAAGAAACCTCTAAAACCTGCAGGACAGGGGGCCTTGAGGACCGAGTTTAGGGATGCCTGCTCTAGTTCATTGTCATAGTAGCTTCATCTGGTCTGTTCCTGTTTGGCTGTGACTCCATCCTGGAGAGAAATATCAGCTGTGCTGCTGCCATAAACACCTTTGTTTCTAGATGTTGGAGCTTGGCCTGTTTTGCAGTGTAGTCCTGTTTCTCTGACTGTGACTAACTGGATGTGCTCTCTTCATCCTCTGACATGGGAGCTGGCTCGGAGCTCGTCTGCCTGGCTGTGTGTTTCCTGGACAGGGCCGCCTGTGGAGCTGGTTGACAGTTGCCTTTTGTATCTATGCTTCTTTTTCTATGTCTGCTTCTGTCTCCTTGAACCCCAGTGGGCCTCAGCAGATGGCCGCTCACACTGAGCCTGGTTCTGCTGGAGGTTTCTTCCTGTTCAAAGGGAGTTTTTCCTCTCCACTGTCGCTACAAGCATGCTTAGTGTGAGGGATTGCTGAAGAGTCAATGAGTCGATGCAATCAGCAGGTTTTCCTTAGATAGAAAACTTTGAATCAATCTGACTGGATGATCTGGTGAACTGGAAAGTGACCTGAGATGACACGATGTGAATTGGAGCTATAGAAATAAACTGAATAGAATTGGTTCTGGAATTAACAAGTCAGAGTCCAGAACTAAATCTAGATCGGTTGGACCTTAAACATCTACGGTAGAACAGATGCTGAAACTATACCAGGAGGTACAAACTCCAATCCTCGTAGGCAAATCTTTGATGCCTCCCTGACACACCTGCATCAGGCACTGAATGACCTCATTGTGCCCTCAAGATATACAGACTCCTGCTAATGACCTAAGTATGCCATTTACAGTAGATCTGTTGACAACATCTGGATTCAGGACACTGGCCTTCGAGGACAGATGTTTTATACGTGTGGTTTAAGGGTTCATACACTTTAAGAAACCAGATAATGGAACGTTTCTGTTCTTCTCTCCTGAGTTTTACAGGATAGCTGCTGTACTTGTGCTGTAATTTATTTACAGTCACTGCAGACTTTATTAGATGCATTTTTTGGCAGCAGGTTGGAGCCTTAATTTTATTTCAGAACTTTGAAAATGTGTCTGAGATTTTTTTTGGATGTGAACTTCTGTTTCTCCTCCTTCTAACGGTTCATCTGTACTCAGTAGAAAACAAGTCAATGAATCAAAAATAGTTTTCCTCTGAATTCAGTTTAAAAAGCTGATCTAGTTTCTGGTATATTATAGTTTCCAGTTTTAAAATTTAATTCCAAGCTACCCTTGACTAATCCCGTTTAATCCACAGATAATTTAACGTATGATCGCACACTGAAGCTGGACCCCTTTGTTGTCCTTGTGTCAGATGTTATTGGATTATAGATGGAGTAATAAAAAAAAAATCAACCTTCAAATCAAATCAGGATTTGACTTTTTTTGCAAGGCTGTTACCAGGCAACAACTCTGCAAGGTGTCTGGATGCATTTGTTCAGAATATTAGCGCTTCATTTACTTAAGGAAATCACTGCATCTCACCAGAAGGGGGGTTAATTATTCCCTCCTGCAGAAAGATGAGATAGACAAAAGCATTTATATTAAATTAATAGAGCTCTGTGGCTGCAGAGGATTGGTGGGCTTAGCTTTCACTGACCGTCTGATTGGTTCTGTGTAGAAAGTGTCGCTCCTGGTTCTCTTATAGTATCACAAAGAAATCCTCCCTATCCGATTAAAGTCAGAATTCTGAGAAAAAAGTCAGAATTCTGAGAAAACAGTCAGAATTCTGAGAATAAAGTCAGAATTCTGAGAAAAAAGCCAGAATTCTGAGATTAAAGTCAGAATTCTGAGAAAAAAGTCAGAATTCTGAGAAAAAAGCCAGAATTCTGAGATTAAAGTCAGAATTCTGAGAAAAAAGTCAGAATTCTGAGAAAAAAAGACAGAATTCTGAGATTAAAGTCAGAATTCTGAGAATTAAGTTAGAATTCTGAGATTAAAGTCAGAATTCTGAGAAAAAAGTCAGAATTCTGAGATTAAAGTCAGAATTCTGAGAAAAAAGTCAGAATTCTGAGAAAACAGAATTCTGAGATTAAAGTCAGAATTCTGAGAAAAAAGTCAGAATTCTGAGATTAAAGTCAGAATTCTGAGAAAAAAGTCAGAATACTGAGATTAAAGTCATAATTCTGAGATTAAAGTCAGAATTCTGAGAAAAAAGTCAGAATTCTGAGAAAACAGTTAGAATTCTGAGATTAAAGTCAGAATTCTGAGAAAAAAGTCAGAATTCTGAGATTAAAGTCAGAATTCTGAGAAAAAAGTCAGAATACTGAGATTAAAGTCAGAATTCTGAGATTAAAGTCAGAATTCTGAGAAAAAAGTCAGAATTCTGAGATTAAAGTCAGAATTCTGAGAAAAAAGTCAGAATTCTGATATTAAAGTCAGAATTCTGAGAAAAAAGTCAGAATTCTGAGATTAAAGTCAGAATTCTGAGGAAAAAGTCATAATTCTGAGATTAAAGTCAGAATTCTGAGAAAAAAGTCAGAATTCTGAGAAAACAGTTAGAATTCTGAGATTAAAGTCAGAATTCTGAGAAAAAAGTCAGAATTCTGAGATTAAAGTCAGAATTCTGAGAAAAAAGTCAGAATACTGAGATTAAAGTCAGAATTCTGAGAAAAAAGTTAGAATTCTGAGAATAAAGTCAGAATTCTGAGAAAAAAGTCAGAATTCTGAGAAAAAAAGACAGAATTCTGAGATTAAAGTCAGAATTCTGAGAAAAAAGTTAGAATTCTGAGATTAAAGTCAGAATTCTGAGAAAAAAGTCAGAATTCTGAGATTAAAGTCAGAATTCTGAGGAAAAAGTCATAATTCTGAGATTAAAGTCAGAATTCTGAGAAAAAAGTCAGAATTCTGAGAAAACAGTTAGAATTCTGAGATTAAAGTCAGAATTCTGAGAAAAAAGTCAGAATTCTGAGATTAAAGTCAGAATTCTGAGAAAAAAGTCAGAATACTGAGATTAAAGTCAGAATTCTGAGAAAAAAGTTAGAATTCTGAGAATAAAGTCAGAATTCTGAGAAAAAAGTCAGAATTCTGAGAAAAAAAGACAGAATTCTGAGATTAAAGTCAGAATTCTGAGAAAAAAGTTAGAATTCTGAGATTAAAGTCAGAATTCTGAGAAAAAAGTCAGAATTCTGAGATTAAAGTCAGAATTCTGAGGAAAAAGTCATAATTCTGAGATTAAAGTCAGAATTCTGAGAAAAAAGTCAGAATTCTGAGAAAACAGTTAGAATTCTGAGATTAAAGTCAGAATTCTGAGAAAAAAGTCAGAATTCTGAGATTAAAGTCAGAATTCTGAGAAAAAAGTCAGAATACTGAGATTAAAGTCAGAATTCTGAGAAAAAAGTTAGAATTCTGAGATTAAAGTCAGAATTCTGAGAAAAAAGTCAGAATTCTGAGATTAAAGTCAGAATTCTGAGAAAAAAGTCAGAATTCTGAGATTAAAGTCAGAATTCTGAGAAAAAAGTTAGAATTCTGAGATTAAAGTCAGAATTCTGAGAAAAAAGTCAGAATTCTGAGATTAAAGTCAGAATTCTGAGAAAAAAGTCAGAATTCTGAGAAAAAAGTCACAATTCTGAGAAAAAAGTCAGAATTCTGACTTTTTTCCCATACTAAACTGAAATAAAATTTTAAAATCAGTTACCTTTTTTATTTTTTTTCCACTGGCCCTAATTATATTCCGTATATAGAAAATCTATAGATAGTCCTGAAAAGGTTTTGCCTGAGAGAAGTTTCCTACAAACCTTACCCTGTTAGAAAAGATCTGCCAGGAGAAATTAGCTCCAATTCCAGCTAGCTGCTGGGAAAAGCTTTTAAAAATAAACCGGAACCATTAAAGTCACTCTGATTAAATGACCAATATTTTAATATAAATGGTTTTTCTCTTTTTTTTCTTTTAGTGTTTAATTATGCTGCTGTTTTCTTATGTGATTGTTATTATTTTTTAATCTGATTCGGATTTACTTGGTAAATTAAAGGTTAGAGATAACTATTTCTATTAATTTTTTTTTTTTTTTTTACATATGTTTGCGTTGGAGGAAAATAACCTCTAGTATCGTTGAAGCTTTATGCGGAGCCAACAGGAATCCGAGTCCCTCCATAAATCTTTAAATATCCCTTTAGCACCGATTGAAATTCAGACCTGGTCCCTCGCTTAGCCCCGGTCTTTACGGCGTCTGCCTTCACGGATTCAGCTGAGTTTTGTGTTCCTGTCTGAGATTTATTATCTCCCAGCCTGTCTGGTATTTTACTGTTTAATTACACACAATCGCAGCCATCACCAGGGTCAGTTACGACTGAATCCACTTTGCCTGTGCTGAAGCATTCACAGGGTCATTCGATGCCTCCGGGTTGGTTTAAAATGGCCGAGCTCACTAGATGACTGCTGAAGGGACCAGAAACACGGCGTAACCATAGAAACAAAGAAGAGCGGGGGATCTTTATGACCTGTTTGGATATGGCTTGAAAGTATGTTGTTAACATCTCACCTTTATGAGCAACAAATACGTCAGTCTGTTTATTTATACATTTAAACTGATAGTATTTAATATAAATAAACTAAATCAGCTGTTAAACCACATGATTTACTAATAAGTTCAGAATCAAATCGTCTAAATATAAATGTAATGCTTCTCTTTGGATTCATATGTTCAATCAAACATTAATATCTTTTAATAAATAAATTGCATTAACGACTAGGGCTGAAACAATTAATCGTGATTAATCACTTATTGAAGTAATCTTCAACTAACTTATTAATCGATTAATCTTTAACTGGAGTACAGAGACTTTAAAACATGTCTTAAGCTTACAGAGTGACCCAATTAGAGCAGCATTTATACCAAAATTATATAAAAAAAATTATGGAAACATTTTAGATAAAAAAAATGTTCTTCTATCAATAATCTGTATCTGGAACTCCTCTGGTGGATATTTTATCTGACAATTTAAGTGATTTGTAATTGTAGATTTAAGTGGCTTGTAATGAAAAGTGCCAAGGGTGTTGTTTAAAAAAAAAAAAAAAAGGCTTAGAAGAAATCTATGCTGAAATGTATGGAAACCCAGAGCGGTCATACTCAACTTTTTTAATTTCCCTTTATTGTCTCAAGATAACGACCTGACTATCAGATATTGATTTCTTGAGATAACGAGGTGATTAACCTGACTGGGTTCCCAGTCCATCCATGCCTGCGGCGCCTGTAGTTTTGCAGTCACGGTACCACGTTTGTGCAACTAATCAGTTTTTTAGTTTCCTTTTCTTTTGACTTATTGTCAGGTTGTGGTGGATGATTAGATTGCATGAAATACAGACAGACAAATCTGACTGTTGTTTAATTAAAAGTTTTAATCTGGCTCATTTTGGGCATTAATGCATCTTATAGCTGTTAGAGGCGGAGCACCGGGCTGTTCAGAAAACACCTGGAGGCATAGGTCTAACTGCATATGAATCAGTTTAAAATTTAAACACAGGTTTAAAAGTTAAACACAGGATTATTTACATAATTACTCATAGGCTGCCATGACGTATAAATCCTCTCCCGCTGTTGTGGTATTGAAGGATGGAATCAGTTTTAACACACACCAATCATCTCGTTATGCTTTGTTATCTTTAGATAATGACAAAAATAACTTGTTTTCTCGAGAAAACCAACGTGAAAAAGTATCGGAGCGACACCACCGCTCTGGGCTTCCGTAGAATTGATGTTTTTGGATTTATTTTTATGAATCAATACGCTACGTATTACTCCACACCAGTCTCCTCTTAACAACTAATCTATTTCCACCTATTTTCATCATTCCCCCCTTCCTCTCCTCTGATTGGTCCCATGATTCCCCCTTTCTCCGACAACAAAAAACAAAATTTAACCATCTTGATTTGACCATCCAGTTGTTACCAGTGCTTCGTCCTCTAGCAGCTAATTGTGGCTTTGTCTCCTCTATTGCTTGAAGTCCAAGCATGAGGTTATGCAAGCACTTGATGTACTTCCCAGAGCTAATGCTTGCAGATGCATGCACACAGCATGAGGATACATACTGTATATTACCCAACACTGCCCTGGTTGGCTTGTTAGGCACCGTGCATTTAGGAATACAGATCAGCGTGCATCAGAGGTTCATGCATGTTTCAATCCTGCTGGAGACTTTGTTTGAACTTCTTACATTCACAGAATATTTCTCTGATTTATTTATTTTTTTTTATCAGCATATATTAAACTGGCACATCATGCATGTAAGGTCTGATCTCATGTAGAGCTGATTTTAAATGAGCGCAGCTTAACCTTTTCTTTTCAGCACTTTTTGTTTTTCTGGAGTCTGAAAAGATTCATATCAGTTTTATAGCCGGAGTGTCTTGCACAGATACAGAAGAGCTACTTTGCTTAGAAAGTACATCCACCAGACTGTTAAAAGCTTCCTGGTGTGTTCAACACAACCTCAGGTGGTTTGTGGACAATTTCCCTGTAAGAGCATTGAGTGTAAAAACTGTCAGTTTTCAGACTGTGCATTCTGCAGCTCTGATTTTGATCTGTCTTTGCTCTTCATGCATACATTTCCTGCTTCAAACAGGCCACAGGGTCTTTGGATGGAAACTCCTGCCACCTGCTGTTTGCAGAAAATGCATAAACCCCGGTGTGATTAGTGACAAAAAGGAAGAAAAGAACTGCATGCTTGTCACCGAGTACAGTTGATTTTCCCCGTCTTGGAAAAGCGGATGATATCTTACAGAGATTCTGGCTACCTTGCATTAGAACACTAGAACCAGATACTTTTAGCCATTCTTTGGTCTGTAGGACAGTAATACCTCCACCTTTTTAGTTTTTTTACCAGTATTTCTCCTGCATATTTGAATCTATCCATTCACCTTTTGTCATATGTCCTTTAGAGGAGGGGTGGGCAATTCCAGTTCCTGGGGGCCTTTATCCTGCACCTTTTAGATCCATCCTTGGTCCACCGCCTGAATCAAATGACTTTGTTACCTCCTCAGTATGAAGACAGTTTCTCCAGAGTCCTCCCAATTATCTAATTGTTGGCAGAGAATGTTGCAGCTGTAAAAGACCACATTATCTATATTTATTCATTCAAGTCCCTTCAGATCAACATCTCCCGGCTTAAAAGGTTTACCATGAGCAGTTGCAAACTAAAAGGTCAATAAGAGAATCCAAATATATGAACATTTTAGTATAAGCATTTTACAGGATGAAAATCTGTCTTTAGAAAAGCAGTAAAACCGAATTTCAATTGCTTACAGTAAGTCTATAAAAAAATCTTTAAACTTTTCCCAAAATACAAAGGCATCAAGTATCATTGTGTTCTGGAGATTATCCCATTGCCATGCAGTCAAGTGTCCATATGCTGTTTTTTTTTTTATTTTAAAAAGGGCTATAAATAGGTAACCCGCCTCAGAGCCAACGCTGATTGGACGTTCGTTTGGTGAACGGCTCCAAATTTTCTTTAACGGAGAGTCTCCAGACTGATTAGCGAGTGAAATCTTGAAAGCTCACGAAATCAGGATGGTCTCATGAGGCTAGTATAGCAGGGGTAGCCAATTAAAAACCAGCAGTTTCCGAATAAAGAAAATCATCAACCAGTAAAGATCCAGAGACATTTTTTTATTATAATCTGTTACTTTAAACCGAATTTAGCACTGAAATAAAATGATGTGTTTATGCTTCCATGTTATACATTGAATTTATAAATAAAAATAAAAAATTAAATTTTTCCATAAAGTGTTTTTTGAAGTAGAGAACAATCGTTAAATTTGGAATATAGACAATTTCCTGATTCACATATTTTATAAAACACCTGAACTGACCCTGCACAGAATGTAACTAAAACTAAGACTAAACTAAGATGAGTGTTGCACCGATGCCTTTTTTTTGGCCCCGATACCGATACCCGATACCTGGCTGTGCAGAATCGGCTGATACCGATACCATATGTTAGAAATAGACGTGTGTGTATATGTGAAGAACTGCAAACTACTTGGATGTAAAATAATCACCATCATGGCTTCATGTCAAGCTGCTGCCTACCTTTTATGAAGCAGGAAAAAGACTAAAACAAAGTGAATCCAGTAGAACTTTTTATTGCCTACCTGGAATGGGTGACAATAGTTGAAGAAACCTTTTAAAGAGCGACGACTTATGGAAGTAATTATACCCAAACTAAAAACATATACACTATATTGCCAAAAGTATTTGCTCACCTGCCTTGACTCACATATGAGCTTAAGTGACATCCCGTTCCTAATCCATAGGGTTCAATATGACGTCGGTCCACCCTTTGCAGCTAGAACAGCTTCAACTCTTCTGGGAAGCCTGTCCACAAGGTTTAGGAGTGTGTTTATGGGAATTTTTGACCATTCTTCCAGAAGCGCATTTGTGAGGTCGCACACTGATGTTGGACGAGAAGGCCTGGCTCTCAGTCTCCGCTCTAATTCATCCCAAAGGTGTTCTATCGGGTTGAGGTCAGGACTCTGTGCAGGCCAGTCAAGTTCATCCACACCAGACTCTGTCATCCATGTCTTTATGGACCTTGCTTTGTGCACTGGTGCACAGTCATGTTGGAAGAGGAAGGGGCCAGCTCCAAACTGTTCCCACAAAGTTGGGAGCATGGAATTGTCCAAAATGTCTTGGTATGCTGAAGCATTCAGAGTTCCTTTCACTGGAACTAAGGGGCCAAGCCCAGCTCCTGAAAAACAACCCCACACCATAATCCCCCCTCCACCAAACTTTACACTTGGCACAATGCAGTCAGACAAGTACCGTTCTCCTGGCAACCGCCAAACCCAGACCCGTCCATCAGATTGCCAGATGGAGAAGCGCGATTCGTCACTCCAGAGAACGCGTCTCCACTGCTCTAGAGTCCAGTGGCGGCGTGCTTTACACCACCGCATCCGACGCTTTGCATTGCACTTGGTTATGTATGGCTTGGATGCAGCTGCTCGACCATGGAAACCCATTCCATGAAGCTCTCTGCGCACTGTTCTTGAGCTAATCTGAAGGCCACATGAAGTTTGGAGGTCTGTAGTGATTGACTCTGCAGAAAGTTGGCGACCTCTTCGCACTATGCGCTTCAGCATCCGCTGACCCCGCTCCGTCAGTTTACGTGGCCTACCACTTCGTGGCTGAGTTGCTGTCGTTCCCAAACACTTCCATTTTCTTATAATACAGCTGACAGTTGACTGTGGAATATTTAGGAGCGAGGAAATTTCACGACTGGATTTGTTGCACAGGTGGCATCCTATCACAGTTCCACGCTGGAATTCACTGAGCTCCTGAGAGCGACCCATTCTTTCACAAATGTTTGTAAAAACAGTCTGCATGCCTAGGTGCTTGAATTTATACACCTGTGGCCATGGAAGTGATTGGAACACCTGATTCCAATAATTTGGATGGGTGAGCAAATACTTTTGGCAATATAGTGTATATATATTAGGGATGGGACGATTTATGAAAACCGTCCGAACCGTTCGGTTCGACTGTCTCGGTTCATGCGCTGCTCCTTTTTCTCATAAGCGAAGCAGCGTAGCCGGGTGTAGCAGAAAGAAATCAGTTGTTGTGGAGAATTGTGTGGGTATGGGGAGTGGGAAAGAACAGGAGTTGGAAGACGCGCCAGCAGCACTTTATAGCTCTGCTGTATGGGACCACTTTGCATTTAGAGTGACCTACGATGACGGCAGAAAGAAAGTTGTGGATAAAAGTGCAACAGTGTGCAAGCATTGTGCAACACGTTTTGTTTATGCTAACAGCAACGTGACCAACATGTCAGGCTAATCCCGAAATCCCTCATACTCCGTCAGCGCTCCGCCCCGCTGCGCTCCAGACCGCCTCCACAAAGCAAAGCCTACAGCCTCCACTGTGGCTCCCGGCCGCTCCTCTCTGAGTTCCTTGGAGATGGTAGAGGGCATGCGCCAGATGATTACATTCAAAGCAGCAAAACATGCGGAAATGATCCATGGTTTCCGCGGATCATTTAAAATAATTACAATACATTATTTTTGGGGGGATTTTTTCATTAATTTCATACATTTTTATGGGATTTCGGTGTAACAATCAACATATACCGAAGCGAAGCGAACCGAAAACCGTGACCACGAAACCGTGAATCGAACCGAACCGTGGAATTTGTGAACCGTTCCACCCCTAATATATATATATAAATATTTTGCATTTAAGATCAAATAAAACATTTTTGTCTGTCCACGTGTTCTATCCATGTTCTATCTATGTTTCATCTGGTTTAATTCTGTAAAAAATCTTCTCTAAGGAACCTCGTCCTATCTGATTATTTATCGAATAATCAGAAAAATGAAAATAATCGTTAGTTGCAGCCCTAATAACATCTTAGTGAATACCACCCAAGTTTCTCCACAGAATTATGCTTCAAGCCACGTGTCTGATGTTCAGGCCTACTGCTTGAGTTTTCATTCTTTAGCACATCTGCCTTTTGTATCAATCCACTCTCTTTGCAGTCGGCTGTATGGATATTTTCTACAAACCACGTCTTACATGCGAGCTGCGTTTGAAGATGAATCCTTAAACTCAACAGATCACTGGGATCAGAATCAACAATGAGCTGGAGTTTTCCACCGCTCTGAAGTCATTGGCAGGCGGAGGATATCTGCCGAAGCACCTTCTGTGTAAACCAAAGTATAATGTGTTGTATTTTCATAGTGCTGTTCTGAGAATGTGTGTTGCATCAGTACCTGCACAGGAGCTGTTCTGCAGCTTTAGGTTTTCCACCAGCATGACTCCAGAAAGGAGGACAGCTCAACAGGAGGAACTGAATAAACAGGATTCCAGCTGCCATTCATGGCTGCACAGATATGGACTGGGATATATAGGCAGTCGCCTCACTGCTGCACATTTACTGAATCATTTGATTTTGGAGTATTTATTCCAGTGCTGCACTTAAATTTTATTTCTGTTTTAGTTACCTTTAGTTTGGTTTGAGGATTTTTAACATTATTCCACAATGTGAAGAAGATTGTAGAAAAGAAAAAAATGGGAGAGACAAATTGGTGAATCAGCAAAATAAAGCTAAAATACTACTTTAATCCTTTATAGGGTAAGTTTGCGTATTTGATCACTTGCATAACCTTTACAAACAGAGTCCCTCCCACCCCTCAGTGAATTCTAGAAGCACAAGATCTATATCCAGCCATTCAGCAAAGATTCTGCTACATGGCTGCACATCTTATTTTAGCATTTGACCAATTAGATGATATATTACTTACTGTAAATTAAGTTGGGGGGAAAAAAACAAGTCAAGAAAAAAAAGGTAAAAAGCTGATCGAAAAGCTTAATAAGTCTAGTTAACAATTATATTTATGTTTAAATGATAAAAAAATTTGTAGCATTAATGCCTCTAAGGTTATGTTGGACCATAAAGTGTTTTTCATTAATTTCTTATGGAAGCACTTTTGTTATTTTTCTTATAATATTCGGGCGAGTTGATGTTTCTTGTTATTACATTGACATTCATTTTTGCCATCAATATATCCATATTTTCTTAATGTTAAAAAAGGTAATAAGGTCTGGTCCTGGATTCCAACACTATTGGCTTGAAATGTTGATTTTGAAAGGATTTCACTGAGTGCCCTATAAAGGGTTAAATGCCTTAAAACCAAACCAACTCTACACTAACTCTCTAAAAATCAGCCAAAGCAGCCCTACCCTCTAACATTAGTTAAGTCAAATTTAGCAAAAACGTTAAATATTTGAGGTCATCAAACAGACTTTAATATTAGTCACTGAGGTGGATAATTAGTCACAGGAGGGATAATAAAATACACTTTTTGAATGAAAACTTTTGATTGGTGCAGGTGCACCTGAGCCAGTGGGCACCATTGGCAGAAATCCATCTTTTCCAAAAATACGTTTGATAATCTCTAAACAAAACGTGTTCACTGTCTTCCAGTAGTCATTACAGCTGAGAAATCAAATGAATCGCTCTGCTAGCTGGTTAATCTTCACGAGTCGTTTTCCACAATGACAATGGGGCAACAGTGGCGTTGGATGTAGGAGTTTGCCCTGAAATCGAAGGGTTGACGGTTCAAGCCCCGACTCCGACTTTCAGTGTCGTTGTGTCCTTGGGCAAGACACTTCACCTGCATTGTCTACTGATGGTGGTCAGAGGGCCCGGTGGCGCCAGTGTACGGCAGCCCCACTTCTGTCAGTGAGCCCCAGGGCAGCTGTGGCTACAATGTAGCTTGCCACCATCAGTGTGTGAGTGAATTGATGTGGTGTAAAGCGCTTTGGTCAAGTTACCTGACTTATTTATCTTGATATACTGTGTATATATATTGTTTATTCTTAATGCACCTTTTTCCTGTTTGAACCTTCTTTGACTTCTATGCCAATATGTGACAAGTAAATTTCTCCGCTGTGAGATCAATAAAGCTCATCTAATCTAATCTAATCTAAAGGCGCTATATAAGTACAGGCCATTTACCATTTACAATGGCGCTCATATAAATAAAACAAGGCGGTAAGGTACCAAATAGGAAATACGCAAAGTGTAGAGCGGATGTAGATTTGACCAATCAGAGGCCTCCTGTCTGTTGTCAACTACAACTTTGGAGAGGTGCAGCAGAGTGTCTGCAGAAGGAGGGTCATATCTGCGTTCACTGCGACGCACACGCAGAAAACGTATTTTTGAAGTATAAATCAGCCTTAAGTTATAAACACGTTCAGCGCTTGTCTGGAACACGTCAGATACGTTGATATACATTGGAGAGAAGTTCTGAATAAGTGTGGAGGTCCGTCCAGTAAGGCACAAGGACAAAGGCATATAAAAAAGTATTTTCTATTTATTTTCCAAAAAAATCTTCACTAAAAAGGACTTACATCAAATCTGAAAATAATTAACTAATATGTGCCCAAAGAAATCAACTAAGGCATACCTAACTCAGGATAACAAAACCCAAAAAACTGACCTCACACAATGAACACACAGGGGAATTTATACACAAAGGCTAGCCTACACAAACGAGGAGGGGTGGGAGATGAGACAAAGACAAACAATGCATAAACATAAATAAATAATTCAAACTAACACCTTTTGACTACAACACAGCTATCAAAAGAAAACAACATAACACCAAAAATGCTTTAACAGTTATGCCATAAGTGGAGAGAGAGAAGCAGACTCTAACATCCAGTCCCCTGCTTCCAGCAGCCTGATGGTACGTCCCACTTCCTGGTTTGCCTTTCAACCAGTCCTCTCCACTCAGCCAGTCCTTCAACTCCGCAAAGAAACGTAGTTAATTCAATTCAAATAAACAAAAGGTGTTTACTAAATGTGTGCACCCATAATAGCAAACAACCTAATGCCAAAAAAAAAAACACCACAAAAGTGAAATTATAAATGTACTGTGTGAAGACCTTTAAATTAATAAATACTAACACTGAGGAAAAGATGGAGGAACCTCCACAATAAGTTACTCAGAAGTTTAGGATGAGCGAGACGTTACGATTGATGAGTAACTGACACTGAACGGATGTCAACCATCAGCAATAACTGACCTGTAACCTATGCCCAATGTATGGCAAACGCTGGCATATGTCGAGTAATTGTGAGCATGCTCAAAATCGACGTGTGCCAGTGTGTTTCAGTGGCTTCAACGTGCTCATAACTTATCCAATGTTTGTGAGATTTTTCGTACAGCGTATGCTGGTCTAAATCGTCAAGGTGTGACAGTACTCTCGTGAGACCATCCTGATCTCGCGAGCTTTCAAGGTTTCACTCGCTAATCAGTCTGTAGACTCTCCGTTAAAGAAAATGTGGAGCCGTTCACCAAACGAACGTCCAATCAGCGTTCGCGAGAAGCACGACAGTTCAGTCTAAAGAACATGGTGGCTTCAGCCGATAAAACTAGCGTTAGCGTGGCTATCGAGCAAGTTTTATCGGAATTACAGAGTATTTCTTCACTGAAAGAAGAGCAAAACACTGCTCTGGAGGCTTTTCACAGAGGAAAAGATGTTTTTGCTCTTCTCCCAACTGGTTTCAGCAAGATTAGCCTGGCTGCTAGTACGTCATATGCTTCGTTGATCTGATTGGTTTATTTGGCACGTCTATCACCAACATAGGCCAATCAGCTAACCAGTATTTTCACCCCTTCCCAAAATTACTTCAACGAAAAGGTTTCCAGATGGATATGCGGAGCAAATCCATCTGGCGGAGTCGGGTTAGTGTGACAGGGGCTCTAGATAGATAGAGATAGATAGAGTTAAGGAAGTAGAACAGATCTGAAGATCCTTCATTACTCTTTATCCCTGAATATATTAGATAGATCAATTGAAGGCGCATTTTTTTTATTGTCTTGATGTGACGTCAGCCATATGCTGGTCTAAATCCTCAAGGTGTGTTCATCTGGTTTGGTCTGCCGCGGTTTCCGTAGACTCGTGAACGCGCTTTTAGGAAATCCTATACACTACTGTTTATGCTCTCAAAACATTCTAAATGACTTTGTTTCGAGTAAATTATGGACGCTACCCACTCAGGACACTTGGAATACATTGGACGAGCAGTATGGAGGAATATTGACACGTTTTTTGTGGACTTATGGACCTTTCTGCCTCGGGCGCCATAGACCTCCATTATTTGAATGTCAGCAGACAGCAAGAAGCCTCCCAGATCTCCAGATGCATTTGAGATATCAAAAAAGTACTCCAGAGTGTTGTTCAGCATGGGGGTGAGTAGAAAATGAAGGCTAATCATGTTTTGGGTGTACTATTCCTTTAAGGCAGAGTTTGAGAATTTGGTTCTCCAAAGTGGTTAAATAAGATGACAATTGAATTATTTATACATTTGAGATGAAATTAATATATTTTAAGGCTTAATTTTTAATTCAAACTAGGAAAAGGTTTGTCTGTTCCCTCCATTAGTAACTCAGCATGCACTCTGGCTGATGTTGATGATGACATTGATATGTTGAAAGTAGCAGAAATATGGTGTTATCAGAAAACAAGACTCTCATGGGATTTAAGCAAATTATTTTAAGCTGCCTGACTGGCTTCATCTGAACTGAGCAGCAAGATTAATTCATCTCTCTGAGTCTTTATTTAGCCTCTGTAGCCCAACGAGTCAGAGGGGCCGGAAAAGGACGGGATCCTCGTCAGCTTTCCACCCCAGGCACAATTGGCTGGCTCATTTGGCAATGCAAGGCAATTAAGTTTGCAGATAGCTGGCAAAAGAAAAAAAAAAAGGGAAGAGGGAGTATGTTGGATGAGGACAAAGAAGCAAAGAAGGAGTCTGAAGGGAAGTGGAGCAGAGTGATTTAAATGTTGCCTGGGGAGGTACATTAAGGTTGGGTTGACACAAGGACAGGTCGGCAAGCATTAAAGCCAGCCATAAAAAAGGTCAAAGCAGTGCGGCTGGAGTGATTACATGCATCAACTGATGGGGGAGTATTTACTTTACTCTCTGCTTTCTTGGCTAGGATTGCCTTAAACGTTCACTGAAGTAGATTAATAAAACACAGACTGTAAGTAACAACAGTAAAACCAAACGGAATAGAAATACTAAAATATGGCTATTTCTCCTCAAAATTAGCAGGTTTAATTTTTTTTCCAGCTCTGCATTTTAACCCATCCCTTTGGGGAGCAGTGGGCTGCCATAGGTAGTTTCATGGGGAGCAATCGGGGGTTAAGGGGCTTTGCTCAGGGATCCAGTGTGGCAGTCTGCAGGAGTTTAACTCAGAACCTCTGGATTCCAAGTTCAATGCCCTAACCACTAGGCCACCACCCCCCCAGACCCCTTTACCCATAGTCTATACGCATGTAACCTGACTCCACCAGATGGATTTACTCCGCATATCCATCTGGAAACCTTCCGTTGAAGTAATTTTGGGAAGGGGCGAAAATACTGGTTAGCTGATTGGCCTATGTTGGTGATAGACGGGCCAAATAAACCAATCAGATCAACGAAGCATATGACGTACTAACAGAGCGACGACAAAGAGGAGCCAATCGATAGATCAAACTCTTGCCTAAACCAGTCGGGAGAAGAGCAAAAACATCTTTTCCTCTGAGAAAAGCCTCCAGAGCAGTGTTTTGCTCTTCTTTCAGTGAAGAAATACTCTGTAATTCCGATAAAACTTGCTCGATAGCCACGCTAACGCTAGTTTCATCGGCGGAAGCCGCCATGTTCTTTAGATTGAACTGTCGCGCTTCTCGTTGCGTCACACCTCAACCCGCCTCAAAGCCAACGCTGATTGGACGTTCGTTTGGTGAACGGCTCCAAATTTTCTTCAACTGAGAGTCTCCAGACTGATTAGCGAGTGAAACCTTGAAAGCTCGCGAGATCAGGATGGTCTCAAGAGGCTAATATGCATGCGCTGGATGTCAGATTTGCGTTTATCCCTTTAGTTTGGTACGAAAAATAGACTTTAAACTACCATAACGGGTGTGTACCCCTTTAGTCATGTTAAAAAATAATAATTTAAGGTCAGATCACCTTATGCTTTAAAAAACACCAAAAAGTAAGTATTTAAATAGTTTTTTTGTACATGACTGAAAAATAAACTATAACCTACCTACCATTGAGGTAGGTTATAGTTTATTTTTCTTAAATGGGTATGCTGGGCTGACAGAACACCAGCAAAGAACTGGAAAAGTACATAAATAAGCTGCACCAGGCTGAAATCTGCTGATTCACTGAAATGTCTCCCACCAAACTTGGTTTCTTACTGTAAGTGAAGGTGGAGAATCAGCCACCTTCCATGCTTTTAGATGTACTGTTGTTCATAGCATCCATCATTCTGCTACTTCAGAGATGCAAAGCAGTTTTAGCAGAGATTCCTACCATCCCAACATCACCATGATGGGTGGAATATGCTAATTGGTCCTAATCTAATCTGATCACAGAGAGCTGAAATGATCTTATCATCAGGCAGCTATTGGTGGGTAAAATCAGTTTTTTTTAACATTTAAACTTAAAGCAGGCAGCAGTGACGCTCTAAGTAACTCAGACAAGTTCCAGTTTTTGATAGCTTGATGACTGGGTCATCGTTTCCAAAACTGCAGCTCTGACGACCTTAAAGCCCTCTGACCAGAACACACTGAACCAGTAACTTATATAGCTTTAAACTTTCTTCCGCTTGTTTTTGTCATGAAACAAGGACAGAGGGACCCAGTATTCAAGGAGAGACAGTCAGTAGAAAAGTTCAAAACGTTTATTAAATAAACAAACAAAACAAAAGCGGAGCTGTGGCTCGTGGACACTGCAGGATGGGGAGCGGGGCAACGCTCAATCACAAACACTCTGCAGGGGAAACACAGGAAAGTGACCACGATCATCTGACAAAGTATGATTATCTGAGTTGGCCACTTACCTGGTTTAACAGTCCAGTCCTAGAATGTCCCCAAGTGCCACAGTTCCAGAGGTCCTGCTGGAAGCTGATCCTGGTCAGGGATCCAGAACAGACAGGGACAGGATCCAGATCAGGCAGGAACAGAAACAGGTGGCAGGATCCGGACTTCCAGGCATCCACAGGCTCCCAGGAGGGTTCAGAGTCTGACTGGGACCAGAAGCATGACCAGGTGGTCACGCAAAGGAGCAGACAGGATCAGGTGCAGACAGGCAGGCTCAGTGGAAGAGGGTAGCCGAGACAGGACGAAGAACCGGAACTGGATGCAGGACTTTAAACTGGTCTCCTCCCTGGAGCCAGGCTTACTGGATAAAAACTGAACCTCCCCACATATTGAGCCAAAAACCCAGAAGACTCCGCGGGGGAGGAACAGTGGACGATCAGGAGACGAGACAAACACTAAAACCCTCTTTCCGCTGGCAGCTAGGATCCTGGACATGTACCATGAACTAAAACTGAACAGACAGACTGACAGAAAGATAAGTAATGATCTGGCACTGAATGCTCAGGCTGAACTGAATATAAACCAGAGGAAACAGGTGAGAGGAATAAATTATAATTGAGGCAGGGAGGGAAAACAACAGGTGAAAGGAATGACTAATTAAAGGGGAGCAAACAGGCCAGATCATGACAGTTTTTGCCTCTGGTATACCTACATTCCCCCACCATGGGAGAATAAAAGTCTTTCTATTCTATTCTATTCTATTCTATTCTATTCTATTCTATTCTAGACTTCAGGTGTTTTAAGATGTCATAAGTCTGTTAACTTGTTTGGATGAGCCATTAGCTCAACTATCCTCTTCAGATGTTCAGCTGCCTGCTCCGTATAACAGCTATTAAATGCTGATTAGAACACCTGAAGTATCCCTTGAACTCCTGTTATGAACAAGTGTCTTCAGAGTTTAAAGTCTAAAGTGCATTTTGACTGCATTCAACTCTGACCTTTGTACCTCAGGCTGTTACTGTGCTTCTTATTCAGGTGATGACTGGAAAAAAATTAAACCACAATGACTATTTTTTAACATTTTAATTTGTTGCTTGATGTTGACTCATTAAAAATAGCAAATAGTATAACGTTGACAAATTCATGTTTTAGTAGCACCGGCTTGACCTTGCCTACTTCTCATTATGTGCAGCGATGCTTTTATTGTGATGTTTATTTTTGCCACATTTTCACATGTTTGATGCATAAGCTTTCATTTTGTAACCTCCTTATAAATTATCAGTGTTGTAGGAGGCAATCACAGCATCCTGTGAACAAACAGCATCACAATTTAAAGCCAGAGTTATTTTAAAGGTTGTGTTTTAACAGCTTGATGATCTGTATAAACTGCTGTGCTTATTACTCAGAAGTAAAGGTTTAATTAAACTCCTGCAGGTTTGAGTAGACTGTCTACTGAAGCAAGGCTGTAAAGCTAAATGGGGGGTAAAAGTGAGTGTTTTTCAGCTGAGAAGATCATCAGAGTAATGGAGGGGTGCAACTATGTCTGCACGTTGGTTTATTTATGACAAGAAAAACTTTAAACAAGTGCTGATGGAGAGAATATATAAAAATGGCTAGGGTTTATTAAAAAAACTAAAGCAAATACGGATAATATATTTGCTCTTCAGAGACGATCTCTACACCTCTGTCCCTGTATAAGTCCATGTTCAGTATGCAAAGGAGACGAACTGATATTTCATTGATTTTCTTTTTTTATTATTCTGAAAGTGCTCAACCTGACATTTATATCTCCTCGAAATTAATGTGGCATCACCAACTCTGCTCTTTGGTAAAAGGGCAGAGAAGCAAGAGTGCACATAAAGATGGATTGAAAAGTTATGTAAACTGCAGAAAAATAATTCAATTTCCATCTTATTTAACCACTATGGAAAAGCTGTGCTTCACATGCCCTTAACTGCTGTCAGCAGGAACTGGGCCGGTTGGCTAGGTACTACCATCTATTGAAACAGAATGTGCAGATTAAGAGGACGTTCTTCAAATAAATATAAAATCACAATCTGGATGCTTCGTCTTCAGTCTGACTGCATTCCTTACTCCCAGTGTCCTCAATTTGTTAATGTGAACAAAGTAACTGTTGCTTTGTTAGCGCTGTTGCTAGCTGTGCTCAGTAGCTAACAGGTTAGCCTCTTTTAGCTTAGTCAGTTAGCCACATTTTTTATATATATTTTATATTTTTTTATTTTGTTACAGGGTTTCCACAGGTCATTAAAAGCCAATAAAAGTCATTACATTTTTATTATTTTTTAAATCAAGGCCCGAATTGGCATTGAAATTCATTAAATGTGATTATCATTGCATTTAAAATGCTTTATTTTTGTCCCGATATATATATATATATGTGTATATATATATATATATATATGTGTATATATATATATATATATATATATATATACAGTGGGGCAAAAAAGTATTTAGTCAGCCACCAATAGTGCAAGTTCTCCCACTTAAAAAGATGAGAGAGGCCGATAATTTTCATCATAGATATACCTCAACTATGAGACACAAAATGTAAAAAAAAAAATCCAGAAAATCACATCGTCTGATTTTTAAAGAATTTATTTGCAAAATATGGTGGAAAATAAGTATTTGGTCAACCACAAAAGTTCATCTCAATACTTTGTTATATACCCTTTGTTGGCAATGACAGAGATCAAACGTTTTCTGTAAGTCTTCACAAGGTTTTCACACACTGTTGCTGGTATTTTGGCCCATTCCTCCATGCAGATCTCCTCCAGAGCAGTGATGTTCTGGGGCTGTCGCTGGGCAACACAGACTTTCAACTCCCTCCAAAGATTTTCTATGGGGTTGAGATCTGGAGACTGGCTAGGCCACTCCAGGACCTTGAAATGCTTCTTATGAAGCCACTCCTTCGTTACCCGGGCGGTGTGTTTGGGATCATTGTCATGCTGAAAGACCCAGCCACGTTTCATCTTCTATGCCCTTGCTGGTGGAAGGAGGTTTTCACTCAAAATTTGACGATACATGGCCCCATTCATTCTTTCCTTCACACGGATCAGTCGTCCTGGTCCCTTAGCAGAAAAACAGCCCCAAAGCATGATGTTTCCACCCCCATGCTTCACTGTAGGTTTGGTGTTCTTTGGATGCAACTCAGCATTCTCTCTCCTCCAAACACGACGAGTAGAGTTTTTACCAAAAAGTTCTATTTTGGTTTCATCTGACCATATGATATTCTCCCAGTCATCGTCTGGATCATCCAAATGCTCTCTAGCAAACTTGAGACGGGCCTTGACATGTACTGGCTTAAGCAGGGGGACATGTCTGGCACTGCAGGATTTGAGTCCCTGGCGGCGTAGTGTGTTACTGATGGTAGCCTTTGTTACTTTGGTCCCAGCTTTCTGCAGGTCATTCACTAGGTCCCCCCGTGTGGTTCTGGGATTTTTACTCACCGTTCTTGTGATCATTTTGACCCCACGGGGTGAGATCTTGCGTGGAGCCCCAGATCGAGGAAGATTATCAGTGGTCTTGTATGTTTTCCATTTTCTAATAATTGATCCCACAGTTGATTCCTCACACCAAGCTGTTTACCTATTGCAGATTCAGACTTCCCAGCCTGGTGCAGGTCTATAATTTTGTTTCGGGTGTCCTTTGACAGCTCTCTAGTTTTGGCCATGGTGGAGTTTAGAGTGTGACTGTTTGAGGTTTTGGACAGGTGTCTTTTATACTGATAACGGGTTCAAACAGGTGCCATTAATGAAGGTAACGAGTGGAGGACAGAGGAGCCTCTTACAGAAGAAGTTACAGGTCTGTGAGAGCCAGAAATCTTGCTTGTTTGTAACTGACCAAATACTTATTTTCCACCATATTTTGCAAATAAATTCTTAAAAAATCAGACAATGTGATTTTCTGGATTTTTTTTTCTCATTTTTTCTCTCATAGTTGAGGTATATCTATGATGAAAATTACCGGCCTCTCTCATCTTTTTAAGTGGGAGAACTTGGACTATTGGTGGCTGACTAAATACTTTTTTGCCCCACTGTATATATATATATATATATATATATATATATATATATATATATATATATATATATATATATGTATATATGTGTATATATACATATATACACATATATTTATACATATATATATATATATATATATAAACAAAAAAAACAAAAAAAAACTAAAACTGTTTTCTCACCCCTCGTGGGGTCGTATGTGTCATCCTCAAGCTCGGGTCCTCTACCAGAGGCCTGGGAGTTTGAGGGTTCTGCACAGTATCTTAGCTGTTCCTAGGACTGCGCTCTTCTGGACAGAGACCTCTGATGTTTTACCTGGAATCTGCTGTAGCCTCTCCCCCAGTTTGGGGGTCACAGCCCCCAGTGCTCCAATTACCACTGGCACCACTGCTGCTCTTACTTTCCACATTTTTTTCTAGCTCCTCTTTCAGCCCTTGGTATTTCTCAAGCTTCTCGTGTTCTTTCTTCTTGATGTTGCTGTCGCTTGGGATTGCCACATCTATCACTACTGCCTTCTTCTGCTGTTTGTCGATCAACACGATGTCTGGTTGGTTAGCCATCAGCATTAAATTAGAGTTGCTCATTCCTGTATAAACCCTGTTTTAACTTGGTGTCAACAGCATCCTTTTTTATTGTCTAAAATCGCTTTAAAACTCATTTTTTAAGATGTTTCATTCGTCCTCCTCTGCCCTCAGATGTTAATAAAAAGAATATGAAACAAGCTGAGACTTTTTTTTTATCACCTTGTTAAATGTCAGAGCTCAGACAGTCTGAGAAGGCAGGACTTTCCTTCAAGACTGACAATGATTGTTTTCTACTTTCGGCTGCGACTTAACACCAGGTAGTTGTCAATAGAAAGCTCCGCCCCTCTCACCACCTGGTTTCCCCAGACATGCCGCCATAGATCAGATGAAAAAAAAAAAAATCTGCCCATTGAACTACAGCCTATGATGTCCTGGTCCCAAGAGCACGTATGGAAACCTTTATGCTTGAATACTTTGTTTGTTACAGACAATCCATGACGAGCACAGACGTCTACCACTTCTTCACAACACTACTTAGGTTCAGATCAAGAGAGCCATTTCTCCTAATCCCACCCCTCCAGGTCTCACTGCGTTGAAGTCCCCCTAACAGAAGAAAGGGAGTCCTCAGTGGGGACACTCTCCCATACCCAACAGAGTGGATAATCTGAACTGCTTTTTGTAGCATAAGTACAGACAACAGTCAGAACCTGTTCTCCTATAGTAGTAGCCATTCAAAATTTCCCCACTTTCCTTGATGGCTCCTTGGCTGGTCCCCTTCAATTCCTTTTTAACATCAATCTTTGTACTAAAATATTCTTTCTGTCATGATTTGTGGACATTAAGATATAAAGAGGAGCATCATCTCCTGGTAAGACCCTGTAATTCAGTGAAAGGATGGAGTCAGAGTAAAAACACATATTCACCCAGGAAAAGAAGGGAATCACTCCAGTGGCTGGAAGTTGTAGGGGATTTTTCTGGGAGTTGCAGGGAAGTGGGCTGCCATTCGGCTGGCGTTTGACTGGGAAGGGCCATTTTGAATGGCTGCTGCTGTATGTGGACAGGGAGGTACCCTAACCTCTCGTTTACTGAGGTTAGGGTACAGGAACCAATCTATTTGTGATAAAACGAGCTAGGGGAACAGATTGATTGATTTGATTTGATTGTTTTTTATTGGTTGGTTGGGTTCCAATGCAAAGTTTCCTACGGAGCCAAATACTCCATATTCTTCCAGTAGGATCAGACCAGTCAAGTGCTGTGCCACAAAGACTGACCCAGTTCTCCAGTTGCTCAAATAATAGACCACGATCAACAGTCTCAAATGCTTCACTGAGTTCTAATAATACCAGCAGTGTAGCTCCTCCACATTCCCCATTCCTCATGTCACCGAACACCTGGACGTTTAAGAAGTTGCACTGATCTCTTTATTCAGTCATTTATTTTGTTACAACCATTAAAACAGATCGTTTTATTTTAGTTATTGATACGTGTTGATATCTTTTCTGTGTGTGTCTTCACTTTTGCCTATATGCAAATTTCTTGCTTATTATGTTTTAGCCCAGTGTTAAAGTAATAGGCAAACAAATAACCTGCTAACAAAGTGTCATGTGCTGTTATATTAGCACTCCTTGTGTGACTTTGACCTTAGAATGCCCTGAAACACATTAGCCTGTGTTCCTGACCATTAATTTCCACTAAATGCATACAATTGTTTATTGCCCCGAGAAGGGCCAGTAAAAAAGAAGACTAAGTGAATCAGCATGTAATATTATTTCCCTCAGACAACCTTAGAAAAGGCAACAAAAACAAAACTAGAGATGTATATATATTCAACCTTTGCAAACTTTTCTTTTCTTTTAGAGAAACACCTTTTTGGTTTAGCACCATCTCACTCTATTATATAAAAAAAACAATGGATTATGTTTTCTCTTGAAGCCTTTTAATTGTTAATCAGTAAATATTTTTAAATTTCTGTCACAACAACAAAGAGAGAGCAGAACATTAGAGATTAAACTATTCTGCAGAGTGGGAGAATAGAGATAGAATGATGAAAAAGGGCTCCCTATGTCCTCCAGAGGTCTAAGGCTATAGCAGCATAACTATACAGATAAAAAAACTTGAAAAAGGTCATTGTTTAAGTCTTCTCTGCATTCACACAGAGGAATAATCGCCATAAGAAGTCAGCACCAAAATGCATATTTCACACCTTGATCCTGGTTTGAATCTAAGCCAAATGCGTTATCTGTACATTTGTAGCATGAATCTCAACAGGTTCTGAATAATTTGATCCATGGGGAATTCCTGATAAGATAATACATCGAACAGGAAAAGTATGCCTGCACTAGGCACAATATCACAATATTTGCATTTTAATATATATATATATATATATATATATATATATATATATATATATATATATATATATATATATATATATATATATATATATATAGTACGTGACGGCTGCTTTGTCCCTAATTAACTTTGGAAGTTAGAAGTTATAGATTGCTGCTAACCTTTTAGCAATCCATGAAACTAATTGCCCAGGCAGCACTTGAGGTAGTCCTCAATAGTCAGGCTTTCTTTTTGAAAATAACACTTTCCGCCAACATGTGCTTTGTACTGCAATTAGTAATTACTTAATAACTTTAGATATGCATTGTCCCCCTTGGTTTTTCTTGATTCAATGGAAAATTGTGTCATTGGATCATTTAGTGCCCAGAGAACACCTTAATTACAGGTATTGGATTAGCTGTTTAGATGGGTGTTAGCAGAATGTGTCCAGGGACTTAGTGAACTAAGGCAGAGGGTGAATGAGGTGAAAAATTGTGTATATGTGAAAAATAATCCTAGTTGGTTTGTGATTGTCCCTCTTTAGTTGTGCTGTGGAATAACAGAGCGCAGGCCGTACTTTGAAATTGGGCATAAATCAAAAATATCTGCGACAAGCTCATTGCGACACACTGCTGCAGGTCCAACTTGGTCCAGAGGACCACGCAGGGGTGGAAAGTAATGAATTACATTTACTCAAGTTACTGTAATTAAGTACTTTTTATGAGTAATTTGTAATTTTCTGAGTAGTTTTTAAAATATGTAATTTTTACTTTTACTCGAGTAAATTTTAACCTAATTCAATTCAAAAGAGTTTATTTCTATAGCGCCAAATTCATAACACATGTCATCTCAAGGCACTTTACAGTTCAACCAGATCATACAGTCAAATTGATTCAAAGTTTTCTATCTAAGGAAAACCAGTTGATTGTATCGACTCATTGACTCTTCAGCAATCCCTCACACTAAGCATGCTTGTAGCGACAGTGGAGAGGAAAAACTCCCTTGTGCTGTGAGGAAGTATGTTCCTTTAACCTGACTCCGCCAGATGGATTTGCTCCGCATATCCATCTGGAAACCTTCCGTTGAAGCAATTTTGGGAAGGGGCGAAAATACTGGTTAGCTGATTGGCCTATGTTGGTGATAGACGGGCCAAATAAACCAATCAGATCAACGAAGCATATGACGTACTAACAGAGCGACGACGAAGAGGAGCCAATTGATAGATCAAACTCTTGCCGAAACCAGTCGGGAGAAGAGCAAAAACATCTTTTCCTCTGAGAAAAGCCTCCAGAGCAGTGTTTTGCTCTTCTTTCAGTGAAGAAATACTCTGTAATTCCGATAAAACTTGCTCGATAGCCACGCTAACGCTAGTTTCATCGGCTGAAGCCACCATGTTCTTTAGACTGAACTGTCGCGCTTCTCGTTGCGTCACACCTCAAGCCGCCTCAAAGCCAACGCTGATTGGACGTTCGTTTGGTGAACGGCTCCAAATTTTCTTTAACGGAGTCTCCAGACTGATTAGCGAGTGAAACCTTGAAAGCTCGCGAGATCAGGATGGTCTCACGAGGCTAATGTTCTTTAGCCCAGCTGATCGTTTGCAGGTGTGGATTTCCACTGAAATACGCCTTGAAATCGATTATAAGACTTTGTGCTCAATTCGATTCATGACTCATCCTTTTTTTGCATTAAATAACTCAAAGTAACTAAGTAACTTTTGCTCAAATTACATTTTAAATGAAGTAAGTTTGTACTTTTACTTGAGTAAATTTTGAGATGGGTAATTTTACTTTGAGTAGAATTTAAGTAAAGATACTTTTACTCAATTAAAATTTTTTAGTACTCTTTCCACCTCTGGGACCACGTTATGTTTCAAGTGTGTTTCTGCTCCAGCTCACCTGTATTAAATGATTACATGCCCTTCTCTGCAGCCACTTAGGGCTGCAGAGTACGGTGGCCCTGAAGTGCAAACTGCAACTACAAATCTAAAAGCGCAACTACATTAAGGAAATCGCAACTACATAAAGCAAAGCGCAACTACATTAAGGAAAACACAATTACATTAACCTACCGGAAAAGGTGGGTACCAGTGGGAAACATGAGACATCACTGATTGGACAACGGCGCTGATTGGACAACGGCGCTGATTGGACAACGGCGCCGTTTGACCCTTGAACCGGAAGTTGCGTCGTCTGAACAGTCCAGCTTCTTTTAAGTGTGTTTTCAGTGTACGCAAACTAACTGAAATTTCGTGATTAGTCTTCAGCATATCCAGTATCACCTCCTATGTATGTCCTGATTCAAAATATTCCTGGATAACGGCAGCTATGTTTGGGGCGCCGACATTATCCATGTTTTCAAAAGCCGCAGCAGGCAGAATGACTTCCGGTTCAAGGGTCAAACGGCGCCGTCGTCCAATCAGCGATGTCTCATGTTTCCCACTGGTACCTACCTTTTCCGGTAAGTTAATGTAATTGCGTTTTCCTTAATGTAGTTGCGCTTTTAGATTTGTAGTTGCAGTTTGCACTTCAGGGCCACCGTAGCAGAGGCCTGTTAATCACCCATTTATTTAAGTCAGGGGTTAGAAGCTAGAGAAACAACATGTAGGACAGTGGATCCCAAGGACATAGTTTGAAAACCACTGACCTAAGGAATGGAAAGTGTTTGGCTAATTGACTTCAAAAGGGCTGTAGACACAAGAAACCTGCCAAATATCACCGATAATTACTTTTTCACTATCTATTTAAAAGTTTGTGTTTTTCAGAAGCATCCCTCTGCACAGTGATTCTGTATTTTACGGCAGATAAAACAGCTGCTACTAGTAATTAACTCACAAAACCCTTTGTTTAGATTGAGGCTAAAATAGGACAATCTGCTTCTGGGTTTTAGATGATATTTGTCTTCTTTTTACTCTTCACTTCATTTTTGAACCACAAAGAATAATCTTACTAAAAAGCCAAAGGGTAATTGACATCTATTCAACATTTGGCTTCACGTTTTCTGGAATAAATTATTTGGTTCTATACGTTGCTTTAGGCTTGTGTTTGAACTGATTTTTTTTTTATCAAATAGATTTTTTTTTATGTCCTGATTATAGAACGGCAAAAACTGAGTCTTATATAAAGCTCTTTAACTCCACAGATTTGCCACAGAGATGGGAAATATGTTAACATGGTTGTTTGGTTCGATGCGTTGGGGAATCTTACTGACCTTGTGATATCATTGTATTTTAATGGGTTTTTCCCTCTATCAGATTTTCTGTTTTAAATAACCTGAGGGTCTACATGGACTGCACAACATTTCGCAAACCCCTGTAGCAGATTTTACTATTTTAAAGCGACGATTTTTTCTACGTTTTCTTTTTTCAAACAGCTGCATGTTGTGCATTTTATTAGGATTTAGTCTGCTGCAACATGTGCTTTCTTTATTTTACAGGTTTTATAAATGGAAATCTGAAAAATATGTGCATTTCAAATCTTTTTTTAACTATAAAATTTGCCCTCTGGCAATATTTTGTAGAAACGTCTTTTGATGAATTTCGAACTGCAATTCTTTTAGCTTATATTGCTGCAAATATTGCCCTTTTTTAGGTAGTAAAACAACTTGGGATTAGTCAAATTGGATGGAGATTAACATGTTTAAACAGAGATTTTCTACTAGATTTAGGTCTGGACTTTGACTAGGCCATTATAACAGATGATATGCTTCGATCTCTACAGTACACCATTTCTATTTAGCCCTGCCTGTGTTTAGGACTGTTGGTCGAAGAGACGACCCTCTGACCCGAGTTTAAAGTCTTTTAAACATTTTTCTCCAGATTGTACCTGTATTTAGTCCCATCCATTTTCCATTCACATTTACCAGCTTCCTCGATCTGACTAAAGAAGAGCAACACTTGAATCGATCCTTTCCATTTGAGAATGATTTTGGTTCATTTTTCCTTAAGGTTTTTTATTCATTGCTCTTTAAGTTTGGACTTTAATGTGTGAGACTCTAATCCTGGTTTCATCAGGAAGTTATTCTTTGTTAAAAGTCAGGTCTGTCAATTCTGCGAGAAGATTGTTGCCTCCTCAATAAGGAAAGCCCTTGTCACACCTCGACTGGCATGGATTATTTTTGTCTATCAGAAGATCCCTGCATGTTTGATGCTCAGCTGTACATTTGCTCGAAGCATTTTACCGAAGACAGCTTTTAAAACCTTGGACAGTTCAAAGCAGGATTTGCTAAACTTCTTTTATTGAAACGAGGGGCTGTTCCGACAGTAAGGCCACCACAACCGCAAACTGGAAGTAGGAATCTGTTAAGCAGTTGATAGCAATGCTAGCATAACTATGGTGACCAGATTTGGGTTTCTGAAAAGAAAGACACTTATTTTTTTTGGGGGGGGGGGTTATGAAGTGTTGACTGCTTGGCCGCTGACTGGACCAGACCTCAGCTGAGAGCCATGAGCCGCCCATCCTCAGCTGGAGGGGGGGAAGCGTTAGGGCAGCAGGCAGGGGGAAGCATGGGGCCGCTGTTGTCCACGCTACGGTCACCGTGTCGGTCCCCCGTTGGTGCCCCCGGCGCCGGGGTTCCCGGACCAGCCCAGGAGCTAATGGCTCGATTTAAATCGACCAAAATCCAGGACGATTTAGAAATTCCCCCGGGACATTTTTTTTAGGTATGAAAACTTGAACATATCCGGGAAAAAGAGGACGTCTGGTCACCCTACCATATCATAAATTTAATGTTTCAGTGACTGAGTGCTTGTTGCTATGATGCGTCTTTGCTCAGCCGCTTTGCTCGTTGTAAACCGACCAATCAGAGCACAGTTCATCTAAATATTCATGATCATACCATAAAAGGAAGAAAACCTGTGGTTTCATTCTAGGGCTTTTAACCAGGCTGCATTAGGGCTCATAGAACAGCTAATATGCCATTTTCAGGCCAACCAATGTTACACACCCTATTCAGAGACCTGCAGGACCAGATACCCTATAGAATCATTCTAACACCCCTTTAAGCAAATTCATGCTACTGTAATTTGCATTGCAAGTGGGGTGGCCACTGGGGTGTGGCCACCCCTGGCGGAACCACTGCTGCTAACCTAATTGGTCATAAAGTTAAACTTTATAGATCTGGGCAAATAAACAGGCTAAAACCTTTTTCGCATTATCTATGAATTCCATGTTTGTCCTGTTAAAACTTTCAGCATTATAAGCAATTTTGGTGCAACCTTCTTTTGTAATTTTTATTCGCTGATAGTTGATGCATTGTTGTGTGTGTGTTTGTTTGTGTCTGTCCCTGAGGAGGATCATATTTCTTTAGCTTTTGCTTCTGTGTGGGTGAGGATCCCCAGAGTGAGCTAGTTTTACTCGAAGCTGTCCAAGTTGAAACAGAAGTTCCTCAGGGGGGAGAAGTTGAGAACACGAGGAGCTCTGACATCACCTGCTAACATGAAAAGATCTTTGAACCTAATCTCTTATTGTCTGTGCCTTAAAAGGAAGCTCAGTTGTCTGTTTTGTGCTTTCTCCTAATCAGCAGTGCAAAGCAGCAGCAGGCTGGTTATCTCATGTTCCAGCACATAGTTGTAGCCTTCACACCCTGCTTGATCTTTCGGTCCCTGCAGCCATTGCATCCCAAACCTTAAATATCCCCCCTTCCCCTTAACCTTGGCTGAAATGTTTTTGTTATCACGGCGCATAGTGATATAAAAATATCAGTAACTTGGGTTGCAGCACCGCACCAATTTTCCTCCCCTCTGCATCTGTTGGAGTGTGAGCTCAGCTCTTCTTATCAAATAAATTGGACAGTGGCTATTTCCCCGATTGCCTCCTCAAAAAGGTTCTGGCTCACCAGAGGTCTTCTGCTTCTGGCTGGACCTGATGGGAAAACTACTTAGAATAATTGTCTTTCAAAAGAGCTCTTCTAAGCCAGCGCTGTCAGCTCCGTGCTCCTGCATGTGTATGCAGAGGGTGTGTAACTGAGATGCAGGAGCTCACAAAGAGAGAAAAAGGAGATGGTATTGCTGTGATTATGTGTTTAACATGTTTTCACCTATAAGCTTGTGTACCTTTTTTATTATTCTGCTTTGTTTGGTTATTTCTGTTAAAATATTTTTTGCTTCTGACAGGAAAGTGTTCTCCATTTAGCTTTGGATAATATGGTGAAGGTCATACAACATTGGCGTTTAAACCAATCCAGCTCTATCATTAGTAGAGTATATATCCAACTAACCCCCGCTGCGCTCCAGACCGCCTGCTCAAAGCAAAGCCTGCAGCCTCCACTGTGGCTGCCGCTCCGCTCTGAGTTCCTTGGAGATGGTAGAGAGCATGCGCCAGATGATTAAATTCAAAGCCGCAACACATGCGGAAATGATCCAGGGTTTCCGCGGATCATTAAAAATAATTACAATTCATAATTTTTTTAGGATTTCTTCATTAATTTCATTAATTTTTATGAGATTTCGTGGTAACAATCAACATATACCGAACCGAAAACCGTGACCACGAAACCGTGAACCGAACCGTGGATTTTGTGAACCGTTCCACCCCTAATATATATACGTATATATTTATTTATATATATATATATATATGTGTGTATATAATACATTTTGAATAAGTTGAGAGGAGGAACTGATAACATTTGTAATTGCTGTGTAAATTTAGCCAACATCCTGTCTTAATAAATTCCACCCAAACAGCAGAAAGTACATGTCAGTCACATGAATATATGGAAATAAACTGTTTGCTTTTTCTAGCCCCAATTAAAGATGGTCTCCTATCTTCAGTGCTCTTTGGCTGAGAGGCGGGGCACATTCAGGACAGGCCTCCACTCCATCACACACACAAATTCATACCTAGGGGCAAGTTAGAGAAACCAATTAATCCAACACGTTTGTGTTTGAATAAAGTGAAGAAGACTGAATATCCAGAAAGAAAAATATGTATGAAGTTTGAGAGAAACTGCAAACTCGATTTAAACTTTGGATGTTCTTTATTTAACGCAGCAGTGCTAATAAATGCTTAACTGTGAAGCTACTCAATGGGAAAATAATTTATTACGGTAATTTTTGGGGGGATTTATTTACTAATAAAAAAAAATTCAAATTTGTAAAGGTGAAAGGGGATTTTTGTAGCTAATCTGCCGTAAAGTTCTAAGAGGCAGTAATTTCTCTCACTTTCCACTGCAGATAAAAACAAGAAGGGACATCGATAGAATGTGGTCAGTCAGCTTAATTAGAAATGCACTCGTAAGGCTTTTCTCCTTTTTTCTGCTCAGCTGTGTTCTCCCCCCCAGATACCTGCCTCCAGGGTTAAATTAAGTATGCTGTGTTGATTGCAGACTGCCTGAGAGCTTGTGTTCAACACCATAAGTTTGCCAACAAATGCTGGAGTAAAACAGTCTTGCAGTTGGCTTCATGAACAAATTAAAACATGGTTTTTATCTCCTTATATTCAGTCTTATTGGTATTTTCACGTCTCATAATAAATGTTGGAAAAGAAATATTTTCTGTGTAACTGAGAATTGGTGGTGACAGATGTTGCGAATGATTAGCGTCCCTGCTTAGGGTCCCACATGCACAGATTGCAAAGCAGCGTGGAATTTCCAGAGGAAGACTTTGTAAAACCATCAGCCTCTTTTAAAGGGGGGGGGATGCAACACACGCAGCAGTCCATTTTCTTTCATCTGCTGCAGAGACAAACATCCCCTGTTTTGGGCCTGTAATTGAATTTTGCAGCAAGCAGCCAGAATCCAGACAAGTCAAGCAGGAACACCACGTCGTCTTAAACTTCTAAGATACGAGATCTTAAAAGGAAAAAGATGAGCTTTTGTGTGCTGTAATTATACCGTCTAGATCTTCTCCATAAAATCGGTAATGAGAGATCTGCACCGTTCTTCAAGCCACTGAGTCTGTCTGTCCTCAGGGTTTCCTGATTGCATCACTCTATAAATAATAAACATGTCTAAATGAAACCTTATTAAACCAGAGGTTCTGAATCAGACTGGGCCGTTCTAGAAAAAACCTGATTTATTTTCCTACTTTTCTTTGCCTTCGTTCTTTCTTCTCCAGTGAATTGTCAGATTAAGCAATACCCTGTCTTTGAGCTGCACATTGTTGCCCTTTCTTCCCATTTACTTCAGTCGGAAAATGACTGAATTGTCCGAGAACGTCTCTGCTGGCTCCGTCCTGTTGCTCGGCTCGGCCTCTTTGTTTATCGTTAGAGGAGAGCTCTTTCATCCGTCACTGAAAATGAGAGCGAGGTCTTTCTGCAGCATTGGGTCTCAGTCTGCCAAATGAACATCTGTGCAGATCGCTGCTCTGCTCCTCACGGCTGACATTGTTATGCGGTTCTCATACTGACTGTGACACCTCTCCTGTCTGGGGGTCATAATGAAAAGCTCATTGGGTCATTTTTTCTAGGCTGTTTGATCTGTTAGCATGCAGTCATTGGGAAAATACAATGCTCCCTTTTTTTCAATTTCAGGGGATTTTTGATAGTAAATATCAGGGGGAAAATACTCTTTGTTAAATGTTGGCTTTGTTAAAGGATTCACTTGTTGATTTTAATTTTGATGCCTTTGAGGTGTTTTTGTATGACGGAGTATTAGGGCCAGATTTTTTTACATTTTTTTTTATTTTGAGAATATGTAATATTATGAGAATAAAGTCATAACATTACGTGAATAAAGTAATTATATTATGAGAATAAAGTAATCGTACCAAAACCGGTTTCAGAAAGAAAGCTTGGAGCTCCGCCCAGCAGATGACGGCCGTCCAGCTCCACCAATCAGCAGCCAGAGTCCACTTTGACATCCTGACCAGTTTGATGCTGCTGCTCAAAGATTTCCTGGTTTGTCAAACCGATGCTGAAGTATAACTTCACATGATGCTCCACATTCCTCATTTAGACAAGAAAGTGGTTCTGGGAAGAGTTCTCATAAAATACAACTTTATTCTCCTAATATTAGGACTTTATTCTCGTAATTTTATGACTTTATTCTCATAATGTTACGACTTTATTCCTGTAATTTTATGACTTTATTCTCGAATTTTATGAATTTATTCTCGTGATTTTACGACTTTATTCTCGAAATTTTACGACTTTATTCCCGTAATTTTACGACTTTATTCTTGTAATTTTATGAATTTAGTCTCATTATTTTACGACTTTATTCTTATAATTTCATGACTTTATTTTCGTAATTTTGAGAGTTTATTTTCGTCATTTTATTACGTTATTCTCATAATTTTACGACTTTATTCTCATAATTTTATGAATTTATTGTCGTGATTTTACGACTTTATTCTTGTAATTTTATGTATTAATTCTCAGAATTTTATGACTATTCACATTATTTTACGACTTTATTCTCAGAATTTTATGAATTTATTGTCGTGATTTTACGACTTTATTCGTGTAATTTTATGTATTAATTCTCAGAATTTTATGACTTTATTCACATTATTTTACGACTTTATTCTCATAATTTTATGAATTTATTGTCGTGATTTTGAAACTTTATTTTCGTAATTTTATTACGTTATTCTCATAATTTTACGACTTTATTCTCATAATTTTATGAATTTATTGTCGTGATTTTACGACTTTATTCGTGTAATTTTATGTATTAATTCTCAGAATTTTATGACTTTATTCACATTATTTTACGACTTTATTCTCGTAATTTTAAGACTTTATTCTTGTAATATTATGAATTTATTCCCGTAATGTTACGATTTAATTTTCATAATTTTACGACTTTATTCTCGTAATGTTATGACTTTATTCTCAAAATAGAAAAAAAGAATCTCTAGGATGGCCGTAATACCCCGTCATATTCTTTGCGATTGTGTAATTTGCACGGGTAGGCGTAATGATGCACCCTGAGCTGTGTTTTTTTTTTTTTAGGCTGCAACATCAAAAGCTATTTTGTTATTATACCTACCAAGCATTTAACAACTGAAGATAAAATACTATATTTTCTATAATCAGTGTTATAAATATAAATGTTTGCATGTGAGGAAAATGTCTGAGGAAAAATGTAAAGTATTGGATAAAGCATTAGAAGCGACAAGAATAGTTAAAAAAATCTACTTGGTAGATAAATATATTAATACTAAACTTGGTCTTAGCTCCTTTATTTTAATTTTTTTGTTTAAAAAATTCTTTGGTCATTAAAAAAAAATTGAACCTGAAGAAAATGAAAAAGAGCAAGTGCCTCCGTTTATTGTAGACTAGATTCCTGGAAACTTTGATATACAGATGTTACGGTTTACCAGGTAATTACCATCACCCTTCCACCACCGTGCTTCAGAGAGCCGATGGGCTTTTTTCGTTGAACTGTCCATAATAAAGTTAAAATCCAGCTCAGTCCACCATCACTACTTGCTGTTAGTTATCTGAAGGATGTTTTTCCAGGTGTCTTGTGGTTCATTTTTGTTTCTTTTTTAATTGCTATAATTATTCAGTCTTCTCGTTCTCCGCTCATTCTTTTCAGCACCTCACAAGCTGGGGCCGGTCTGGGTGCAGCTTTCTTTGTCATTACTCTGAGCCTCGCACACACTGACTTTAAACTTAATCTCCTGCAACTTGGCCTCGAAATGCTTGGAAAAGACCCTAATAGCCCCCCCCAGCATGGCGGTCTGCAGACGCTGCATCTCTAGTGTCTTTGCTATTGACTTTCCACCTCACCGCTGTGTTATTACACAACTTTACGCTGCATAAATCCATACAGCTGAAAAACCTGCTTTTATGGTGACGGTCACATGATGATCAATGCAACAGACAAACACGCCTGATTAGACCTTTCCTTCATAAAACCTATGCAAGCAACAGGAGTGCACTTGGTTAAGTAGATATTAACAGTTAAAAAATTAGATTGAAATTAACACTTGATAAAGACTCAATTATTTTTAGTTTGTACCGTGAGGTAAAATTTAGGAAAATAAAGTCATTATACTTTTTCAGTTTACATTTTAAAAAGTAAAGCTCTTCATGTCAGTTCATGCAGCTTCACCACAGTAAAAAAAAAAAACCCTCCTTGTAAGCATGAGCTCCTCAGTTTTCTGTCAATCGTACAAAGCGATCATTACACACAAGCTCTTTTTCACCACATCAGATGTCGCACTTGTCACGAATGTCTCAGCCCTGTGGCAAATGCCTTGACATCTGTATCTTCACCTTTTCCATTGATCATCTTTTTGTAAGTACACATTCTTTTTCAGACCTACAGTTGAGTTATAAGCCTTGTTCGCACCATGCTGCAACTGTTTTGTTTTTTTCAATTCAATTCAATTTAGTTTATTTCTATAGCTCCGATTCACAACACATGTCATCTCTATGCCCTTTCCAGTTCACCAGATCATCCAGTCAGATTGATTCAAAGTTTTCTATCTAAGGAAAACCAGCTGATTGCATCGACTCATTGACTCAAAGGCAATGCCTAAGCATGCTTGTAGCGACAGTGGAGAGGAAAATGTACTTTTAACAGGAAGAAACCTCCAGCAGAACCAGGCTCAGTGTGAGCGGCCATCTGCTGAGGCCGACTGGGGTTCAAGGAAACAGACATAGAAAAAGAAGCATAGATACAAAAGCAACTTTAAAGGCGGCCCCGTCCAACAAACACACAGCCAGGTAGACGAGCTCCGAGCCAGCTCCCATGTCAGAGGATGAAGAGAGCACATCCAGTTAGTCACAGTCAGAGAAACAGGACTACACTGGAAAACAGGCCGATCTCCAACATCTAGAAACAAAGGTGTTGATGGCAGCAGCACAGCTGATATTTCTCTCCAGGATGGAGTCACAGCCAAACAGGAACAGACCAGATGAAGCTACTATGAGAAAAAGCAGAGAGAGCAGAACGTTAGAGATTGAACTAACAGATTCTGCAGAGTGGGAGAATAGAGATAGAATGAAGCAGAATGATGAAAAAGGGTCCCTATGTCCTCCAGCAGTCTAAGCCTATAGCAGCAGAACTATAGAGATAGCTCAGGATAACCTGAGCCACTCTAACTATAAGCTTTATCAAAAAGGAAGGACCCTGCCTACCCTTAAAAGTAGACGGGTTTGAGGAATGAGGAATATATTTTTGTATGGTAAACTACACATAGAGATAACTTTTTATGTGCATCTATAAAAGAGCTGATTGAGACAGAAGTCCTGCTCCATTTCCTTTAATTGGTATTGCTATATGTGGTAAAGAGAAAATTATGTTTCTCTGTAAGTCATCTAGGAGTCTTCAGTGCAATCATAGATAAGTACTTTAATAACTTTAAAATCCATTTTATGTAGATAGTAGTACTATTTTTGATAAAAGCAGCTGAGTAATGACAATGGAAAAGATGTTTGTCCCAGAAATGTTCTCCGCTATACCGTTAATTTAGACAGCATGGATTTTGCACTATTGGATCTTAATAATGTTCAAAGCAGAGCTTCACAATGCTAAAGCAAAGAATCAGTGCAAGAGACAAGAACTTTTGTGCAGGGAATTTTCTGAAAACTGCATTTACACTCAAACATTATTTTTTCAGCTGATCAAAAGTTTAAGACCATAGTCTTTAAAAGCCAAAAGCTGCAAAAATCTGGATTCCATGTCATTTTCTGTTGAGTCTTTACACTGTCAAGACCTCCTGATGGCAAAAGAAAAAAAGCTCACTGACTTTGAACGTGGTAGGATGTTTGAGCTGCATAAGCAAGGTCTTTCACAACGTGCGATCGCTGCTGAGGTTGGACGCAGTAAGACATTTTTTAAATGATCCTGAGGGTTATGGAACAAAAAATTCAAGTAGACAAAAAAAAATTTCACCAGCTGTGAGCCGCAGGATCCGATTGGCCGTCCGTCAACACACAGGACGATCCTCTACCCAAATTAAGGCCATTACTGGTGCTGACTGCAGCCCAATAACCATCAGACGGATTCTCTGAGAGAAGGACTTCAGAAACAAAAAACGTCTTCAAAGGCCACATCTTCCTCAACGCCACAAAATTGCCCGTTATGACTTTGCAAGGGTGCACCAAACATCATGTTTGAGTGTAAATGCAGTTTTCAATTAATTCCCCGCTCAAAAGTTTTAGTCTCTTACGCTGATTTCTTCTTTTAACATTGTGAAGCTCTACTTAGAATCTTCTTTAGATCCAATAGTGCAAAATGCAAATGCTAGCAATTTTTTGACTGGTCTTAAGACTTTGATCAGGAGTGTATATGCATCTATTTGCAGAGATGGCAAAAGTACTCACTTTCCGTACTTAAGTAGAAGTACACATACTTGTGTTAAAAAATACTCTGGTAAAAGTGGAAGTACTGATTAAACTTCTTTACTCAAATAAAAGTAACAAAATACAGGCTTGTAAATTTACTTAAAGTATAAAAGTAAAAGTAGAAACCACTTTTTTCATGCCGTTGCCTACATTTTAAATGGATGTCTGCCAATAGGACTAGATCTCTGTTGTGTTCATTTTCAATCATCTCGTCGTCCATGCTACTATGCTAACGCCACCGCCACCAAGCTGCAATGATTTGCGGCGAATGAATACCGCCGAATCTGTCGATTCATCTTGTAGTGGTGCGTCAAATGCAACGTAGATTCCCATCCAATTAGATTGAATTTGGTATTGATGACGTGAAAAATAATAACGGTAACTCCATTGAAATGATTCAAAACTAAAGTAACGAGACAATTTTTTAAAATGTAAGGAGTAGAAAGTACAGATATGTGTGTAAAAATGTAAGGAGTAGAAGTAAAAAGTCGCCATAAAAATAAGTAGTAAAGTAAAGTAAAAATATCAGAAAGATCTACTGGAGTGCGGTAACGAAGTATTTGTACTTTGTTACTTCCCATCTCTGTGTATTTGTTAGCAAAGGCTGTAGGAAAGTATAGTTTGTCTTTATTTAGAAAATATGGATGTTTTCTCATTCCTGTGTGGATTGACCCTGAGGTTCTTTCAGACACCCCTCAGTGTACATTGCTTATTGACTGGCCTCCCCATCAAAATTTTCTGGCTCCGCCTCTGAGTGCATCAGTATCTGTACGACGCTGTGGTAACGGACAAGTATAAACTGGAATACGTCATAAAGTGAATGTCTGTGTGAGATGCATGGTTTATTTAGTAGGTCAATAAAGTTTCCCAAACAAGTGACAAACCTTTTCTGCTTTTAAGGTTGCTTCTAAAAGTCAAGACAACACACGCTCCGGCTGAAAGTTAGTGCATTAAAGGAACCCAATGTCATTGCAGGAAATAACAGCTCCTGAAAAACAAAACCAAGGACAGATACAAATCTGCACTTATTCTAAATAATGCAAAGCTACATGTAGTGGAACTGGTTGCATCTTCCGTCGCACGAAGTGGCAGAGATTGTTTATAAAGTGGCCCCGCACAGGAGCCGCGGGAGCTTTGGCTCCACAGATGCATCATGAGGGGGGGGGAGGCTTTGCCAGACAAATTTAGCTCGCTGTGTGGAGTCCCTGTTTCTGCTGTAATGTAAAAGTGAGTGCAGTTAATGCCTCAGAGACATCCAAGTGCTGACATTTTAGTTGTTTATTTACTTTTCTGCTTTCATCTGCGCATCACTTAGGGGCAACGGCGACGCCTGACTCCATCCATCAGTGTTCCCTTTCACGAGCGGTGGCACGACAAGCGCTTCTTGAACCTTTGTCAAAGCCGTCCACGATCAAACGTGTGTTTACACCACGTCCCAGTCGGCAGAGTAACAAGCCACTTGTGAATGCCAATAGCTCCCTCCCAGTAAGCGTGACAGGCTGGAAGGGACGTCTTGATCTATTTCATAATTTCATGATTCAACTTTTGACAGCAGCCAACTCATGAAACCTGCACTGCAGAGTTTTTTGGGTTTAAAACCCATAATGATTGCATCACAAAAGCTACATTCAACAATATGAAAAATCTTCGCTTAGTTTGAATGTCTTAGTATCATTATGCCCTACTAGATGTATTGCTTGCTTGTTTGCTTTTATCACTAGAAATAATGATGCAGTACTTTACCAGAGTCCCATAGAGCCGCTGTATAATGACTTATGATTACAGTTACTGACAAAAATTAGATTCTGCTGGTCAGCAAAGCAGCAAATCGCAGGAGTGTTGATGGAGAATAAAAACCCTCAGAAAACAAATAAAGCTCCAGTGGTTTAATGCAGATAATGTACATTTTTCTACAGTGTTGATTTTATAAGGATTTTAATAGGAAAAACACACTGAAAATTTGGCTTAGCTGATTTTGTCATAAAACGGGACAGATGGACCCAGTATTCAAGGTGAGACAGTCAGTAGGAAAGTTCAAAACAGTTATCAAAGCAAAAAACGAGTCAAACAGCAGAAGCGAGGAGCTGTAGAACTACGGACCGCAGCGGCTGCAGGAGGGGGGCGGGACACCGCCCAATTACTGACACACTGGAGGGAGAAAGACAGGTAAGTGACCACCGTCATCTGACAGGAGATGATTATCAGAGTGAGTCACTTAACTGGTTAAACAGTTCAGTCCATCCTCTCAATCATAGGCAGGATCAGCCGATGAACTGCCAACGAGATGCGGCTCTGAGTCCAAAGTGTCCCCGATGCAGCGACCCCAGTGAGCAGGCAGGGATAGGATCCAGGTCAGGGATCTGATCCAGGTCAGGGATTTAGATCAGACAGGAACAGTTCTGGAATTCAGGAGTCCTCATTCCGATCAAGGGTTCCGATCCGCACAGGCGTCACCGCTGTTTGGCTGTGACTCCATCCTGGAAAGAAACATCAGCTGTGCTGCTTCCATCAACACCCTTGTTTATAGATGCTGGAGATCGGCCTGTTTTCCAGTGTAGTCCTGTTTCTCTGACTGTGACTAACTGGATGTGCTCTCTTCATCCTCTGACATGGGAGCTGGCTCGGAGCTCGTCTGCCTGGCTGTGTGTTTCCTGGACGGGGCCGCCTGTGGAGCTGGTTGACAGTTGCATTTTGTATCTATGCTTCTTTTTCTATGTCTGCTTCTGTCTCCTTGAACCCCAGTGGGCCTCAGCAGATGGCTGCTCACACTGAGCCTGGTTCTGCTGGAGGTTTCTTCCTGTTCAAAGGGAGTTTTTCCTCTCCACTGTCGCTACAAGCATGCTTAGTGTGAGGGATTGTATCTGAGTCAATGAGTCAATGCAATCAACTGGTTTTCCTTGGATAGAAAACTTTGTATCAATTTGACTGGATGATCTGGTTGAACTGTAAAGTGCCTTGAGATGACATGTGTTGTGAATTTGGCGCTATAGAAATAAACTAAATTGAATTGAATTGAACAGACAGAACCAGAGTTCCAGGAATCCATCAGAGCGCGAAGGGAGGATCATAGTCTCGTGCGTCCAGCAACCTGCTCTGACAGAATCACCACTGGTTAGGGAATAAAGTTGCCTGAAGACAAAGGCTCGAGAATGATCTCCTTGCTGGAACAGGGACATGAAACTTCGACCAACTAAAACTAACGAAACAGAACGTACAGACAGCAAACAAATAATGATCTGGCCCCGATAGCTGGACTGAGCCGAATATAAAGCAGAACCAGCAGGTGGGTGAGATGAATGATAATTAGGAGCTGGGCAGAGTTCAGCAGGTGAAAGGCATGAATAATTAAGGTGATCTAACAGGGCAGATCATTATAGATTTGGACGTTAGACATAAAAAAAAACCCAAACTCCTCTCACCGACTCCTTTGAGGCAATCCTGCCAGCTAAAAAATAAACTAAAACATTTGTTTTAGTATAGCTGTTTAATCTGTGTTTTCATCCTAAAAAAAACATATTTTATGAGCTACCAATGGGGAAACATTTCGTATGCTGAACGTAACTGTGACCTTCAGCTGCTCAAAAATAAACAAAAGGCCTTCTGCACCAAACGTCTCCCAAAACTCTCCAGCTTGTAACACCTCAAGTATTAAAATAATAATGAATAACAGCCGATTCCGATGCCAAAATCAATAAATAATGCATCCCTAGAAGTTCAATTCCATCCATCCAGATAAATATTGAGATGCTGCATTTTAAATATAGCATATTTTTTCTTATAAACCTTCTGATAAACTTGAAGATGTATTTTATTGCATGTTGCATATCCCGTTAAATCAGTTTCACCTTTAAATCTGCAGCTCTCCTTACTTCTCTCTGTGCTCAAAGATTTATAAACTTCTTTACTAATATAATGATGCCAGAAACTAAATTTCCAGATCTGTAGAAGCTCTACAGACTGATTCTACTGTTCAAAATACAGCTGGTATTTCTCAGTTTAGTTCCACCCTTGTCTCTGCAACGCCTCCACTTATCACCAAATCAAACATACTAAGAAAACCATACAAAGAAAAATAGCTGCAATAAAGACTTAGCACTGGTTATGTTGGGGCTTTAAAACTGATTTGTTTTGTTCCCTGCTAAAACAAAGTTTGTAAATTCAGTTAAATAATTGTTAAAATATATCTGTCACTTGTGTGTTTTTAGCTTTCTTCCTGTATGGGAAGCTTTTCAAAATTTGAAACATTAGTGCAGTGGTTTATGTTAAAATAAACCTTTGGGTTAAGTTGTCGCAAGCAGGTTTTTCTTGTGTTTCTTGTGAATTTGGTCTTAAATTTTTATTTCAAGTGGCATTAAAAAGTCTTAAAAAGTCTTGAATTTAACTTGCCTTACACTGTAGGAACCCTGATAAACTTACAATCTGTTGCCATTTTTAGCTGAAAAGCTCCGTATATCTATCAAACATTTTTTCCATGGCATTTATCTCTAATTTACTTCACCAACCTACCAACCCATCTCCTAACTTTTACTTAAACATGGAAGTAGCTGCTGGTTAATATTCACTGATTGCTGCTTTGTGTCTCTCCTCGTCCATTGTGAGTTAACATTTATAATTAAGGAGGGAAACGGCTATAGATCATAACGATGTTCTCTGGGTTAGTTGGCCTGAGCTCTGCAGCATGAGTACAGAGGGAGCATCTATGTAGTTCAAAGTCACAGCTAGGAGCTGTTTGATACCAGCTGGTGGTTAATCCAGTGGAAAAAGAAGTCCTTCCCCTGTGTCTACCTGTCATACGTCAAGGCTGGTTGTGAAGTGCAGTGATGAAACAGAAAGATAACACTGATGTTCAGGTGTGCAGCAACAATATAAAGTACACTGACTGTTATGCTCTACGGTCCTTATGACTGAGTGACTTTTATTTAACAGAGAAAAATAAGGGATAATCTTAGCTGTTCTATACTTTGGTTATTTAAAACAGCTTGCAGTATGCCTACAAGTGAAAGTCTCTTTGGGCAGAGTTGTTCTAACCTGACTCCGCCAGATGGATTTGCTCCGCATATCCATCTGGAAACCTTCCGTTGAAGTAATTTTGGAAAGGGGAGAAAATACTGGTTAGCTGATTGGCCTATGTTGGTGATAGACGGGCCAAATAAACCAATCAGATCAACGAAGCATATGACGTACTAACAGAGCGACGATGAAAACACAACCACAAGCCAGGCTACTCCTGCCGAAACCAGTCGGGAGAAGAGCAAAAACATCTTTTCCTCTGAGAAAAGCCTCCAGAGCAGTGTTTTGCTCTTCTTTTAGTGAAGAAATACTCTGTAATTCCGATAAACTTGCTTGATAGCCACGCTAACGCTAATTTCATTGGCTGAAGCCGCCATGTTCTTTAGACTGAACTGTCGCGCTTCTCGTTGCATCACACCTCAACCCGCTTCAAAGCCAACGCTGATTGGACGTTCGTTTGGTGAACGGCTCCAAATTTTTTTTAACGGAAAGTAGCCAGACTGATCTGCGAGTGAAACCTTGAAAGCTCGTGAAATCAGGATGGTCTCACGAGGCTAGAGTTGTTCTGCCTGCAAAGAAAATCACTGTCTATCCAATTATGGCTCTCTAGGTCCAGTGTCCTGAACATTTTATATTTGTCTTTGCTTCTATACCTGAATGAAAAGGCTAATTTATCTCCTCAACATGCAGTCGGGTTTTCAGGAGTCCTAATAAAGACCTGATTATTGCACTCAGGTGTGTTGAAGCAGAGTCGAACCCAAAAGGTGCAGAACACCAAAACCTTTGGGACTGAATTGAGAAACCCTGCTGTTATACATTGCACTTAATTGGGGTATTAATTCACCCACCATATTAGTATGTACATCATGACTGTCAAGACTCACCTAGTGTGGCTTACATCTTCATCAATTCAACAAGGATTCACATTACCAGATATCATCATGTCGTTGCTTCTGATTTTTTAGGTTCTCAAAGGTGATTAACTGGCCTGAAATCTAGAATAGAAGAATTCAATATTTATTGTCTTACACCGTCACAAATACAAAGCAATGGAAGGAACTCTCTGCATTTAAGCCGTCCGCTTGGGGAGCAGTGGGCTGCCATTGTGCGGCGCCCGGGGAGCAGTGTGGGGTTAAGGGTCTTTGCTCAGGGACCCAGAGTGGCAGTCTGTGGGAGTGGGGCTTTAACCTCTTAGACCCAAGCACAATGCCCTAACCACTAGGCCACCACTCCGTCTGGTGACTGTAGAGGGTATTTGCGTACTGTGAAGTGATTGTCCTATTTAATAAACCAGTTTTAGATATCTAAGCTTTATGACGTTGTGCAAGATCTCTTTGAGTTCCATTATAAACAAAAGCACATGTTCACCAACATTGCCTGGGGAGGCTCAGTGGCTCTTTATACCAATAGTTCACCATCATGAAGGTTTCTGTGTTCAGATATTCTGCAAACATTTGCTATAAAGAGTGTTCATTAGAGGCGCATTGTGATTTTAGATGATTGAATCATTAATATGATTCAGATGTAGTGAAACATCTAAAACATGCAGGACAGCGGCTCTCGAAAACTGAACACTCCTTTCATAGTAAGAATAGATGCTGAAACTTGTCTCGTTCGTCTCGCTCGTCTGCCTGTGTATTTCCTGGACAGCCTGTTGACAGTTGCCTTTTGTATCTATGCTTCTTTTTCTATGTCTGCTTCTGTCTCCTTGAACCCCAGTGGGCCTCAGCAGATGGCCGCTCACACTGAGCCTGGTTCTGCTGGAGGTTTCTTCCTGTTCAAAGGGAGTTTTCCCTCTCCACTGTCGCTACAAGCATGCTTAGTGTGAGGGATTACTGAAGAGTCAATGAGTCGATGCAATCAGCTGGTTTTGCTTAGATAGAAAACTTTGAATCAATTTGACTGGATGATCTGGTGAACTGGAAAGTGCCTTTTGATTACATGTTGTGAATTGGCGCTATAGAAATAAACTGAATTGAATTGAATTAAACATAATCAATTATTACTCCCACAATTAAAGCTTAATTGGTATTAATACCATTTGATTTGGCCAGCTTAGGTAAGTACAGCTACCCATCAATATTGTTTGCGCACAGTGCAATAGAAGTGTATCAGTTAGTACTAGACATGTCTTCTAAAATATTTATTTATTTTTTCATTTGTTGTTTATTAAGGTTAGCAGGTTCCAGTAATCACACAATATAAGCAATAAAAGAGTATAAATATTAGCTTTATAATGTTTTCCCTGTCTTTTAAAAAGCTTTAACAGGTCTATTAGAAATGATAAAGTATAGACAGGTCAGGCTGAGATACAACTAAAGCATTTCAGGTCATAGAAGGAAGCATATTTTCTTACCGTGGAATTTAGATTATGTCATTTAATGGACCTTTTATAAACAAGGATCTCTGGAAACAGAATTAAAGGAAACTCAAGAATTTTACCTTCACCTTGACTTGATTGTTTAATGTGCTGAGTGTGTAATTTTTTTATTTTTATGAATAGCAGAGATTTGAAGGAGGATATTGCTTTATGCTTAGATTATTGGCTTCTCAGTGTGTGACTGTGAAAAATGTGGGCTATTGATATTCTCCTATAAATGATCAAATCTTACTTGTGTGCCCATATTGCCTCTGTAGCTAAAGCTCATAGACTTTATTTCTCTATCAGTGTGATTATCCAGAGACCATAATGTATATTTATATTCAGATAAAACCAAAGCTGCTGCTAAAAAAACAGCCAAAAGAGAACAAATCCTCCCCTGAAAATGTTCCCACTTTGTCTTTTCAGCCTGACATTTAAAGGGGCTTTTTGGGCCGTACATTTAGACTAAGAGCCCAAAAGCTCTAAATGAAGAACTATTATCTGAGTCCGTTTGTATCATTTATTCATACTTACATGTTATATCTTTTATATTATCCTTCATTTAGGTAAAGTATGTTATATTTCATTTGGGCTATTATGAGTTCTCACTGACTTAAATGGATCAAATATGTATGTAACCCCTTCGGTATCTGGAATCTACAGATAAGGATTAGGACCACAGAAAAAAAAAAAATTGAACAGATTTTTACATTTTATTTCAGCCAAAGATGGGCTAAAAGTTAGAATTCCAACTTTAATCTCAGAGTTCAGAGAATTAGGCGACTTTTTACGTCCCTAAGGGGTCTGTGATGATGCTATTTGGTGATTAAAGATGGTGATTAATACAAGAGAGCTAGTTTAGTCTCTAGAACAGACATGGCTAAAGCCTGATGCTAACATGTTAGTTAGCTTTAAGAATTCAGTCATAATTCTGAGATTAAAGTCAGAATTCTGACTTTAATCTCAGAGTTCAGAGAATTAGGTGACTTTTTATGTCCCTGAGGGGTCTGCGGTGATGCTATTTGGTGATTAATACAAGAGAGCTAGTTTAGTCTCTAAAACAGACATGGCTAAAGCCTGATGCTAACATGTTAGTTAGCTTTAAGAATTCAGTCATAATTCTGAGATTAAAGTATGAATCTGACTTTAATCTCAGAGTTCAGAGAATTAGGCGACTTTTTACGTCCCCGAGGGGTCCCTGGTGATGCTATCTGGTGATTAAAGATAGTGATTAATACAAGAGAACTAGTTTAGTCTCTAAAACAGACATGGCTAAAGCCTAATGCTAACATGTTTGTTAGCTGTCAGAATTCAGTCAGAATTCTGAGATTAAAGTCAGAATTCTGACTTTAATCTCAGAGTTCAGAGAATTAGGCGACTTTTTACGTCCCTGAGCGGTCTGCGGTGATGCTATTTGGTGATTAAAGATGGTGATTAATACAAGAGAGCTAGTTTAGTCTCTAAAACAGACATGGCTAAAGCCTAATGCTAACATGTTTGTTAGCTGTCAGAATTCAGTCAGAATTCTGAGATTAAAGTATGAATCTGACTTTAATCTCAGAGTTCAGAGAATTAGGCGACTTTTTACGTCCCCGAGGGGTCCCTGGTGATGCTATCTGGTGATTAAAGATAGTGATTAATACAAGAGAACTAGTTTAGTCTCTAAAACAGACATGGCTAAAGCCTAATGCTAACATGTTTGTTAGCTGTCAGAATTCAGTCAGAATTCTGAGATTAAAGTCAGAATTCTGACTTTAATCTCAGAGTTCAGAGAATTAGGCGACTTTTTACGTCCCTGAGCGGTCTGCGGTGATGCTATTTGGTGATTAAAGATGGTGATTAATACAAGAGAGCTAGTTTAGTCTCTAAAACAGACATGGCTAAAGCCTAATGCTAACATGTTTGTTAGCTGTCAGAATTCAGTCAGAATTCTGAGATTAAAGTCAGAATTCTGACTTTAATCTCAGAGTTCAGAGAATTAGGTGACTTTTTATGTCCCTGAGGGGTCTGCGGTGATGCTATTTGGTGATTAATACAAGAGAGCTAGTTTAGTCTCTAAAACAGACATGGCTAAAGCCTGATGCTAACATGTTAGTTAGCTTTAAGAATTCAGTCATAATTCTGAGATTAAAGTATGAATCTGACTTTAATCTCAGAGTTCAGAGAATTAGGCGACTTTTTACGTCCCCGAGGGGTCCCTGGTGATGCTATCTGGTGATTAAAGATAGTGATTAATACAAGAGAACTAGTTTAGTCTCTAAAACAGACATGGCTAAAGCCTAATGCTAACATGTTTGTTAGCTGTCAGAATTCAGTCAGAATTCTGAGATTAAAGTCAGAATTCTGACTTTAATCTCAGAGTTCAGAGAATTAGGCGACTTTTTACGTCCCTGAGCGGTCTGCGGTGATGCTATTTGGTGATTAAAGATGGTGATTAATACAAGAGAGCTAGTTTAGTCTCTAAAACAGACATGGCTAAAGCCTAATGCTAACATGTTTGTTAGCTGTCAGAATTCAGTCAGAATTCTGAGATTAAAGTATGAATCTGACTTTAATCTCAGAGTTCAGAGAATTAGGCGACTTTTTACGTCCCCGAGGGGTCCCTGGTGATGCTATCTGGTGATTAAAGATAGTGATTAATACAAGAGAACTAGTTTAGTCTCTAAAACAGACATGGCTAAAGCCTAATGCTAACATGTTTGTTAGCTGTCAGAATTCAGTCAGAATTCTGAGATTAAAGTCAGAATTCTGACTTTAATCTCAGAGTTCAGAGAATTAGGCGACTTTTTACGTCCCTGAGCGGTCTGCGGTGATGCTATTTGGTGATTAAAGATGGTGATTAATACAAGAGAGCTAGTTTAGTCTCTAAAACAGACATGGCTAAAGCCTAATGCTAACATGTTTGTTAGCTGTCAGAATTCAGTCAGAATTCTGAGATTAAAGTCAGAATTCTGACTTTAATCTCAGAGTTCAGAGAATTAGGTGACTTTTTACGTCCCTTAGGGGTCCCTGGTGATGTTATTTGGTGATTAAAGATGGTGATTAATACAAGAGAGCTAGTTTAGTCTCTAAAACAGACGTGGCTAAAGCCTGATGCTAACATGTTTGTTAGCTGTCAAAATTCAGTCAGAATTCTGAGATTAAAGTCAGAGATCTGACTTTTTCCCCATATTAAATAAATAAAATAAAAAAATCAATTCACATCCTATTCCATAGGAATGATCTTTGCATTTTATCCTTCACTTGTATATTTATTTAATTGCTTAATATTCTTAGTTTTTATGTCTCTCATTGTATTTCTGTTAGATTTTTTTTTTTTACACATTTATTTAACTGTATTTTTCTAATGTTTTCTAGCCAGATTTCCAATTTGCTATAAAATCAATTAATCTAATTAATTATATCTAAGATCTATTTATCATGATAAGCCAATGGCCTATTACCGTTTTCAAAGTTCATTTATAACCAGTTTTATTCATATACTGTAGCTCAAATGTACAACATTCAAGGAAGTTTACAAACACATTTCAGTCAAATCATACAGATGGGTTAAAAGGTTTTTTATTAAAAGTCTTCTATCTATGGAAACTAGGGCTGCAACAACGAATCGAGAAAATCGATAAAAATCGACTTTTAAAAGCGTTGGCAACGAATTTCATCATCGATTAGTTGTGTCGCGCGATTAATGCGTCATCCGCCGCCGCTGTCATCACATCCACTTGACTGAAGCGGGGGAAGAAGAAAAAATACGGCAGAGCGAGGCAGCGCCGCAGGTGCAGTGTTGCCAACTCAGCGACTTTTCAGACCCCTCCAGCGACTATTTTTCAAAAAAGCGACTAGCGACAAATCTGGCGACTTTTTACGGTGTCACTGGCGGCTTCTGGAGACTCTTACGTGAAAGCACGTATCGTTCCTACTCTGCCGTGGGGCGCCTCCCCCCGCTCCCGCAGGAGTCCCTCTCAGCGCTGCAGTCAGAGCAGCGGGATGTTTACCCTCAGCGTCCAGACTGCAAATGAAGCGCGCATGCGCTGGGATTGACGGCGCAAATTGATCACAATAATTAAAATAGCCTGCGCTTTGTACAGTGAAAAAAGTCGTAACATGCAACTTTTGTAAAAACAAATTAACATGGCACGGAACCACCATGTTTGTTTGGTTTTAAAGTGGGGAAACGTAACGTTAGTTTCTCAGGTAGCTCATCTGATGCTTTCCTTACCGTGTTAGTTGGTTACAGACAGTGATAAGGTTGGCTACTTATTTTACTTTTAATTTCATTTGAATTAGCTTAAGCAGCGTTTATATTTTCTTTATAAAGAAATTAACTTGCAAATTATGAGGGCAAGGCTTTTAAAGTTTAAATCTTCTGGCAAAGATAAAGATCCTGCAATTTATGGAAGTAAAGCAGAATAAAATCCTGCAAGATCAGTAATATGTCAATTAATTATATGCCACATTCCCATGTAAATATCTGTCTTTGGAGGATGTGTTTTTTACCACCCCTAGTTCTCTCATTTTTATTCCAAATACAATTTAGAATTTGAATCACAGGGCTATTTTTATCTATATTGTTCAGTATTTTCCCAAGTACCAACTTTAACTGCTATACTTTCCTGTCTTAAAAGGCAGAACTCTTCTAGTCTAAAAAAACCTCATTTGTTGAAATGGGGGGGCCTATTGTTTGAGCCCCTTAGGGGCTTTAAAAAAAAAAAAAGTCTCTTTTTGCACTTTATGAAACAAAGTAGCCTATATTTTGTGGATGTACAGCTATATTTCTCATGTAAGTTTGCGTAGTTTTAACACAAGCATTTATTTTTCATATTGCACCAGTACAGTTAATGAGCAACCTGTACTTGTTTGTTCTGTCTAAAATGTTTATTTTGGAATAAAGAGGTTAATATAAAAAATATTTTTTGTCCGATTCATCGATTAATCGAAAAAATAATCGGCGGATTCATCGATTTTTAAAATAATCGTTAGTTGCAGCCCTAATGGAAACCCAGGATGGATGGATTCATTGATTCATTCGCTCCTCCTAGATAAGCATGTAGTGCCAGTAGACATTTGCTTGTGCTGCTGAGTAACAAAAAAACAGTTAACAAAGTCAAAAATTATTCTGGTAAAAATTCAAATGAGACTAAAACACAAAACACATACAAATTGAAACTGCTGCAAAGGAGAAATGCTTTAATCACCGAAAAGATGCAAAGGGAAAAAAAACATGTTGCAAACAAAAAAAACAACAAAAAACAACCCTCTACAGACAATGATTCTAACACAAAAACATGCAAGCTAAAATGGCTGCAAGTAGCATAAACAACTGCAAATGTCTCCTGTTTATGTCTTAGTAAAGACATAAACAGGAGGCACAGAAAAAAAGATTCAAAGGAAATCTCATGTTTCTTTCTTCTTTCTGATGTCTTTTGGACGGCCTTCCATTAAGTTGCAGTAACGCCATTCGTGATCATGTCCATGATCTGGTACCATATGTGCTGATGATAGAAGCAAACCTAATGCTGTCCATTTTCTCAGATTATAGTTCTGTATCTGGTTTATACAGCAGTGTTTTATTACAACAACAGATCGATGTGAATTTCTAGCCTTTAACCATAAAGTCCACGGCAGCAAAGCTGCCTTTGAAGTGCCTTATTCAAGAATCAGTCCTTTAGCCTCGAGTGGTAGTGGCGTGAGGCAATTTAAGTTAAAGGTATAGTGGAGGATTTTCACAAATTTTTTGAAAAGACCAGCGCCCTATTCACTTTTAAAAAATTGCACCTGCACAACCCTGTACCCACTCCAGAGAGGGGATGCCTATTGAAAGTGTGCTACAGCGTGCAGGAGCCCATTTCTCCTCGAGGAGGTGCAGGGACACAGTGATGAAACGATGGATCTCCTCTCACCCATATTCATATATATGTATAAAAAGTTTCCTCGCAAATAAGACTACTGGTACATTAAAAAATCATGACCTGCTTGTATGTGCATGTGTCCGCTGCCACAGTGGAAATTTAGACATGTTTGCAGGGTAAATAAGGACCCGTTGTCACCAAATAACTACTAACGATACAAATTACAAAATAATTAAACTTACAATACCGTTTAAAAGTTTGGGGTCACATTGAAATGTCCTTATTTTTGAAGGAAAAGCACTGTACTTTTCAATGAAGATAACTTTAAACTAGTCTTAACTTTAAAGAAATACACTCTATACATTGCTAATGTGGTAAATGACTATTCTAGCTGCAAATGTCTGGTTTTTGGTTCAATATCTACATGGGTGTATAGAGGCCCATTTCCAGCAACTAAGGAAATCTTAAATTTCTTAGCAATTTCTCGCATGGAATAGCCTTCATTTCTAAGAACAAGAATAGACTGTCGAGTTTCAGATCAAAGTTCTCTTTTTCTGGCCATTTTGAGCGTTTAATTGACCCCACAAATGTGATGCTCCAGAAACTCAATCTGCTCAAAGGAAGGTCAGTTTTGTAGCTTCTGTAACGAGCTAAACTGTTTTCAGATGTGTGAACATGATTGCATAAGGGTTTTCTTATCATCAATTAGCCTTCTGAGCCAATGAGCAACACATTGTACCATTAGAACACTGGAGTGATAGTTGCTAAATAGTTACTATGTAGATATTGAACCAAAAACCAGACATTTGCAGCTAGAATAGTCATTTACCACATTAGCAATGTATAGAGTGTATTTCTTTAAAGTTAAGACTAGTTTAAAGTTGTCTTCATTGAAAAGTACAGTGCTTTTCCTTCAAAACTAAGGAAATTTCAATGTGACCCCAAACTTTTGAACGGTAGTGTATTTCTCCAAATAGCATGGCAAACTTTACCTGTCGAGTAGAAACTTTGCAACCGAGGCATCAGTGGGAAGCGCGACCTGTGCTTTCACTGTTCGCCATCGCATGACGACCCTCAACCATTTTCAAAGAACCGCGGTGAGAAAGGCGAGCTTTGATACCACACATATACACCTGAAAGTGTGCATGCGCAGAAAAAGATAGCTGCTAAGGGACGAGCACGTAGGATGGCCTTACGTACACATATCACCAGAATGATTGACAGTTAGGAGGACCACTTATTTTGATGAAAAGAACATCCTCCACTAAACCTTTAAATAATTATCTTTATTCATTTAAATTAAGTTAACCCGAGGGTAGATAGTTTTCATTTTGCAAGATAGTCTGTATTGTTTAGAGTGAATATTAGGGTTGGTTGTCCTTTATTTGTGGCAAATGAGGTCTATACATTTATGGAAAAACATGACATTAAACTTATCTTCAAACTGAATCAGCTGTATCTATCTTGCCTGCTGTTTTTTACGCTGTATAAAAGTCTTTTTTAGCTTTCTGTAAAAATAGATTTTGGTGAGGTTTGATCACAGGCTAGCCTGAAAACACCAACTTATCACTGTTTCCTACTGTGGATCGTCCACTTTCAAAGATGAAATAAATGGCATCTCACTTTTATGACTTTTAACAGCCAACAATATATTTTAATTTTGTTCAGCATCTGTTCCATTATTATCCACATTGTTTATCTCTTATAATTAAAGCTCTAAAAATGAAGCAATGCTAGTTAAATGAAGCACATAGGTGTGTGTTGAACTTTGGCTTTTTTATTCTTTAACAAATTATTTGTAGCTCCAGTTTCATTTAATCACTCAGAACATTTGACTCATGTCCAGATTATCAGCTAAAGGTTCTGCTCTCTATTTGTCCAGCTTCTTATATCCTAATTGACAGAGCCATCCCTTTATCAATAAATAAAGCTTGTCCCTGGCAGGCTCCCGTCCCAATTGGCCTTCCAGCTGCATGTCTGTTATGCCGCTGAGAAAACATCAGAGCTGTTCACCCATGAAGATAAACAGCACCAATATCAAACTAGTTCAGATGATTGATAAGATAACTGCTTGTGTTCCAAGGTGGAAGACATATTTGTCACTGACAAGTTGCCATCTGCAGTGAGTTACATGTTGCGTTGGCAGAAACCTGCGGACGCTTTCAGGAAGGATAGGTTTAAAGCAGCAGATGGTAGAAAACTGATTAACTATGAAACACAATTAAACATGTTCATGTTTTGTTAGTTTTCAAACTCTCATAATAATGGATTCTGAAGAAAAAAAAATCTAAATTAGTCAGATGCTTGCTGGCAAAGTTTAAGTCAAAATAAATGAAAAAAGGATGTTAACAGTAAAGATCTATCTTTTTGAAACAATTTATTCCAAACATAATAAAAAATAGTGCTTTTGAAATGAATCCTAGTAGTTAATTTATTTATTATTCTCTTTTTTTGGAAATGTCATTTTACAACACACCACTGTAACCTAACCCTGTAGAACAAAGTCGATGAAACAGCTAATTTTATGACCACACAGCTTCTCTTCACCATGATAGATGTAGTGGAACTTTAGTTGAGACAGTTTAAAGTTGAAGTCAACATGTCATGCTAATAAAAAAGCACAATGATACCAGCACTGGGTTTTTTTACAGTCAGTATTTATACGGATTGTCAGGTCTAAGCATCTAAAACATCATACATACATACAGGGAAAGAAGGAAGGCACAGAGACAATTAATTTAGTTACTCACGAGGAGAGTAGGAAGAGACTGCGGAGTGTACAATCTCCTCCCCACTCTGCAGACTTCAGCTTTCTCCTCGCTATTTATTGAAGAAAAGGGGATGTCCCTAATTACACCAGCTGAAGTTTAACTAAGGGAAAGGGAAACAAAAGGAGCTTACTTTAAACCTCAGCACATATGTTAAAACAAAGCATGTGGTTGTTTTACAATTGAATTTTTCCAAGAACACTATGGAAGCTCATTGGTAGAATTCCCTTATGACAGAAAGAAGGCCACGATTCACACCATTTTATCATCCGGAGGGGGGACACATTTAATTGCAAAACCGAATTCATACAGCTGTCTTAAAAACTTCATACATTCAGCAATGCATCGTCACGTCTCAGTTATAATTCCCCCAACCTTCAGTCGATTCAGGCTGCATTTATACTTTCCACATCGCATTACGTAACTGCACATGCACAGGAATATCATGTCGAAAGCTTACTGGAATTCACGTGGGCTGGTCTGTGTCCAACCCTCAAAGAATGCTTCTAAACACGTTTAGAAGAAACATTTGATAGAGGATGTTCAGGCCTCTTCCACAACCCGTCCGTTGCATGACCTTTATCTGGAAAGATCTTAAGCAAGAGTTAATAAAAGATGAATCACACATTATACATCATAATAGTTCATTAGAACACAACCCATGAAACACAAACAGAGTATAAATAAAATATTTCTAACAGGATGATTTTGAAAAGTATCAATTTAAGCCCAGTACCGTTATGAGCATTGAAAGCCGGATGAAATCTATCAAAGTAGCTGGTACCTGCTGGAGCAGAGCTTTTTCAATAATCTTGATGAAGATAAGGCTGGAGGTGGGCCTATAATTTTACTGCTTCTCCAAATAGTTTCCAACAGCCCTTTGATAGATGGGGTCTGTGATTTGTTATTATCTGAATCAAGTCAGACATTTAGAGCTTTCTTAAATAATTATGTTAGTAAAACATGAATAGAACAGGAGGATGAACTATGCTGATGTATATTTTGGTCTGAGCTTCTGTAGATGATTTGGCACAATTACGGGATTTTGACTGATTTGCAAAGCATCATTGAACTTGGTGTCAATTTACGAACTATACCTCTAATCTTCTGAGTTTTGTTTGTGAAGAAGTGCGCAAATTCCTTGCAGGCCCCGGCAGAGTGGGGTTCAGATGCTTCAGAGAGCAGGGTGTGTTCACCTGTCAACAGTGACAAAGTATTAGCAAACAAGGCTCAAAAGATGTAACTTTTCTGGAAAAATATTAATTTTGTTTATCATATCTGTTGCACAATATTTTTTGTTTTTTTTATCTACTTCAATAAATAAGCATTTGTCCTTTTCCTTCTTTGGTAGGAAATGTTCGTTTGTATTTGTGTCTCTGACCTACAGGGAACAAAGCTGCCGTTCAGTAATTCACAGATAAAAAAACATGATTTCAAAGTGCAATTTATTTCTACATGAAATCTCCAATTTTTTAACTCTTCTTCCACTTGAGTCATTTTTTCTAAATGTCTCTGATGGATGCTTTTTTAAAAAGATCATTAAGGAGTAATTAAAGAGTAAGGCGCTATGATTTGATTTAATACTGGTTTGCATATTTTAATTATTAAAAGCAGCTACTTAGATTAAATTACAGGGCGGAAAGGCAATTGCCAGGATTTCCTGCTGCAAATATTAGAAATGGATCTGCATGGAAGCGGCTCACTTTAAAAAGGGAAAACGTGGAACGTTGTAAAATAGAAAGCACTTTAATCCAGAAGTGTTTGGAACAACTTAGAATCCAATGAAAAATATGTTTACATATTAGGGATAGTGGTGATCTTTTCTTAAAACCTTTCCCGTCCTCCAGAAAGATCTGCAAGCTTTGACATAAAATGATGATCATACTTTTCTTTTACACTGCAAAAATGATCTAAAAATTAGTAAAAAATGTCTTAAATTAAGTGTATTTACCCTTAATTTGAGCAGGTAAATAAGATGATTTGCCAATGGAATGAGTATTTTTACTCTTAAAATAATTAGATAATACGAACTTGATGTGAGACAATATAATTATTTTTTCTTATTTTAAATGTAAATTCTCTTGTTCCATTGGCAAAGTTTCTCATTTACCTCCTTAATTCAAGAAAAATTTCACTTATTTAAGAAAAAAATGACTTATTAAGATGACATTTTTTTCAGTGTAAAAAGCACAGCTTATGTGTTATCTATACACTTCATATTCTTTTTATTTAAAGGAGCTGAAAGGAAGGGAGATGGACATATTCATAAGGTGTTCAGTTTAAAATGTATTTTGGGTGTTCTTTTTTTGTTTTTGTTTTCGAAACCGTGCAAAGGCTGAAGTAAAAATCAATTCTCCAGCAGCAGACGCCCAGTGCAGCTTCAATCAGGGATCAAGGTGTGTTGTGGCCAAAAGAACAAAACAGAAAATCTGCTAACTCCAAGGGGATCCAAGAGGCAGCTCAGAAATCTGGCCTGGAATGTCTTGTCCAAAGGTTCTGCTGTTTAGCAGTCCGTCAGCCGACTCAGAGCCTAATAGCTGTTGCCATGGCAGAAGGCATCTGTGTGGAATGAGTAAGTAACGCTTGAAGTGGCTCACGCTGCCTTTCCGCTCTTGCTGCGTAGGAGCAGCGGCAAGACTTGTGGAGCTTCTGAGAATCTTGGCGTATGTGTTCACTGCTTGCCGCTGCTCAGCTTGTACATTAGCCATGCTCTTTCATTAATCAGCATTAACACAGTTCCACAGGGAGCCCGGTTCATACGGCGGTCCCACAGGGAGCGCTCCATCCCCTCTCATTTGTGGTTCAAACGTGAAGCGAGGTCTTGAAAAGGGCCGTCTGATTAAAAGCTTTGGTTTTCTTCACCCCCTGTGAAAAAAAAAAGATGAATATGTGGTGGCTTTTAGAGGCTGATGATGAATGTAGGTAATTAATAGAATCATATTATTCTCATAGACCTATACCTGAACCCAGGAACAATGATTTGAAATGGTGCCTTACAGTGAGGGATAATTATCATCTTCACTTATCTGTATTTTTACAAACTATCAAGCAGCAAATGGGTCACCTCATTTAGAGCTCGTCTGAGGGTGTTAGAGCTCTTCTTTTTTAACCAATATCAAAGATAACAAGTTTGATCAAGATGCTTCTGTAAATGTTACATATTTCTCTTTTCTCTTCACCTGACGTGCTCTATCAGATAATTACGGTTTGATGAAAGAACAAAATGAGGTCTGAAATAATGCTTTGAATGTCGGATCAATTCTCTTTCATCCAAAGATTTGCGTTTCACATGATCTGTTTAGGATTAGAAAAACACAGACTTCTTTTAGCTTAACCATAGATTTAATTGACATTGCAGCTGGTGGGACTTTCTTTGTAAAATAAAGGAAAAGGGAGCTATAAAGGTGAAACATGGATAACTCTCTTTTGAAAAACTATTTATTTAGTGCATAATGTGAACAATAAAAAGATCATGATGTTGAATATCAAAAAAAATGTTTAGAATAACAATATAAAATTGTGTTTATTTTGCACAATGCTTTGCAGATTCAAGAAACAGAGCGGGGTTGTTCAGCTTATCTATACTGTTCCAGTTCACAACATGTCATCGAAAGAGACAATTTTTTTTTTATTTCTTATATTGGTTAAAAGTTTCTATCAAGGAAAAAAACACTTGATTGCATTGAGTCATTTGCAAGACTTGCTCCTACTGGACGAGCAGCGAGTTTCACTTGCATTTAGTCTTTGAAAAAACAGGCCTAGCTCCAACATCTATACACAGAAATGTTGATGGCAGCAGCTCAGCTGATATTTCTCTCCAGGATGGAGTCACAGCCAAACAGGAACAGACCAGATACTTTGACTAGAAAAAGCAGAGAACATAAAGTTGGGTGTGGAACTTAATAAATACCGCAGAATGAAAGGGTAAGGTTTGAATGTCGCAGATTAAAGAAAAGTGCTCTCTATGTCCTCCAGCAGCCTAAGCTTCTAGCAGCATGAATATAGAAAAATAGCTCCGGATAACCTTACTATTTTGGGTAAGGTATGAGAAAGGTAAAGAGCCAAGGAGAGACGTCTGCCCGGACTGAATTTCCCGCCCACAAAATCAAGTAATCTACCTGCAGTGAGCAAATTTACACAAACTATTAGATTTTAAGATTTTAGAGCAGATTTAAAGCAGAAATAGGCTCCTAAACCAGACTTTAGTCCCAACTCTGTCAGAGCTTGGTTTATGTTCGGTGGATACTGTACAATTTGACCAAACATATTTCTTTAAGCTAGTGATAAATAGTATTTTTTTAAAGAAGCCCAGCCAGAATCCCAGCTTCAATAACATGTAGCACAGGGGTCACCAACGGGGTGCCCGTGGGCACCAAGGGGCCCTCAAGGACAACATGGGGTGCCCTCAGCATCTTTTGAAAACAGAACAATTCACCAGTGGACTAAATCTGAAATGTTATTTTTTACTGAAGCTCTTATTTTGAAGCATTTATCAAGCATTTTATCATATCAATAAATTAGAACATTTGAGGATTTATATGGATTTCATAATGAGAATATCTAAAAGCAAATAAAAAATTAAAAGAAACAATAGAAATATGTTTATTATCTATGAAGTTCAGGTGAACGCTGACTCCTCTAGTTCATAGGTCAGTATTGGTAGCCCGTCCTATGACTCAGTACCCATAAAGTAGCCCTCAGCCTTAAAAAAGTTGGTGACCCCTGATGTAGCATATGTGGTGGGACCTTAAAATCAGGCTAATGGCAACTTTTCAATTTCAAAACAATTTTAGGGGTCAATACATTTCTAAAATACCAGTGAAAACGTGTAAATAACATTAAAAAAGCTGGGCAGAATTTTTTTGAAGGCTTTCATAGTTGAGTTGTAGTTTCAAATAAGAATTTCTAGTTAATGAGAAAGATATACAGTATAATTTACATATTTTGTTTAACAAATAAAGAATAATTTTTACTTTCAATAATTACTATTATTCCATTGTATTTTTATCTTTTAAAAAATACTTTCCTCATTTCCTGTCAGACACCAAATTGATAATTATTTTAGATCGTTTGGTGGGTATGAATAGTTGTAGCTTTAGCAGTTGATTATTAGCAGTTTCTTTAACTTGTTCATTTTGGTTTGGGTTCTTCTTTTTTTACCTTCAGTTTCTCTCTGATTTAAAGGCCTTTGTGTTTCCCTCGCTGTGTATGAACAGTGCTCTATAAATAAAGATTGAGACTGAGTAGTGAAGTGAAATTGGTTCTGGTACATGCCAAATAGAGGCCACAATGAAATCAGCCACAACCAAATCCCTACAGAGAGTCAGCGTAGGTCTTAGGGTTAGAGCCATCAATATGTATGCAGTGCAAGTCATCAGCTGCCCTGCTGGTATAACTGCCTGGCCTAAAGAGACAGAAACCACAGACATGAGAAATAAGAGAATCTTTTTAAGTTCAGCACCCTGAGAACGTATGCTAGACAACAGCAGCGAGGTGGAGCACTAGATGTTTTTCATGAAACCACAAAGATGGTTCGATTCAATGCAGTTCAGCTTATTTCTATAGCGCCGATTTACAATACATGTCATCTCAAGGCACTTTATAGCTCACCAGATCATCCAGTTAAATTAAAGTTTTCTATCAAAGTAAAACCAGTTGATTGCATCGACTCATTGACTCTTCAGCAATCCCTCACGCTAAGCATGCTTGTAGCGACAGTGGAGAGGAAAACCTCCAGCAGAACCAGGCTCAGTGTGAGCGGCCATCTGCTGAGGCCGACTGGGGTTCAAGGAGACAGAAGCAGACATAGAAAAAGAAGCATAGATACAAAAGGCAACTGCCAACCAGCTCCACAGGTGGCCCCGTCCAGGAAACACACAGCCAGGCAGACGAGCTCCGAGCCAGCTCCCATGTCAGAGGATGAAGAGAGCACATCCAGTTAGTCACAGTCAGAGAAACAGGACTACACTGGAAAACAGCTGATCTCCAGCATCTATAAACAAAGGTGTTGATGGCAGCAGCACAGCTGATATTTCTCTCCAGGATGGAGTCACAGCCAAACATGGTTGAATATGTAAGCAAGATGATTCAAATAAAAATTTTCATTTTGGAAATACCTTCAAGTTCTAGACTCAAAGGAAGAGAAAGCAACTCTAGTTAAGACAGTTTGTACAATCAGAGCCACTGTGAGTCAAGCTGATTTGTAACAATCGAAAGGGAAAAACTTTTTTGCTGTAAACAAGATCATTTCATTCTTATCTTATCAAGGTTTTTCTCTTAAGAGCTGCAAAGAAAGGTTTTTTTCCTTTCAATAATAAGGCTTTATCAAAGTTTTTATAAAAAATACTGTCTGATATTAGAGAACTGCAGGTAATGAACTGAAAGAAATGTGAGAAGCGGCAAAGGAAGAGCCAGATATGTTAATTCATGCGATTTGTGTTTTGTGAAAATGAAACCATCCAATCAATAATCTCTGGTTCTGCTTGTCTGAGCTGTTTTTCCTCATCACTGCATCGGTGAAAACGCGTCGCTATGCTTCTCTTACAAACATATAAATAACAAAAGGCAGGACTTGTTTTTTTTTTTCTGTGTTCTGCCTGCGCTCACCTTAACGGCACTCCTCAGTAAACATCAGTGATGACATTTGCAAGCTAGAACTGATCCATAGTAAACTTGAATGGAAAACAATAGAAAGAATTTGCCAGTTTTTAATTGTTTAACATCAGATCATTAATACTTTTTTGGGGGGGGGGGGTTGAGGATCTATACTTGTTTAATTTAGAAAATTGTTTCCACACAGCAAGAAATTTAAATCTCAATTAGGGATACACGATATAATCGGCCCCCTATCGGTATCGGCCTTAAAACTGAATATCGGACATCGGCCACCCCACCGATATTTAACCCGATATTTGATCAGCTTCTGAGTTTCTAAAGTCTAAAAACAATAATAAAATACTACTTCTTCTTCCTCAAAAACTTCTTTTTTACAGACTTAAAAACTTCTAAAGACGAGGGAAAAATATTGATACATTAAAATATCACAATATCTTCAAATGCTGATATATTGCCATTTAAAAACACCATATCAATCTCTTTTACTAATGAAATATTGCTATATGTCATCGTTATGCTACGAAATCCCCCGAAAATTCACGACATTTTGCCATATTTTTATATGTTGATATATTGACGCGGTATCCATCTATTTTACTAACAAAATCTCACAAGAATTTGCAAAATATCACGAGAGTTTGTAACAGAACGATTAAATTTTACGAGATTTTGAAAGTAAAATAGATCGATACCGCGTTTTTAAAAATCTATTTGATATCAGCTGAAAATATATTTGAGTTTATTATTTTTCAAAGTGTGAGAAATGGATAACAAAACTGCTATTTTCAATGACTACTTATTTTTGTCCAGCTTTAACATCGGTATCGATATCGGTTATCGGCTACATGAGTTTTAAAATATCGGCATATCGGATATCGGCCAAAATCCCAATATCGTGCATCCCTAACCTTAATAAGTCATTTTTTCTTAAAATAAGTGCATTTTTTCTTGAATTGAGGAAGTAATTGAGACACTTTGCCATTGAAACAAGAAAAAAACTATTGCAATGTCTTGTGTGCATTTTATCTAATTATCTTATTTTAAGAATAAAAATACTTATTCCATTGGCAAATCATCTTACTTACCTACTCAAATTAAGGGTAAATACACTTAATTTAAGTAATCTTTACTTAATTATAGATTGTTTTTGCAGTGCATATGCTCAGTGACACAGTGGGTAGCACTGCTGCCTTGCGGCTAAAAGGTTCTGGGTTCGATTCCCAGCCTTGGGTCTTTCTGCATGGAGTTTGCATGTTCTCCCTGTGCATGCGTGGGTTCTCTCTGGGTACTCTGGCTTCCTCCCACAGTCCAAAAACATGACTGTTAGGTTAATTGGCTTCTCTAAATCCTCTTTAGGTGTGAGTGTGTGCATGAATGGTTGTTCCTGCGAATGACTGGAGATCTGTCCAGGGTGGACCCCGCCTCTCGCCTGGAGATAGGCACCAGCACCCCTCGCCACCCCAGCAGAGATAAGCATGACAGCGAATGGATGGATGTTCAAATTAACACCAGCATTCTCCCAGACTATGGTAGACACCAGATATCTTAAATGCTTGTTGCATAGTTATTTTTGTAAATTCATGAAATAATTCCATACATAAATATAGTTTGCTATAGGAATTCATGTATTATTGGTGATTTTTTTTAATAAATTCTTTTTATTTGAGTTTAGGCAGTCCACAGCTCAGCAGTCCTAATATATTAGCTGATCTTGAAGGGATCGCTAACGGAGTTTTAGAATTAGGGTTCTGAAGGTGTTTTAAAGTAAGCCTCCTGCAGTGCCTTTAGTAAAGTGAATGGAATCTAAAAAACTAAAAGCTGTTCTGTGAAGTAGAATACTAAGGGCTCTGAATATCCACTGTAAAATAATAGTGAGTTCTCTCTCACCCATGAGGTTTAAACATTCCTTCTGACCTGTTTTTTTTCTCAATTCCATTCAGTTTACTTATATAACACCAATTCAAGGCACGTCCTCTTAAAGCTCTTTACAGAGACAGATAGACTGGTTTAAAGTTTTCTATTCAAGGAAACCCTGATGATTGCATGGAGTCATGTATTAAAGAAGTGTTTACTACTTGACGAGTAGTGTGTAGTAGGGATGGAACAGTTTATGAAAACCGTCCGAACCGTTCGGTTCTACTGTCTCGGTTCGGTTCGCGTGTGTTGCGTTCGGTTGGGCGTTTACACTCCAGAGCAGAAGGTGGCGGTACTGCGACCAAAGCCAACCACCAGTAGTAAACAAGAAGAAGAAGAAGAAGCGAAGCAGCGTAACCGGGTGTAGCAGAAAAAAATCAGTTGTTGTGGAGAATTGTGTGGGTATGGCGAGTGGGAAAGAACAGGAGTTGGAAGACGCGCCAGCAGCACTTTATAGGTCTGCTGTATGGGACCACTTTGCATTTAGAGTGACCTACGATGACGGCGGAAAGAAAGTTGTGGATAAAAACAGTGTGCAAGCATTGTGCAACACGTGTTCCACTATACAAGACGTAATAGATTTTCCTAACAATCAACATATACCGAACCGAAGACCGTGAACCGAACCGAACCGTGGATTTTATGAACCGGTCCACCCCTAGTGTCATGGTTGGTTTAGAAATCAAACCCACATGCAGAACACCACTTGGAGACTGATAAAAAGTTCAACAGAGTTTATTAAAGGTTTGCGCAGAGATAACATGAACTGGATTCTGGAAACTGGTCCGGGCAGGATTCTCAGGCGTTTGCAGAGACGGATAGTTTGATTAGCCAGGTAAACAGATTAGTTGTTGGGTTTTCAGATATTTCTGAAAATACCTTGTAGAGGTGCAGGAAGGCTCCAGCCCAGGAGATCCACAGCGCACTCTGCTGGAGAAGGTGGAGAATCTCCAGATCCCTACACCTAGTGTGTAGTGGGGAAAAAGTATTCAACTATTCACCCCAGTTAAATGAACGGAGATCGATTGATTTCACTCAGTCGGCACTTTATTTTCATATCTTTGCAAAGAGAGAAAAGTTCATCATTCGGCCCTTATTGCACCGTAATCAGCCCTGTTCTGATCTAGACAGAGTTTTTCTCCCTTACTTATATTGAGAAAAAAACTGTGAAGGTTGTTTCACAGTCAAAACATATTAAACACACTTTGGTTTAAGAATAACAATTCTTGAGAAAGAATTTGGCTTGTTATGGGATAAGTATTAGTTGATGCAAAACTCTTCTCACTCAGACATTTTGTGTCCTTGCAGGTGAAACAGACTGAGTAAAAAACTTTTTTACTGGATAAATAGCATTACTAAGTATATGAAACAAGAGAAATCTAAATTTTCCGACCACAAGTGACTTTGCAGCATTAACCTCACAATTTCCCTTTAGCATTTCCTTTATGAGTATATTGTCATGAACCGGAGACAGAGAGGACCCAGTATTCAAGGAGAGTCAGTAGAAAAGTTCAAACGTTTATTAAATAAAACAAAACAAAAGCAGTCCAGACCAAGAATGTCCCAGTGCTGCAGTCCCAGAAGACATGCTGGAAGCTGATCCTGGTCAGGGATCCAGAACAGACAGGGACAGGATCCAGATCAGGCAGGAACAGAAAAAGGTGGCAGGATCCAGACTTCCAGGCATCCACAGGCTCCCAGAAGGGTTCAGAGTCTGACTGGGACCAGAAGCATGACCAGGTGGTCACGCACAGGAGCAGACAGGATCAGGTGCAGACAGGCAGGCTCAGTGGAAGAGGCTAGCCGAGACAGGACGTGGAACCAGAACTTGAAGCAGGACTTTAAACTGGTCTCCTCCCTGGAGCCAGGCTTACTTACTGATAAAAACTGAACCTCCCCACATAATGAGCCAAAAACCCAGAGGACTCCGTGGGGGAGGAACAGTGGACGATCAGGAGACGAGACAAACACTAAAACCCTCTTTCCACTGGCTGCTAGGATCCAGGACATGAACCAAGGCAAAAATTGAACAGACAGACTAACAGAAAGACAAGTAATGATCCGGCACTGAATGCTCAGGCTAAACTGAATATAACCAAGAGGAAACAGGTGAGAGGAATAAATTATAATTGAGGCAGGGAGGGAAAACGACAGGTGAAAGGAATGACTAATTAAGGGAGAGCAAACAGGCCAGATCATGATATATATAGTTTATTATATTGGAAAAGACATCATGGTTTGGGACATATAATTGATTTCTACAGGTTATGCAGATTTATCGTTTATATAGGGTTTGTTTATAGTTTTATAAAGTGCAAGACACTTTATTTGTAACAAAACAAGCTACTGAATATGCAGCATATGTTCGTGTGTGTAAATTCATGTAAATTCACTCAGTAGTGTGTTTGCATTATTATAATTGACGTGAAGATCTGTATTTTATAGTATTTTCTTGAACCTTAATTTGCCTGTATAGAAAATTCTGCCCATGGGCCCTAGGTAAAAAAAAAATAAAAATAAAAAAACAGAATTCCCCTAAATAGATTTTTGCTTTAGTAACCTAAAAAGACATTGCAATGCAGGTGCAACAAAACTCAACATCTTTGCCCATGAGCCAAACCTCCAGATGTTGGTAGTTAATAATGTACAAACCCCAGTGGCTTCCTTTTAAGGGGTTCCTGGAGGTGGTGTTGATGAACAGTCTGACCTGCAGAAGTCCCAGCCCATTGGTCTCATGTATCACTGTCTTCATTCATCTCTGCTACTGATTCATCTGTGGAATTGCTTTTGCTATGATGCAACACAGAGTGGAGGTCTGATGCACACACACAAGGGGTTCACCCGCGGCCCTCCGATATAAATCATACGTTGCGATAAAACTGACTTGCGCCGTTTCTTTTCTCCCCTGCTGTTCCCTCGCAGGGTCAAAGCAAAGAAAGGGGTGAACCTGCTGCAGACCAAGTCAAAGAACGCCCAGTGGAAGGTGGACTGGGAGGTGCAATCTGGAGCCAAACATTCCATCACCACCATCGATGTGAGCAAGAACAAAGGCGTAAAGCAAGGGTAAGTCAACAAGGTGTTGCTCTCCGCACTCTAATTACCTGCTGCATTTCAAGGGTTTTGGATTTGCCCTTTCTGAAAGACTGGTCTACAAATATGTCAAAGATCACAGTGAACTTTGAAAAGCTTACATCATTTTTTTAGCTGTTAACCACTCCTTTGTGACATGGTATTCATTGACATATTGGTTAGACTTTAATAGGTATGCTATCAGATCAGTTTATGTGGGAGGATGGGGTGGATTTTGATAGCGGTGACAAAATAGCAAATATTAATCCCTTTTGTGGTGCTGTCATTAGCAGACTAAGTATTTTGTGGTATCCTTCAAGAAAAAATTAAAAACTGAACCAAAAAAGATAAAATACTGTGTTTTCCGAAATATTTTCATGATCTTCATGGTTTTATTGCAGTATCTGAATTTGCATAGTGATACATATTATATAGATGAATTACTATCTGACAGTTGGTTTAAATTATCTCCTTATGTTAATTATGTTTTGAACTTGAAAAAAAATATTTTTAAAATTCAAATTTAATTGGGGGGGGGGGGGGGGGGGGGCTGTCAGATCCTGGGGTCCCCATAAAACTCAATTAATGAGTAAAAATAAGTAATAGATACACTATATTGCCAAAAGTATTTGCTCACCTGCCTTGACTCACATATGAGCTTAAGTGACATCCCGTTCCTAATCCATAGGGTTCAATATGACGTCGGTCCACCCTTTGCAGCTAGAACAGCTTCAACTCTTCTGGGAAGGCTGTCCACAAGGTTTAGGAGTGTGTTTATGGGAATTTTTGACCATTCTTCCAGAAGCGCATTTGTGAGGTCGCACACTGATGTTGGACGAGAAGGCCTGGCTCTCAGTCTCCGCTCTAATTCATCCCAAAGGTGTTCTATCGGGTTGAGGTCAGGACTCTGTGCAGGCCAGTCAAGTTCATCCACACCAGACTCTGTCATCCATGTCTTTATGGACCTTGCTTTGTGCACTGGTGCACAGTCATGTTGGAAGAGGAAGGGGCCAGCTCCAAACTGTTCCCACAAAGTTGGGAGCATGGAATTGTCCAAAATGTCTTGGTATGCTGAAGCATTCAGAGTTCCTTTCACTGGAACTAAGGGGCCAAGCCCAGCTCCTGAAAAACAACCCCACACCAGAATCCCCCCTCCACCAAACTTTACACTTGGCACAATGCAGTCAGACAAGTACCGTTCTCCTGGCAACCGCCAAACCCAGACCCGTCCATCAGATTGCCAGATGGAGAAGCGCGATTCGTCACTCCAGAGAACGCGTCTCCACTGCTCTAGAGTCCAGTGGCGGCGTGCTTTACACCACCGCATCCGACGCTTTGCATTGCACTTGGTTATGTATGGCTTGGATGCAGCTGCTCGACCATGGAAACCCATTCCATGAAGCTCTCTGCGCACTGTTCTTGAGCTAATCTGAAGGCCACATGAAGTTTGGAGGTCTGTAGTGATTGACTCTGCAGAAAGTTGGCGACCTCTTCGCACTATGCGCTTCAGCATCCGCTGACCCCGCTCCGTCAGTTTACGTGGCCTACCACTTCGTGGCTGAGTTGCTGTCGTTCCCAAACACTTCCATTTTCTTATAATACAGCTGACAGTTGACTGTGGAATATTTAGGAGCGAGGAAATTTCACGACTGGATTTGTTGCACAGGTGGCATCCTATCACAGTTCCACGCTGGAATTCACTGAGCTCCTGAGAGCGACCCATTCTTTCACAAATGTTTGTAAAAACAGTCTGCATGCCTAGGTGCTTGAATTTATACACCTGTGGCCATGGAAGTGATTGGAACACCTGATTCCAATAATTTGGATGGGTGAGCAAATACTTTTGGCAATATAGTGTATATTAATCATAAATGTAAATAATGTTTTTGATAAAAATCTCTCCGCTAAAATGCCATCAGAACGCTGATAATATTAAGTGTGTCTCAGCCCCCCCCTTCAGTGTCCACCATATTGGATCAGTCCATTTGCTGCACATGTTCAGAAAGGTCCAAACAGACAGCAGCAAACTATTTGAAAACAAACCATGCAAAGAGCAGTGTTGCCAACTTAGCGCTTTAGTCGCTATATTTAGCCACTTTTCAGACCCCTCTAGCACTTTGATTTCTAAAAAAGCGCCTAGCGCCAAATCTAGAGACTTTTTTCTGCTACTGGAGACTTTGGAGACAACATCTAAAAGCAGCAAACTCTGCTCTCCAGAGCAAGTAGATTGGTAACCCCGCCTCCTGCTCTCCTCTATCTTGTCTGCTGTCATGATTCATGCAGCTATTATTTCATCCAAATGAAAAATGGAGAACAGATAAGCAGATCATGGCTTGTCTACAGTGAAAAGAAGGACTGGGTTATTTACTTTGGCCTTTTTGGAAACACAGGAAGGAGCAATCAGCTAAGTGAGCTTAGTGCTTGGAAAAAATCTTTCATTCCTTTAGAGACAGCATGAAAAGTCAGCTGAGTACAAAACATAGAGAGGAAAACAAGAAGAAAAGGGACAAGAAGAGAGGGACACAACCTAGAACAGATAATGGATGTCTATTCTATTAACATTTCTCTATCTGTAGAATGGGTCTGTTTTATGTGTTGTCTGCTTAATTCAGAGGGCCCCCTGCCTGTCTTTACCTAGGTCCCCAGATTTCCTACATCTGCCCCTGTGTTGCACAATTTTTAAACATTAAATTGACAAGAGATTAAGCATTTAAATTGACCATAAAAATGTTGGTTTTCCACCATTTGGAGTCAACAGTAAATAAAAGCTCAGCTGCAGATTTACAGTCTTTTGGACAGTTGTCAAAATTAAAAATAAACTCTCTACATCAGTACTCTACAAAAGCTGATATATTTCCTTCCCTGATGCATCAGTATTTTTACTGTGAAATCAGAGTAAATAGACCCCTAAGACACGCAGGCAGTGTGCACATCCATCACATTTACTCCTGGGGCTTTACAAGGGCAAAGTTCACTCCACCTCTGAGCTCCAGCCACTGAGGGGTAGCAACTAAATATTAGCAACCATCTATCAAATTTTGTAATGCCTTCAGTTCATCGGGAAGAAAAAACAGCAATGGGAGTTTGACTTGAGACATTAGCAATGGCTGCTCCACATATCGGCATCCCTGCAGACGCTCTTATGGCTGAAAGAGGAGATGGAGAGAGAAAGGAAGAATGGCCCCACCTGAGGAGGAGGCCAGCCTTTCATCTCTTGTTTACTTCTTTCCTGCTATATTTAGTGACCCGTGTCTTGTAATCTTTGCCACCCTGTCAACATGTGGGAAATGTCCAGTAGGGGTCAAGCATGGATGAAGAAACAGTGTGTCAGGCTGCATTTAGTCAAACACTAAGCCAGGCCTGTGAAAACCTAAAAGGTAAATTTTGCCGCAAAAATGATAAAATCTCAGATTAAATTTCTGTTATGTCCCTTTGGATTCCAGTTAGAGGTTTTTGAATCCCATTCTTCATTTAAACATCTTGTTAGATTTCCTGGATAACATTACAAAGATTCAAGGAAATGTACACATTAGTGTTTTCTTCTTGATGTACCGTATTTTCTGGACTATAGAGTGCACCTGGACCAGACATGTTCACAAGTCATTTTTTGCAAGTCCAAGTCAAGTCTCAAGTCTTGAGAAGGCCTGTCACAATTATCAATTAATCGCACAATAAATTCTAATCACTCGATTAATTATAATAAGTGCAATAATTTGCGCGCTTGCTTGTTTCTCCTTGTGTTTTCATCTCCGTCACTGAGACGGTATAGCTTAAAGGTTACTATTATATCTATGGAATGATCATTATCTTGAACTGCTAAATGAAAAATACAATTTAAAAAAGCACACACGCAATTTTTTATCCAGTTAAATTTTGCATCTTTATTTTTTTCTTTCAAAAACAACAATTTTCTAACAGTATTTAAATGACATTTGTGGTTATAACTTTTCCTAGTTTTAGGAGTAAATGTCTGCTCTTTTATTTTTAAGTGAAAATGAGGGCTGAGGGGAAAAAAAAACATCACAATCCTGCTTTTTATTAGTACATATGAAGTTAGCAACTACAACAGATAAATAAAAACCCTAAATAAATATCAGGACACTAACAATTCTTTCATAAAAGAAACTTTGTGGCAATAATTTTTTGTAACTTAATGCCCTGGAACAGACAGAACCGACTTGGCGGGCAGTATTTTCAATTCAATTCAGTTTATTTATTTAGTGCCTATTCACAACATATTTCTCCTCTACGACTGCCATGAAGTTTTTAAAGCTTGGCTTGTCGATCATGGCATATATGTCACGTAGCGTTGCGTCAGTGACGTCAGTGCTACGTAGGGGTGTGCAAAATAATCGTCATGATGATGCATCGTGATTCTAATTTTCGTGATCTACTGCATCGATTCTTGACGCCAAGTATCGATTATTAATTTAAAAAAATTAATAAATAAAATTGCATGAATGGTTGGCACACATCAGCCAAAAACAAGTGTAATACAACTTCTAGTCCAGTAGATGTCGCTGCGGATTTGTTGACGCACGCTGCCTTGTGTCACAAGCATTTCCGGCCGCGGGATACTGCGCCGAGTCATTCAAAAGCAAAACCATGAGGAGAAAATATTGCAATGCATCGCAATAATTCAAGTATCGTGATGCATCGTGATAGAATCGCATCGTGACGTCTTTGGCAATACCCACCCCTAGTTCTACGTGACAGTTTGACAGCCCCTCTGCCGTTTTTTTTTTTTTTTACCTCTGCTGTGTGCGGGTAAGTTAGTAAAACAAAAAACACTTAAAAATAAAATATTGTTCACAAGTCAGAAATCACGAGTCTCAGTCGGGTCTGAAGTCCTTCATATGCAAGTCTAAGTCGAGTCTAAAGTCATTAAATATGCGACTTAAGTGCGACTCGAGTTCGAGTCACAAACTCGAGTCCCCATCTCTGACCTCGACAAAAGCTGTGCCCACTACATTTTTTGAAAAACTGGAAAAGTACATATATAAGACGCTGATATCTACTGAACTGCCCTCCACCAAACCTGTAGGGGGCGCTCTACATAAAGCCCCTGGAGGAAGGACAAAGAAGAATGCTAGCTCTCGTTAGCTTTTTTTGCTCGCAGCAATAAAAGTTTCAACTGAAAGATTGGGCTTCGTCAGTTTATTTTACTATTTTATTTTATTTATTTCAGCTCTGCACGAATTGAGCACAGTCTCTTCATTGGTTCAGCAGATTTAATGAAGCAAATAAATTTCAAAATGAGTGAATTCGGGACATTTATTATCCTTTCCGCTGCTGCTAGCATGTTATTGTACTATGTCGGAACCCGATCCGTCCCGGAAGCACGGTCCGTCCTGTGCATGCGCGAACAGAATAATTACCAGATCACTGAAAACTATGTAATAACGGTACTGAAAATACTTATTTAATTTAATACTAAAACATTAAAGGATGCTAAATTACAACATAAGGAAAATATTGAAGATTTTTCTGCAAGAAATGGATACGTTTTGCATTTTCTCCATTGTATTGCGTGACGTCATCATTGGACATGCTCTGAGCAGTCAGTGTAACGTTCCAAAGGCTATTTAATTTTTTTTTATGTATGTTTTTTTTTTGTTGTTGTTAGAAAATGCAATATTTATGCAGATAAAAAATATTCAAAAGGGACCCCCAGCCTGACAAAGACAAAAATAAAATTAAGAAGTAAGAAAAACAAAGCATTTCCTGCTTGGAAGTTGTTCTGTTTGCGCATGTGCAGGACGGATCGTGCTTCCGGGACGGATCGGGTAGTGACATGCTAAATGAAAATTAGCCCCTTATTCTTTCATTTCCTACTTTGACTTCCTCCTCTAACGGTTAGGAGAAATCCACAGAAAAGCCAAAGCTTCTTATAAGCTGCATTGCTTTAAAGCGTGGGAAAAAAGTAGTTGCCTATAGTCCGGAAAATACGGTACTAGATAAATTTGTTAGACAGGATTAGTTCACCTGACATTTGACCCAGAATTAATTTACCAGATCATGTGTGCATTAAGGTTAGGAATTTAACAAAGCTTGGCCAAAAGTAAAAAAGTCCTGTTGATTTTTTTATTCTCTAAGAAACCCATTTAATTTAGAAATAAAATAGAAAAGTTTTAAGTTAATTAAGTGTAACTGAAACCAGACAATCCAACTTAAATACAAACTTATTCAAGCCCCAAACATCTCCTCAACATGCATCCTTCTCCATCTCAATGCTGAGAACATCTGGATGCAGATTCAGCTGGAACATCTGGGCTTTGTTTATCAGGAACGACCTGAGACTTAGCAAATGAAGGGAAAGGTTTTTGTTTTATTCCCTGAGAGAGCTGGTGATTCCTTCACCACCTTCCTTGTTTTAGGCCTTCAATTATTTATCTTTTTTTTTAAAACTTACTCTTTTCAGATCAAACTTTAGTTAAGTGCTGAAATTATGCAGCCTACCTTGTCTTTCCTGTAACCGACCACCTGGAACAAACTCATTTTGCAGCAGCAGCTGCATGGTAACACCGCACTGGAAAAAAAAGCATTATTGATCGCTGTCAGTGGGCTTGGGATAAATAATGTTCTCCAAAACAGTCTGGTGATACCGCCTTCGCAGCTGGTACAAAGAAAAAGTCGATCATTAAATAAGATTGTTGCCTCTTTTTTTTTCTGCTTTCTAAATAACTCGCTGGGATAATAGAAAGAAAGAAAAAAAGTCATTTTTGAAAATTCTGATGATGATGGCTAAACACACAGGAAAGATGAAACAAAGATTTTTCTTTTGAAGCAGGATTTTATGTAAGTTACAAGTTGATTTTTGTTTTAAGGGTTTCATCTGTTTGAATGGCCTATATCATGCAAAATCTACTTGGTAAGCTTTTAACTATGTTATAATTCTAATCATCGGGTGGGGGGGCGTTACCATTAGGCAATACTAGGCAGTTGCCTAGGGCCCAAAGTTTCTGGGGGCCCGTTAAAACTCTGATTACATGTATGGTTAATACAGCTATTCCTTATTTGTGCACATTAATTATGTTTTTGATAAAAATCCTTTCACTAAAATGCCATCAGAACGCTGATAATAAGTGTGTCACCCCAGCTTCAGTGTCCGCCACATTGGATCAGTCCATTTGCAGCACACCATTTGAAAACAAACAATGCAAAGAGCAGTGTTGCCAACTATATTTAGCGACTTTTCAGAGCGCTCTAGCACTTTGATTTCTAAAAAGCTCCTAGCGTAGCCTGGGTGCCATTCCGAACTTAGTCCCGCCCATAACGTTTGAGGTCGGGAAGTTCGGTCTGGCATTGCTCAACAGTAGCGCAAGTATGCTAGCACAATATCTGGCGGGCCAATCAAATTGTCAGGGCGGGCTTTATACGATGATGATCAACAGTAACGTAATCAACCACGTCACCAAAGCGCGCTTGGGTGACAACAACAATGGCTGCCGCTGGAGAGTTGAGGTGAGTAGATTCTGCTATTAGGTCTGTTCTAGAAGATATCGACAGCAAATTAATTTTAAAAGAGGAACAGAGAAATGCGATCAATGCTCATCTTCTTATTCTAGGCGTGCAACTGCACGCTTTGATTTTTGTTGACAACAACTATGCGTCGCTTAACATACGTCACGCACTCCGTTGCTCTTATTGGTTGTAGGTGTATCCAATTGAGTGCAGAGGCATTTTTTTTCCTGGTTCGTTCGAAACACGCCCCATAATCACAGCTCTATGGAGCAGCATCAGACTCATGTTCTGACTAGAATTGAGTAGGACTACGTCAGGCTACTCCTAGCGCCAAATCTAGCGACTTTTTTCTGCAACTGGAGACTTTGGAGACAACATCTAAAAGCAGCGAACTCTCACTGGAAAAACAATCAGTAAATAAGTAACAATTTCTTATATTAAGTGTATTTACCCTTAATTTGAGTAGGTAAATTAGATAGTTTGCCAATTAAATAAGTATTTTTACTCTTAAAATAAGATTATTAGATAAAATGCACTTAAAATAAGACAATGTAATTGTGTTTTCTTATTTAAAGAGTAAATTGTCTTGTTCCATTGGCAAAATGTCTCTTTTACCTCCTCAATCCAAAAACAAATGCACTTATTTTAAGAAAAACTTGTTTATCTAGATTTTGATTTTTTCCAGTGCTGCTCTCCAGAGCAAGTAGATTGGTAACCCCGCCTCCTGCTCTCCTCTATCTTGTCTGCTGTCATGATTCATGCAGCTATTATTTCATCCAAATGAAAAATGGAGAACAGATAAGCAGATCATGGCTTGTCTACAGTGAAAAGAAGGACTGGGTTATTTACTTTGGCCTTTTTGGAAACACAGGAAGGAGCAATCAGCTAAGTCAGCTAACCGTGCGGGGAGGCGGAGCTACGTGACCAACAGGGAGCAAAATGTAGTGATCCTCTGTCTGAACAGTCAGTTAACTGAGATTTCTCTAAAGTCCACTACATATCCCTCGCTCTATAAAGCGATTGAGGGATTTAGGGGTTAGAGTGGACGTTCAGACACAGCTATAGTCTCCGTTTCTAAAGCATGAGTTCTGGTTGGGTGGCAAATAAACCATCCATTTAAATTCCTGTTAGTAAAATATGTTTGCACAATTTAAACCCTGACTCCACTGGGTATGAATGATATTGGTCTGAACTTCAGTTGTCTGGGATAATGAAAAAAAAAGCATTTTAATGCATGACTTAATAAAAAATTGGTTATATGTAAAGTGAGGGAATACGGTTGATGAGTTTGGACCCAGAAAAAAAAGATACAGGAGAAGTGATACCAAGACGGAGGAGCTCAGATACAAAAAAGACCAAAGTAGAAGGGAAAACCTCTTTAATAGGCCAAAAACTAAGCATATTAGTTTTTTTCATGAACCATTTCAGCCTCTGCGTGCAAAGTTTTATTCTCCTACTTTTGTCGCCCTACCGTTCTTTGATCCATTGAACTCTCTCTTTGATTCAGTTCAAACAGACTTCTGATCAAAGAATGAGATCTTCCCCTTAGCTCTAAAAATTCCCCCAGCTCTGCTTTTTAATATACACACTTTGTCCTTTGCACAATGTACATCTTTAATCTAATAGAAGCAGAGCTTTGCAATCTTAATTCATGTTCTTCCCTTAAGTCTGATAGAAGGAAGTTAGCCTGTCTAATTAAGATATTACCAAATTGCCCATCATTTAGAGCAACAATGAGATTCAGGATGATCTCATCGTTGAAGCAGATTTATTTCTAAGGCAAAACTGAAGGATTACGAAGTAAAAAATGAAAACCATAAAGAGGAACTTGTACATCCTGTAAGGAAAGGACCAATTACTAAAAAAAGGGGGGGAAAATACTGTAAATGTGTTAAAAACAGGATAGTCAAAAGTGCACTGAGTAGGATATGTGAATAAAAAAACATTGCATGCATTTTTCATAAAAATAGACTGTTTAGAGGTAAGGGAAAAGAATATAAACATAGTGAATATAAGCAGGAATGGTGGTAAAACAATTGTGCCTCACAGAGGTTATAGCTAGCAATAAACCTCCTGAGAATTTAAAGGTATAGTGGAGGTTGTTCTATTTCCGGATGGATCATCAAAATAAGTGGTTCTCCTATGTGCTCATCCCCTTCAACGGAGTGTGTCGCAGTTAGCTTGTTACAGGTATGACGCACCTGAGTGAAGTTGGCCCCCCCACCTTCTTTCAAATCAGACAAAATTGGTGTCAAACATTTGTGCTACATTTGTGCAGCAATAATTTTCGTTTGTGCTGCTTTGGATTTGAAGATTTGAAGAAAGTGGGGGGGGGGGGGGGGGGGCTGGTTGACCTTTGATAACCTCTAGAAACATCTCTTTATAACTTTAAAATGAAAGCGGCACAAACAAAGATTTTTGCTGCACAAACGTAGCACTAACGTTTGACACCCATTTCATTTGATTTGAAGAAGGTGGGGGGGCTGGTTCACCTTTGATGACCTCTAGAAATATTTCTTTATATCTTTAAAACGATAGCGGCACAAACGAAAATCTTTGCTGCTCAAACCAGAACAAACACTTGACACTAATTTTGTCTGATTTGAAGAAGAAGGTGGGGGGGCAACTTCACTCAGGTGTATGACGCAGATATTTTTGATTAATTTTGAAGCGTCGTCTGCACTAATCATTCCACGCCACAACGCAATAGAGACAATCACGAACTAGCTAGGATTGTGGGTGTGGTGGGTCACGTTTTTCTCTTCCTGTTACGGAGGTCAATCGACAACGATGGCGACTGGATCGATGCGCACTTTGACTGAAATACAGCAGTTCTTCGCAGACTCGCTCTTCTAGCTGGTCCATCTTCACGAGTCGTGTTCCACATGGTGGTCACATAAATATAAATATACGAATAGTGTAGAGCGGATTGACCAATCAGAGGCCTCCTTTCTCTCCCCCCTTTGACGCTATCTGTGGCACTGTCTGCGGTCACCTACAATTTTGGGGAGGTAGGCCATAGTGTCTGTGTGTAACGGGTGACATCAATGATGACATTCAGCCAGGTTTCACAAAGAACTTTTATTCTGGGGAAAAAGAGTAAAAACAAAGCAATCTCCTCACAAAAATTAAACTCAAAACAAGAGGAGAAAAACGCCACCTAATGGCCGCAAAAACACAATACAGTGGGATAGAGTTAAATAAACAGAGACAAAAAAAATAACTTAAAGCAAAAACACATACCTGGGGAAGAAGAGTAAAAACAAATTAACCTCTTCTATGCACTCTCCCTAAATGTGAGAATAAAACACAGTATTCAACCGAGCTGTACTGGACTATCAACGTCCGTTCGCGCCAAACTTTTTTTTTTTTTTTTTTTTTTTAAACCCACAATGATGGTCAAAACTGCAAAATAACACACAAACAATAATAAGCGACATATTGTAAATACCTTAACATGAACAACATCCATACATGAAATCAAACATATATCACAGCAGCAAAGTTTCCTCTGACTTACCCACAGCAGAGCGCAACAACGCTGTGAGGGAAAAGGAGGAAGCGGAGGAGCTACGAGGGCTGGAATCAACTACGGTGGCTCGAGAGACACAAACAAGGCCAGAAAAGCGATCCCCACAGGCAAAAACATCAAAACAACAAATGAAAAATTCACAATTTCTCAATATAAAATGAATTAGAAATAATAATTTAAAAAAAGCACATTTGTAACTCTGTTACATGTGGAAGGGGGGGGGGGGGGGTCATATCTGCGTTAATTGCGACATACGCAAATCTTTTTTGGAAAGTAAGATTGTATAAGCGATGCAAACAGCAACTTTTAAACAGAACGTGCACGAAGAGAAATTTACTTTTGCACGCTCTCGCACGCGTTTAATAGGCGTTCCCTCTCAGAAGCAGATACAGGGTTGTGCATGTGCTTTTTTTTTAAGTGGAGAGGGCGGGTCTTTTCAAACATTAGAGATAATCCCCCACTATACCTAAGATGCTTAGGGGAAATAAGAAACAGAGGAAAGCATTCATCATGGGTCCAGATTTATCTTGGAAAGATTGGTCATCTAAAAGCTTGGATTTCCAGTGGTCTGTTGGTCACTACTAACTATTTATAATGATGCCATGACTGCAAATCAGCCTCTCTGTGTTATTCTCTATAGTTTAGGGCAAAAAAAAAAAGAGTAAATATCTACATCTGCACCTTTCTGTTCCTGTACAGCTTCATTTCTAACGTGTAATTTCAAATTTGTCAGGTTTTTGCTGGTTATTATCGCTGCTCCATGCACAGTGTGAAACATTCCCATTTCCTGTCTTTGAGGTATTGGCTTTATCACTAACGACTAGAGGGAAAATTGCAACTAGAGACTCAAGACTCTCAAATTACGCTGAAGTACTGGGATCAATCAATTCTTCCCTCTAAGGAGTTATCTAATTGACAACCTGATCACTATACCTGCTTTCTCTCCCAGTGACTGCTGAAGACGGGGATAGATGACATCATTTGTGTTTCTTGTATCAGAACACTCAACATTTGTTAATAAAAATGTCGACCGTTCTGTCCAACCTTCTCTCCTCTACTTCTGTTTTCATTCATTTTATTTATTTTTTGTTGTCTCTCAAAAAATGCCAGCTAATATAATATTTATACCATAGTGTTGGTCAACATCACTGAAGCTGGTCTGAGGTCATGATGATGTCTTTTGATAAAACCTGCATGAAAGTATTGAAAGGTGTTGAAAGGGCCAGTGGTTATGAAAGCTTGGTGAAGACAACTTCCCATGAGATCATTATTCACCCGCCGGACCCTCCAGCCCCATGTGAGCCTACAATACAACCCCTTTAATATGACTCCTTGTTGCCTTGGTGATTCAGTCTAATGCATCTATAAGGAACAGCCTGATGTCCACAGTTATGAATGTCAGATACTTAGACTTAGATTTATTTGTCATTTTCTTTACAAAAGGGTAAAACAAAAAGAAATTTAATTTAGAACAGCTCTCTGGACAATTTCAATTTTTTTTTAAAAGTGCAGCTTTGAAAAATAGTAAAAAATATCTAAAAAGAGTAATATAAACATATGACTGTAAATTTAAAGTTCTAACATTTTCCTTTTTTTTATAATGATGGTGGTGGGGAAGAAGCTGCTGCAGAACCTGCTGGTCCTGCATTGAATGCTGTGAAGCCTCTTCCCAGAGGGCAGCAGGGAGAACAGTCCATGGTGGGGGGGTGAGGGGTCATTGATGATGTCGCGGGCTCGGGACACGCAGCGCTGGGATGAAATGTCTTTAATGGAGGGAAGAGGAGCCCCCATGATCCTCTCTGCTGTTCTCACCTTCTTCCAGTCTGAGGCGCTGCAGCCTCCACACCACACAGTGAGACAGCTGCTCAGAACGCTCTCTATGCTGCTTCTGGAGAAGGTGGGGAGTGTCGGGTTCATAAATGTAGTTTTGCAAAAGAAGAACTGAAATACACAGTAGTGGATACAATTTCTGCAGAAGGAGAGACAGTTGAACCCCAGACTCAAACACACTGTCTCACATCGGACCTCCTCTGCAGAGCATTTTATTAACAGAACATGACACATGGTTACAAACAGAGTATTGTTCTGACAGAACAATTGATGAGTTCATAAAGACAGGATGCTCCATCAGAATGACAAGGCAGGATGGTCTCCTGACTGAATCATGAGAGGAGGGGAGCATCCCCTCGCACAAATGTTTTATAAGCACACATTAATTTTATAATCATCACTGAATAAACCTAACAGGGAGGATGGGTGGGGGCAGGTGGGCTCTCCTCATCCTCCGCAAGATACTCCCTCAGCTACATGTAAACCATTTAATAGGCCAACTATTCCCTTTAACGACCCCCCTTTCAGAGACATAAACAGGTTTTGAGTATTCAGGCTAACAAAGAAACAAAACGACTCCCATTCCAAAAGAGCAGACCCGTTCGTCCGTTTTAATTTGCATGTTTCTAAGCCAAAATATGACTTTCTTTTATTATAAAGCCTCAAACTCAACGCTATTTATGACATTTTGAATTGAAAAATCTTCCTTGATGAGAAGAGAAACGTCTTCAAACTTGAAAACGTCCATTGGATTATTTTTTTTATTTTTTGGTATCACTATGACCTGGATGATTGAGAATCTTCCCCAGCATGAACTACTACAAAGGTTTTTGATGTTAGTATATGGAAGCGGTGAGGTGTTTATTAATTCCTGAAGTGTCTTTAGATTCTTCCTGTCAATCTCACCTCAGTCTTTCCTAAATAAGCGTGCAGCGGAAATAATTTTAATTCTTATTCAGACACTAATGGATAAAACTTGTCAACTTAAACCCCAGCCCCTGTAGTCTGAGCATTGTTGTCCCTCCTAATGTGGAGAGAGTTGGCTTTATTTCGAGCGACTGTACCTGTTCTCCTCCCCTCTGGTGGGCAGCATTGAAGACGGCTTCACTGAGTCACAGACAGACAGGAGTGTTTGTTTTCTCTGAGTGATGTCGAGACAAATAGGCAGAGATCTCATCATGATGTTCCAGAGAGAGGAACCCGGTGTAGGCGGAGGATCTTACGGAGTTTGATCTGGCTTTCATTAAAAGCCTCACACACTGAATTCAGGGGGCGGGCTCCTGCTTTTTGTGAGAAGCAGACAGCGAACGCTTCACTCTCCGCGAAAGGTGATGCCTGGGCGGGACAACTCCCATCAAGTCTGGAGAGAGAATTAATTTGCCCCTTCACCGCCGGCGAGACAGTTTAATGTTAGGCTTCTTGAACCCGAGGATTATAGGACCACGATGCAGGAGTTTGATAACAGGTTGGCTCTTATCGCTCCTGCATCACCAGCATGTTTGGTGATAGGAAAAATTTGTTCACTTTTCTCTGCTGCACATGGAGGTGCAGAGGAGGCAAAGCTACAGATATCAACTTGAACAGGTTGCAGAAAACTAGCAGCCTTTGTAGTTAAAAGAGGGAAAAAAAATGAACTAAGCTGGAATTAAACTGATTGTTTATTGATAGGGTGGTACTTTTATTAATAGACAATCACTTCTTCAATCACTACTTCAATCAATTATATGTATAATAATATTTTTAATAAAGAGGATGAATAAAACTGCTTATAAGGAAGTAAGCTTAGCTTTTGCAGACGTGTGCAAGGATGACTAAACTGGTATTAGTTTTTGCAAATCTGTGAACACATTTTGATAAACTGTACACTCTGTAATAAACTGTTTTACAATCTGTGCATATAAATTGGAAAACCAAGAGCAGAGTTTAGTAATTTGTGCGCGCAGAATGAAGAAACCCGAGAGCAGTTTATTTAAGCATGAACAAAGTTTTTCACGAACTTTGTTTTTTTTTTCCACACTTGACACTCGTCATGTTCCGTTGGTTATAGATGCAACAACAAAAGCATTTTGTATCTCCATTAGTTTACGAGCATGCTATCATTAAGAGCCTCCTAGTGACAATCGTTTCTTCTTACCTTTGCATTAGTTTCTTCCGACATCCTGCTACTTACCCGCCCCTAATTGCAGACCTTCACTGTTATTCTTATTATCATCCATTAGGCTCCAGTTCCATTATACTGTCCTTTTTTTTCCTAACAAAAACCAAGGACATTTGGGCTTCCAAGAACCAAACAAAATAATTTATTTTCTTACAAAAGCAGCGGTTTGATCCAAATGTATCAGCTGCTCACATTTGAGTCGGACTGAATTACGTCAGTCCGACTCAAATACCAACAAACACGATCTTGTTAAATGTTTTCAGACAGACGTAACTTATCCGGTTAAACAACCTTACTTCAAACAAGCAGCTTGATGCGTGATGCGCTTAACAGAAGCTTCCTCAGAGCCAAACATGGCCACTATACATACGGCTGTGGGTTTGACCTACACCCCGGCCCCAGGATGCAGAAAAAGGACAGCTATCTTTTCTGCAAAACACCCTGATAGAGTTTAAACACACAGTTTTAAACCTCAGAAAATATCGGTTAGATCAACGAGTAGGTAGTTCTTTATAACATCATCTTGCAAATATTGCAATAAAATAGATCAGTTTTTCCACTTTTTCTCTGTTAGGTTTTACCGACTCTTTCCTAATTTTCCGATGTGCATTAGGAATTATTTATTCAATTTATGAACTTTGAACTAAAAGATTGAGCAGCCTGCTGTCTATGATTTAGATTTTAATAAAGAGGATAACAATGTCAAACACCTTTTTTGGTTCTTTAGTCCCATCTGATGGAACTTCTTGTTCTTTGCCCTTGCAAGTCTGAGTAAACTAAAAAAAAAAAAATACAATTTTTATCCTCACAAAAATAAAGAAATAAGAATCAAACTTGATGTTTGTCTTGCTTTTCATCAGTCTCTTGATTAAAATACAGTATATAAATCCAATTACATATTTAAAACATGTATCCAAGTATAATCCCTACGTGCAAAGCAATTTTTTTATTTTATTTAAAAAGTAAAAGAGTTCGCAGTGACTTTTAAGATGTGAGCTGCCTTGTATCTGTGCAAAATGTTCTTATCTAAATCAAACTGAAGTTTCTTATGCTGCTGAAGACAGAATGAAAAGGGATAAAATAATGTGTTTGACAACTTACAGAATGCAGGCTGGAATAAATGCCAGTGAATTGAGCTGAAAACAAAATAAGACATTTTTATTTATTTTCTCACACTTGTTGAAACTAATTTATGCTATCAGTCAAAACAGATGAATAGAACATTACCGTTTAAAAGCGTTAACACTTCTATTCTCATATAGTCTTGTATGTGAAGAATTGCCAACTTAAAGCCACCAAGTGTCTCTATGAATCTGGCTTTAATGTGAAAATCCATATTTCTTAACTTAACGGGCGACTTGGGGCCATCGTTAACAGTGGAGGAGAGTAACGTCTTACTCAATACATATTGCATATTAAACACTGTAACACCACTAATTATAAGCTATATCCTGTCATTTACCTTTTTTCTAGAAAAATCACAGCTCCTCTTTGAGGCCTGCAGGAATTTTCATGTCATCTGATCCTATTTTGTGTGTATTTTTTTTTTTTTTATGACTTTGCAGCGATGTGTTGGGGAACATTGAGGTTATGCAGTTGGATTTTGAGATGGAGAACTTCACCAGCCTCTCCGTGACCAGGAGGATCAACTGGAACATCGACTATAAGGGACAGAACCCAGTGCCCGACTCAGAAAAGGTCGTTACGGAGCTCACAGTGGTTCAGAAAGACATCCAGGCAATCCTTCCTCTGGCAATGGTGAGTGGCTTAAATAATGTTTCCAAGAGGAGCAATCAGACATTAAATTCCTCAAGTCTGCAATATTAGAGAAAACTACGACGGAGTATTAGGTTTTTTTTTCAGGTTTGTTTTTCTTCCATTTCGAGAATAAAGTCGTAAAATTACGAGAATAAAGTGGAAAAATTACTAGAATGAAGTCGTAAAATTACGACAATAAAGTAAAAATTACTAGAATAAAGTCGTAAAATTATCAGAATAAAGTCGAAAAATGACTAGAATAAAGTCGTAAAATTACGAGAAGAAAGTCAAAGAACGACTAGAATAAAGTAAAATTTCGACTATAAGGTCGAAAAATGACTAGAATAAAGTCGTAAAATTACGACCATAAAGTAAAAAAATTACTAGAATAAAGTAAAAAATTACTAGAATAAAGTCGTAAAATTACGACAATAAGGTAAAAAAATTACTAGAATAAAGTCGTAAAATTATGAGAATAAAGTCGAAAAATGAATAGAATAAAGTCGTAAAATTACGACAATAAGGTAAAAAAATTACTAGAATAAAGTCGTAAAATTACAAGAATAAAGTCGAAAAACGACTAGAATAAAGTAAAATTACGAGGATAAAGTCGAAAAATGACTAGAATAAAGTCGTAAAATTACGACAATAAGGTAAAAAAAATTACTAGAATAAAGTCGTAAAATTACGACAATAAAGTAAAAAAATTACTAGAAAAAAGTCGTAAAATTACGAGGATAAAGTCGAAAAATGACTAGAATAAAGTCGTAAAATTACGAGAATAAAGTAAAAAAATGACTAGAATAAAGTCATAAAATTACGAGAAGAAAGTCAAAAAACGACTAGAATAAAGTTGTAACATTACGACAATAAAGTAAAAAAATTACTAGAGAAACAAGTTGTATTTTATGACAACTCTTCCAAGAAGCCCTTTCTTCCCTAAAGTGAGGAATGTGGAGCATCATGTGAAGTTCTACTCTAGCATCAGTTTGACAAATCAGGAAATCTTTTAGCAGCAGCATCAAACTGGGCAGGAGGTCAAAGTGGACTCTGGTTGCTGATTGGTGGAGCTGGTCGGCCGTCATCTGCTGGGCGGAGCTCCAAGTGTAGAATGTAAATATCTGGCTGGCTTGCCAAATATGGAAGCAGTTGTACTGCGTTATGTAGTCCTGTTTCTGACCTTATGCTCACTTAGCAACACAGAGAATGCAGCATGTAAACAGGGTGTCTACATACTGGAAGTCACGTACGAATCTTGGCAAAAACAGGGTTCTTACTGGCTGACTCGCACGCAATCAGGTCATAAGCTAAGAGATCTCCAGGAAGAGCATCCAGTTGTGCACGTGCATCCACACAGTGTGATGTGGAAACTATAAATGCCGCCTAGAATGGACTGAAGGTCGGGGATAACTGAATGTGACGATGCAATGCTGAGTGTATGAAGTGTTTAAGACAGCTGTATTAATTTGGTTTTGCAATTAAATGTTTTCCCCCCTCCGGATGATAAAATGGTGTGAATCGTGGCCTATTTTCTGTCATAAGGGAATTCTACCAATGAGCTTCCATACAAGCTTTCTTTCTGAAACGGGTTGTTGAATGATGACTTTATTCTTGTAATGTGATGATTTTGTTCTCAAAATAGAAGAAAAAAAAACAAATCAGTAGCCCGGCCCTAATCCTCCTACTTAGGAAACTTACTTACTTTTATTACTTACTTTTATCAATTTGTTTTGTAATGGATATTAATTAGATTGTTTTAATTTCAGATTTAAATTAGCATATTATTTATAAATCCTTCATCACTCCCATCATCATTAGATTTTTCTTTTTATCTAAAGGTGATGGTTTGCCATTCCAAAAATGAGTTTATGTCCAAATTATTGATAATTTGTTTGCCAGCATTATTAGAAAACCATAGATCCAATTAAAAATGGAAAGGAGAACCTTTTAAACCTCTAGACCAGAGGTCATGGATTTGTTGACCACGGTCTGAACCCGGACTCACCTGCTGGCTAATCCCAACCTGATTTAAAACATTTATAAATTACCGCATGTTGTCCGACAACAGTGTCTAACTTCACTTGTGCCGCTTCTGCTGTTAAATCTCTGGTTGAATAAAGAAATCCCCCTGCTGGATCCACGCTGTTCTTCAGAGGTGTTAAAAAGATCAGCCTCTCATGTAAAACAAAGGAAGGAAAGCCGGGTTCATGGATCTAAGGAAACACAATTAGATATAAATAACTAATATTAATTTGTGCATATAGAATTAAATATATATGTTTGACTTCCAGTTAAATTTACATGGTTAATATAGACCGAAAAGTGGTGGGGCTTCGTGATGCAGCCGGTTTATTAAAGGTCTAAAATAATCAACCTAAGATAAGATGATGTGGTTGAAACAAGATAATTTTTGCCCCTATTAAATCTCTGCTCTCTCAAATTTGGACTGTTTTATATAATTACATCCGTCACCACTGTGGTTCCTGTCTGCTCTTACCTGCTCAAATTCCTCAACATGTTAAACATAATCAAGAATTAATTAGCTCTCTCCATGACGCCACTTTTAGGAACTAAATCATTTCATCAAATTATCCATAAAACTGAGATATCAGAACCAGCAACAAGCACAGTGCTGCCTAGATAATCTATCATCAATCCTGGCATCAGTTTCTGAAGGATGTTCTTGCAGGTATAAGTGGTCCTCCTAACTGTCAATCATTCTGGTGATATGTTAATGTAAGGCCGTTGGTGAGTCTGACATAGTGGAAAAATTACAAATCTTTTGGAAAGCAAGTTTGTATGAGCGATGCAAACAGCAACTTTTAAACAGAGTGTGCACGAGGAGAAATGGGCTCGTGCACGCTCTTGCACTCCTTTAAAAGGCGTTCCCTCCCTCTTCCCTCATGTGTAGAGGGCAGGTCTTTCCAAAAATTTGTGAAAATCCTCCATTATACCTTTAATGCTATTTTTTATTTCATTTACTGTGGCTACAAAACATATTTATCTGAATCTTCACCTCACTGTAAGAAATAATCATTTTGGTGATATATCGTGATATTCGGCTGCCCGATATAATATCGATCTTTCACTTCCTAGTGTCGATTTTAAAAAACAAAACATGGAAAATGGGCTAGCTCTTCCCCACTCTGGCAGAAAGCTCTGTGGAGCCCTTTAGCTGCGTGGCACAGCGCCATATCTGTATTTGAGGCGGTGAAAGTGGAAGAAGTGGAACGACTCAAAACGACACAATATTGTCATAATATCGTATCGTTACCCAACTATTGTTCAAATCAATTCAATTTCTATAGCGCCAATAGGGTTGGGAATTGAAAAGATTTTCACAATTCCGATTCCCTTTTCGATTCTATGAAACGATTCGTTTCTCTATTGATTCTTTTTTCGATTCCAATTTGGGGAAAAAAGGAGAACAAACAGTTTGATTATCAGCATCAACTTTGTTTACTTAACTATTGCACAATCTTACAAACTCAACAAGATCAAGATGTCCACTGCAACAGCTAGAATCATGTAAGAATTCCAGCTACCAGTAGTTCTAATTAAAAAACATGCTAGCAATGAAGGGCTGGATTAACGACAAAGGCACACTCCCTTATAACCCCAAAGAGAGGTAGGAAATGAGTTTATTTCTAGAAATGGGATATGATATACCAGGAACAACATTAAGCATAGCAAGTGATGTAAAGCTTGCTACTTACCAGACTTGCCTTCCGTCCTTGTAGAAATTTTATCCTCTGTCCGGAAGGCATCAAAAACACGGCACTCAATAAAATGTATCCCATGTTGTGCGCGGAGGTGTTTCAGCTTGTTCGAAGTATTTCCTCCCGCGATTGAAATTGTAGCTTTGCAATGATTGCAAAGAGCCGTCTAGCCATCTTTTTCGTTTTAAAATGAAGCCAAACTTTTGATCTCTTTACTTGGTGTGGCGCCATTTTTTTTGCTTTCCTTTTTTGCCTAGTCACGTCGTACTTGCTTACTGAACGCCATGTGTGTAACTTGCGTAAAAAAAGTGACGTAAGTCGTGCTCCCCAGAGCCGGCGCTTTAGGCTCTGGTGCTGCGGGAATCGAAAAAAGAATCGTTCAGCGAGCTGCCAAAGGATGCCATGGAATCGGAAAATACGGAACCGGTTCTGAACAGGAACCGGTTTTCGATTCCCATCCCTAAGCGCCAATTCACATCATGTCCCTCCTATTGCATGATTCATTTCTTCAAAAGAGCAATCAAAATGGACAGGAATAAATATTTAACCAGAATTTACATTTTTAAACAAAGTTATTGTCATACTGAAGCTTGCAGTCATCTAAATCATGCAGGAAATAACAACTGAAAAAGTTGACATTTACTGTAGCTGAGTTACTGGGAAATTTGGAGTAGTAATTATATAGACATTTGAAGGATGTTCGTTCAATGCACAGATTTAGCACAAATATTGTGATGTATTTAATTCAGTTCAGTTTATTTCTATAGCTCTAATTCACATCATGTCATCTCAGGTCACTTTCCAGTTCACCAGATCATCCAGTCAGATTGATTCAAAGTTTTCTATCTAAGGAAAACCAGCTGATTGCATCGACTCATTGACTCTTCAGCAATCCCTCACACTAAGCATGCTTGTAGCGACAGTGGAGAGGAAAAACTCCCTTTGAACAGGAAGAAACCTCCAGCAGAACCAGGCTCAGTGTGAGCGGCCATCTGCTGAGGCCCACTGGGGTTCAATGATGTTTCCATGTTTCAAATCGCAACACCCAGCCAATACTCACCCCTACTCACTAATACATCTATTTCTGCCTCAGTTAAACTGTGCTTATTTTTGCTGCTATTTGCTGTTATTCTCTTTGCCGCAGTTGCTATGGACACAATGAAATAACATAGGATAGATCAACTGGCTCATTTAAATTTGAGTCTGTAGAGGACCAACATTAAAGTAGAGCCATGGACATGAACTTTAAGGTATAACTGTATCTATAAGGGAAAATCTCTTGGTTTTATGCATATTCATGTTTTTCTTTTTAAATATTCCATTTTCAGGTGTTTGGTGTGCTACACTTTTAGTATGGATCCTAAGAAATGTTTTATTAATGAGACAACAAAACATTTTCTTTATTGTTTTTTTATTTTTTTATGTCCAAGAACACAAAAAAAAAGTGTAGGATTACTGCATGTGGAAATTTTAAAGTGACTCACAAAGTTGGTTATTTTAAATGAAAGTTGGAACAAAACTTACATACCAAGAAATGATCAGGAAACAGTTTTTGGAGTTGCAGGGTGGTACAGTTTGTAGATCCGGTGCCTTAGAGCAATTAGGTCAGGGTCCTTTATGCATGGTAGTGATTAATTGTTCACACTGGCTGTGCATCTTTCACTGCCCAAACATACACTCACTGGCCACTTTATTAGGTACACCTGTCCAACTGCTCGTTAACACTTAATTTCTAAGGAGCCAATCACATGGCGGCAACTCAGTGCATTTAGGCATGTAGACATGGTCAAGACAATCTCCTGCAGTTCAAAGCGAGCATCAGTATGGGGAAGAAAGGTGATTTGAGTTACTTTGAACGTGGCATGATTGTTGGTGCCAGAAGGGCTGGTCTGAGTATTTCAGAAACTGCTGATCTACTGGGATTTTCACGCACAACCATCTCTAGGGTTTACAGAGAATGGTCCGAAAAAGAAAAAACATCCAGTGAGCGGCAGTTCTGTGGGCGGAAATGCCTTGTTGATGCCAGAGGTCAGAGGAGAATGGCCAGACTGGTTGGAGCTGATAGAAGGGCAACAGTGACTCAAATAACCACCCGTTACAACCAAGGTGGGCAGAAGAGCATCTCTGAACGCACAGTACGTCGAACTTTGAGGCAGATGGGCTACAGCAGCGGAAGACCACACCGGGTGCCACTCCTTTCAGCTAAGAACAGGAAACTGAGGCTACAAGCTCATCGAAATTGGACAATAGAAGATTGGAAAAAACGTTGCCTGGTCTGATGAGTCTCGATTTCTGCTGCGACATTCGGATGGTAGGGTCAGAATTTGGCGTCTACAACATGAAAGCATGGATCCATCCTGCCTTGTATCAACGGTTCAGGCTGGTGGTGGTGGTGTCATGGTGTGGGGAATATTTTCTTGGTACTCTTTGGGCCCCTTGGTACCAATTGAGCATCGTTGCAACGCCACAGCCTACCTGAGTATTGTTGCTGACCATGTCCATCCCTTTATGACCACAATGTACCCAACTTCTGATGGCTACTTTCAGCAGGATAATGCGCCATGTCATAAAGCTGGAATCATCTCAGACTGGTTTCTTGAACATGACAATGAGTTCACTGTACTCAAATGGCCTCCACAGTCACCAGATCTCAATCCAATAGAGCATCTTTGGGATGTGGTGGAACGGGAGATTCGCATCATGGATGTGCAGCCGACAAATCTGCGGCAACTGTGTGATGCCATCATGTCAATATGGACCAAACTCCCTGAGGAATGCTTCCTGCACCTTGTTGAATCTATGCCACGAAGAATCGAGGCAGTTCTGAAGGCAAAAGGGGGTCCAACCCGTTACTAGCATGGGGTACCTAATAAAGTGGCCGGTGAGTGTATGACTGATTGGACAATTGGCCTCTACATTGATAACAGTATAAAGTAGCATGACTACATGATTTTCGGTCCTGTTAAGAAATAATCCACTGGACTTTGTTTCCAAGTTTGAAAACATTCCGCTTCCCATCCAGGAAGCTTTTTCAATTCAGAATTGAAACGGAAAAAAGGGTCCCCCCCTTTGGAATGGGGGTCGTTTGGCTGTTTGTTAGCCTGCAATGCCCCATACCTGTTTATGCCTCTGAAAGGGGGTCGTTAAAGGGAATTGTTGGCCTGGCTGAATAGGGGTTGCGGTAATAGCGGGAAGGAATCAACTCTATTTCTGACATTGAATTGAAAAAGCTTCCTGGATGTAAGAGAAACATCTTCAAACTTGAAGACAATGCAATGATTAGCACATATAGAGTAGATGGATGGATAAATGAGATAAGACTTAAAGGCTCTCTGGGTCTTTTTACTCCTGTTCTCACTGTGAATGTATGACAATGAAATTTAATGGGTCATTTTTATATAATCCTTGTCAAGGAGACAGGAAAAAAAAAACAGAGGTTTGATTTTACATTTTTATAAAATAAATAGAAAGCAACAAGATTTGTTTTTTCTTCTCCAGTTTTCATTCATTACACGACCTGATCTAGTGAACCTTGGTCCTTCCATCGTGTCGCCAAGATCCCTTCTAATTTTTTGAAAAGATCATTTAATTACACGCTTCTATTCAATGAAGCTGAACACAAAGTCTGACTTTTTTCTCATAAAAACTGAGACTTTTAGCCATTTATCCATTTTCAACTAGACTGTCGCTGATCCTGCACCTAACAACCTGTGGTGAACTGCAGAAAAGGTATTATATAGTTACCTGATTCATGCACTAAAATGACTGTAAATTGCAGGCTGTCTTATTGTGTTATCTGTAATTTTACTGCAAATTACAGCTGCTTAGTGCTCTGTCATCCTACAGGAGGGCTACGTTAACATTAGCAAAGCCCTAAAGTGCATTTAACCCATACTGTGTTGGGTCTGGTTTCTTCTTCAGAAAACACACTAAAACAAGAATTACTAAGCTTCTGACTAACTTAAATAAGGACCCTGTAAAGGAAGAACTCTCATGTCTTTACTCTACATATTTAAATGCTAATAAGCATTTAAATGTATGTTTTGGATAATATTATCTTGTAAAACTGCATAAATATGTTGCATCCCTAGTTGCAATTATTTCGTTGAAATTCTTTTATCAATCTAAACTAGGGATGCACGATACTGGGATTTTAGCCGATATCCGATATGCCGATATTTTAAAACTCATGTAGCCGATAACCGATATCGATACCGATGTTAAAGCTGGACAAAAATAAGTAGTCATTGAAAATAGCAGTTTTGTTATCCATTTCTGACACTTTGAAAAATAATAAACTCAAATATATTTTCATATGCTGATATCAAATTGATTTTTAAAAACGCGGTATCGATCTATTTTACTTTCAAAATCTCGTGAAATTTCATCGTTCTGTTACAAACTCTCGTGATATTTTGCAAATTCTTGTGAGATTTTGTTAGTAAAATAGATCGATACCGCGTCAATATATCAACATATAAAAATATGGCAAAATTTCGTGAATTTTCGGGGGATTTCGTAGCATAACGATGACATATAGCAATATTTCATTAGTAAAAGAGATTGATATGGTGTTTTTAAATGGCAATATATCAGCATATGAAGATATTGGGATATTTTAATGTATCAATATTTTTTCCCTCGTCTTTAGAAGTTTTTAAGTCTGTAAAAAAGAAGTTTTTGAGGAAAAAGAAGAAGTAGTTTTTCTTTTTCTATTTTTTTTTTTAGAGTTTAGAAACTCAGAAGCTGATCAAATATCGGGTTAAATATCGGTGGGGTGGCCGGTGTCCGATATTCAGTTTTAAGGCCGATACAGGCCGATACCGATAGGGGGCCGATTATATCGTGCATCCCTAATCTAAACCTAAAAAGAGTAAAATAAAAGACTATTATATAGCACCCATGTATTAATTTGTAGATTTTGTGTTATATTTCACTGGCAAAAAGTAATTAAAGTGAAAAGAGAACAAAACTGAAAAAAAAACACAGAGAAAATACTTTAATAAAACAGTCAAAGGCAACTGTAAATATGAGTTTTACCATATTGATTTAACCCTTTAAAGCCCGATCCAAGAATAAAACAAAACAGAAAATTACTTTTTTTTAATTTGAAGTCCTTATTTGCTCTTTTAACAATATATGTAAAAAGAAAAAACAAAAATACATTTTTGATATTAATAATTGATTACTATGCGATAAGTCAAGATTATTTTTTGTGTAGTCTTCTGCCCTCTGTTATCAGGTATATCTGATTGTGTACAATAGGATTTTGAGCAAAATTTTTACCATTAAATTATGCAAAAGGTGTCAGACGCAGAACATTTCAGAAACCGTATGTATCAAATACGATACATTTGGCATTATAGGGTTAAAAAAAAAACTTGGTTTCAGCACTTTTCCAGTATTTCTTAGTTTATTGGAGATTATTGGACTATAAAAACTTAAAGTTGCTTCTGCATGTTTGGTTCTGGTCCTGGGTGTGCAGAGATTACTTGAACCAGAAGACCTAAAAGGTCTGAGGTGTTGATACATTAAAAAAACAAGTTCGCAATACATCCTGGTGTTTAGCCATTCACTAATTTATAGACTAAAAGAAGTATTTGACAGTCCAACTTCTAAGATGCAAGGGAGCAGCGTAACGACTTAATAATTGAAATGATGTGCTTTCTTAGGTTTATTAAGGACGCAGCAACAGATTTGAAGATCCTGCAGGGACATTAGTCTTTATCCCTTAATATATTAGATAGAAAAATTGAAGGCTGACTTTTTTTCATTTTCTTGATGTGACTCTGAATGTTGGAGTCCTGATTTTGGGCGCGCTCAGTTTTAATAGTTAATAATTTAATTATTGAAGCTGTGGGCTGAAGTTTAATCACTTCTCTTTCGGTGCAGTAATTTTTATTTTGTTTTGTATTCAGCTAAAGAAGATACGGCACATTCATTAAGCAAAATCTTCTATAAATTTACCCGTGGCTTTAATGGGTTTCTAGTTATCTTTTGCAGTATGATGTAGGATCTAAATGTTAAATAAGGTGGTGGCACCATCATATTATGGTGGTGTTTTACCTGTAGGAGGGACTGGTCTACTTCAAAAAATGAAGGAAGGAACATTATAAGGAAACACTGAAGAAAATCGGAAGATTTTTAATGATTTAAAGCAGTGGTCTGCCTACAGTAGTAGGGATGTAACGATATCAAAATCTCACGGTACGATATTTATTGCGATATTGTGGAAAAGCTCACGGTACTGTTAAATAGCTCACGATAGTGTTTGTGATGATAAAAGCAAAAAAAAAAGACATTTTTTCTGCTTTTGCCAGTCAACAGGCAATTTATTGTTGTATTTATGGATCATTACAACATAAAACGCTGATCACATAGTGCTTTTAAAGTGCAAGTTGTAGTCAGGAACATCAATATTCTGTTCATTCTTCTGTGAATAATTTTTCAAGTTAAGAAGCAACCAGAACAATTGTAAACAATAGGGAATTCCCTTTAAGTGCAAACAAATATCAAGTTAGTCAGGTTTAAATGTGTAAGGCAAGTAAAAGCAGCCTTTTAAAACTGGTATTTAGGAACATAACTTAAATAAAATAGTCAAAAAGCCTTTTTTTAAAACACTGACCTATCAGTGTTTTAAACATTTTTCATCAGAAAGGTAAAAGAAAAAAAAGAGTCTCCTTCAGGAGTTTTTGACCGGACAGGACATTCTTTGTGATAGAATCTGCAAATTTTTCTGGATGAAGAGTCGTCAGATGACTTTGCATATTGCTTTTGTTTCCCGTGTTGTATCGCAGTTTACTGTGGCAGTGCTAGCATATAGTCCCTTGTCTTTCCACCACCTTCTCTCCTTTTGCGTTTTTTGACACGGCGAAACCAAAATGTTTCCAGACATCTGACTTAAAAGCTGCAGGGGCTGGCACAATCTCAACTTCGGGGTTGTTGTTTTCATCCTTACAACTATCGCTGTCGGCCATGCTAGCTTGCTTTGAGCTTGTGAGGACAGCGTGCAATCCGCGTGCAATCCTATTGGCTTAAGAACGGTTGGTATGACAACGCAGCACAAAGGATCATGGTCTATGTAGTTAACAATGATTTGTTCCGCGGGACTGTGTTTAATCCTCTTGCTTTTTAACGGACACCTGTCCTTTTATTATCGTAACCCAACCACGACGATATTGAGACACGTTTACCACCTCGATAGCGCGATAATGTCAATATCGTTACATCCCTATACAGTAGTAGCCATTCAAAATGTCCTCGCTTTCCTTGGCTGGTCCCCTTCAATTCCTTTTTAAACTTCAATTTTTGTAATAAAATATTCTTTCTGTCATGATTTATGGACATAAAGATCTAAAGAGAAGTGAAATCTCCTGGTCAGACTCTGTAATTCAGTGAGAGGGCGAAATCTCGCCCATGAGAAGGCCAGTGGCTGGAAGTTGGAGGGGATTTTGCTGCCATTCGGCTGCCGTTTGACTTGGAAGGGCCATTTTGAAAGGCTGCTACTGTAGTTGCACCGTATAGCTTCCCCTAGGTCTCTGAGTCATGATGAGAGACCCAGGGTTATAGTCTGTGGGATTGGAGTTGGGGAAGCTGCATCCTTTGACAAGCCTACAGAGCAGCCAAACAGATTTCAACTGCAGCTCCTACAGTCATATGCTCTGCAGACAACCTAAAACAGGAAACATCTAAACTAATGTGAAGTTGTGGAAAAACAGAGACTCTTGCAAGAGAAAGCTCAAATTTATTTTACGTCGTTAGACGGAGAGAAAAGCTCTGACTGGGGCAAACCCAGCACACGCATTTATTCTGTACAAATCCCAGCCCACTCTCCCTTGGGACCTTCCCACCAATGCATGAGGCAAGGCAAATTTATTTGTAAAGCACAATTCAGTACAAAGACTATGCAAAGTGCTTTACATGATTAAAATACAGGAAGATAAAACAGAATCAAAGCAAGTAGGAAAAAATAAAAAAAATTAAGTAAAAAATGCAGAAACAAAAAAGAATATTAAAAACAGTTGGACTAAAAAAATATGTTTTAGTTGAACTGTTTAACTAGAACAGTCGAAGGCAATCCTAAATAAACGTGTTTTTAGTCTTGATTTAAAGGAACTCAGGCTTTCTGCACTTTTACAGTTTTCTGGAAGTTTGTTCCAGATAAGTGGAGCATAGGAACTAAATGCTGCTTCTCCATGTTTAGTTCTGGTTCTAGGTCTGCAGAGCAGGCTGGAGCCAGAAGACCTGAGTGGTCTGGAGGGTTGATTTGGGAAAACTTGAAAAAATTCAGATGATTTCTTGTCTTCTACTTTGTAAGGGTCAGAAACGGATAAAACATAATTGTGTCACAGTCTTGGTTTTGTTATGTTTATTTTGAGTATTCAGTTTTATTTTGCTCCTTGTTTTAGTGTTTAATTATTATTTAGTTGTTTTTCTTATTAGTTCCTGTCTTCCAGATTTTCCATTTGTTGTCCTCTGCTGCCCTCTTGTGTCCTCTATACCTAGCTCTGTTTTCTGCTCTGTCCTCACCTGTTTCTAATCCTCTCGTTAGCCCTCTCTTTGTCTCTGTCCCCTTTAAAAGCCCTCCCTCTTCAGTTCCTGATTGCTGGATCCTCGTCTAACGTCTGTCTGCCTTCCTCGTCTCTCCCTGGTTCCTAGAGTTTGGTTTTCCCCTGATGTCTCCTTGGTTCTGGTTCGTTTGTTATTTTGTTGGATTTTTGATTCCTATCTCAGTTCCTGTGAACCTCTAGCCTGACATAGTCCGACTCAATTCTAGTCAGAATATGAGTCTGATGCTGCTCCATAGAGCTGTGATTATGGGGCGTGTTTTGAACGAACCAGGACCTCAATTGGATAGACCTACAACCAATAAGAGCAACGGAGTGCGTGACGTATGTTAAGCGACGCATAGTTGTTGTCAACAAAAATCAAAGTGTGCAGTTGCACGCCTAGAATAAGAAGATGAGCATTGATCGCATTTCTCTGTTCCTCTTTTAAAATTAATTTGCTGTCGATATCTTCTAGAACAGACCTAATAGCAGAATCTACTCACCTCAACTCTCCAGCGGCAGCCATTGTTGTTGTCACCCAAGCACGCTTTGGTCACGTGGTTGATTACGTTACTGTTGATCATCTGTCCATCATCGTATAAAGCCCGCCCTGACAATTTGATTGGCCCGCCAGATATTGTGCAAGCATACTCGCGCTACAATGGAGCAATGCCTGACCGAACTTCCCGACCTCAAACCTTGTGGGCGGGACTAAGTTCGGAATGGCACCCAGGCTAGCGAACCTCATTAAACCCACCTAAATTCACCTCTGCCTACTTGCATTTGGGTCCTCAATCCCACACCAAATCCTGACAAATTGTAATCAAAACCCTCACTGATGACTTGATGATAATGATGATTGAATAGTCCATGTGTCCCCTGTAGTTTCCTTGCTTTAGGTAGTAATTACTAAATGGAGTAAAAAAATTAAGTAAACAAAAGGGAAAAAAATCAAGCAAGAGGCATTTAGTGCGTTCAACTCAACCCTGTCTTTTGCTTCAACAATCACAGATTTGAATCATTGTATTTGGACTGTAATAACATTTTAACATGATAAATATCACTGAGGATCAGACGCCTGCGTAAAGTTGAGGTTTTTCCTGGAGATCACTTTGTTTTTGACAAAGGTCGTCTCTGTAGATCGAGACTCTTGAAAAGCAGCAAGACGGACCGTCGACTTTATTACACAAATGTAAATCATGCTAACAGTTTATCTGTTCATAGCAGCGGTTCTTAAGGCTCAGTGCTTGTCAGAGTGATAATTCCCGGTCGGCTGTTATTTGTTTGCATAATTAGAGCTGCTCTGCATATGCAGCTCCATTAAATATACTTGAGCTGCAGTTATAACTTTGTAGATGGCCCATCTGCTGTAACATAAGTTCACTTAAAATCTCTTGTCCTCCCTTGACACTTGGGATTTGCATGCTTATTGTACCCAGATGTGTTGAGCAGCACTGCAAAATGAGATAGGTGCTTCTATGACTTTGTCTTGTAAAATGGCTTCACATCCTCATTTGTTTTAAAATTACAAATGCTACAGTGTGCTTCCTTATGGGTTTCCTGGGTAGTGGAAAGAGCAGATTAATGAGTTAGGCTCCCATTGATGAGCACCTTAAACTGAGGAATGCAGACCTTTAGGTTAAAACATCCATTGGGGCCCATTGATGAAGGTTTTTTCCCCTGGTTTTTTATGCTGTGCCAATTTGGTTCCGCTTAAAGGAAAAGTCTAATGATCAGGAAGAAAAATATTATTGTTATTTTTTACTGATTAACGCTAAATTCATTAAATCAATGCAAACGTATCAGTTTTAGGTATAAATAATGATCTATTGATTATTCCTTGCTATAACGCTGCTTCTTACAGATGACTGATATAGTAAATAAATATAGTTAAATAGATATATAACCATACATAGTTTAAAGAATTGCCTCTAGGTAATTTACACTGTAACTGAAGTATTTATTCTGCATAATTTAAAGGTGAGCAACAGATGAAATGTATGGAGGATAAAAAGTGCCAAAATTAAATAAATAAATACAGCATTAAATAAATAATTAAATGTGTCAATAATTAATTAAATGTGGAATTAAATAAATAAGTGTGTCATTCATTAATTAAAACCACGTCACTAATATAAACTGCCGCAATTGAATAGATAAATACAGCGATAAACAATTAATTAAATGTGTAATTCATGAAATAAATAAGGAATTAAATATATAAATGTGTCATTAATTTAATAAAATACGTCTTCATTTTATTAAAAAAAATATATATAATTATTTCAGTGTGCATTTAATTATTTCATGGTCCTGTGTCGCAGTGCATCGAAACCATTAAAATAATCTGTCAAATTCACCCATCAAAGTTAGGGGGCGGGGTTAACGCGAATCGAGTCTGTAATCGATTTGCTTCGCCTTAATGTGCAGGGTGACCAATCAGGTGTCAGATAACCGCCCCCTAACTTTGATGGGTGAGTTTGACATTTTCTTTTAATGGTTTCGATGCACTGCGACACAGGACCATGAAATTATTAAATGCACACTGAAATAATTATATATATAATTTTTAATAAAATGAAGACGTATTTTATTAAATTAATGACACATTTATATATTTAATTCCTTATTTATTTAATGAATTACACATAATTAATTGTTTATCGATATATTTATTTATTTAATTGTGGCACTTTATATTAGTGACGTGGTTTTAATTAATGAATGACACATTTATTAATTTAATTCCACATGTAATTAATTATTGACACATTTAATTATTTATTTAATGCTGTATTTATTTATTTAACTTGGCACTTTTTATCCCCCATAGCAACGGGCCGGTTCTTTCCAAACAGTGAGCCTAACCAGTTCATTTGACATTGCTTATATTCACCATTTTATACTGAACTAACTTGCTATCTTGTAAGCACTGTAAGCATGCTAAATGTTAATAGTTTTATTTTTTTATTAATCAAGATTAAGTGTTTACATATGTCTAAACTCTCGATTAAACATGTATTAGGGTAGCTTTATAGTAAGTTGGTACCCCAAAGTCTTTAGATGTCTGGTTTTTATATTCCGACTTTCATTAACTTTTTCAAAAGGTCTTCTCTGACAGTTTTCTTAACCTTTGGTTTAACTTCTGACATCTACTTTTTCGCTCCTGTGCAATTTTTAAGTTCTGATCTTTTTATACCTGATTTATTTCTCTGGTATAATAAGGAGCTGTCGCTATGCATCAACTCTTACCTGCTTTGACAACCAATAATTAAAAGCATTTGTCTCACTTATAGGTCTAATAATGTTCTGCTGTGCGAAAATGTATTTTTATGACTTTTATATGGTTAATAAAATCTCTGTAAAATAATAAAAAAAGATAAATTAGAGGATGTGCCTAATTGTTTCAATGATTTCTTTTATCTTTTGGACAAGTTTGCTAGCTAAAGTTGACTTACAGACATGCTGCAAATATATTACCATGGTACAACCTCTTGCTGTATTTTGATGCCATGTGAAGGAAACAGTAGGAATCGTCCAGAGTTACAAGTTCTTGAAGTAACTGCAAAAACAAAATGCAAAAAATTTTACTGTCTTCAGAAAACATTTGATTGCCTTTCTAGGCAGAACTGTTGATGAAACCCAGCTCATTGAAGAATAATTAGAAGTTGTATGAAAAGGATTTTTGTTTTTTGTTTTGCTTGTTGTTTTCTTATTGGCATAGAAGAGAAAATGCAGTGATGAAACTGGCCTCTTTTTTTTTAGTATGCAGTCATGTTGAGATTTATCTCAGCAGCAAAATATATTTTCATCTCCACTTTACTAAGAAAGAGCTCGAAGACGGTGTTTTGTTTTTATTGGACTCTTTCAAAAAGCAGATTATTTTTGATGTGAGAGTAAAGTGGTATTTTTTATGGTCAGTTAAAAGTTTCGGCTGAACACAAACTTTCGAATAAATATTGACTATAAAAATGCATACAGTATATGAGTGCAGTCTTAAACAGTTGCCTGAAAGTCTAAAAAGTATATATTTTATTTTTGTAAATAGGGAGTTCTGACAGTGTTTTATTATTTTTTTTTGTTTTTTTGCAAACACTAAAAAATTGTTGGCATGAAAAGCTGTTAAAAGTTAGCTAATTGGGAGACTTGCCCTGCCTTCCACAGAGAGAGACCATAAAGATGTGAGTCTGTGTGGAACTAACCGCGCTATCTGCTTGTTTTTCTAGCATTTTGTGGATAAAACCAACAGCTTATAAGCAAACTGTTGAAAATTATGTAAAACAAATCCATTTACCTTTTTTTCAAGTAAAAAACACAGCATGAATAATATTGTTGTTCAATTCAGTCCCATTCAGTTTATTTCTATAGCTCCAATTCACATAATGTCATCTCAGGTCACTTTCCAGTTCACCAGATCATCCAGTCAGATTGATTCAAAGTTTTCTATCTAAGGAAAACCAGCTGATTGCATCGACTCATTGACTCTTCAGCAATCCCTCACACTAAGCATGCTTGTAGCGACAGTGGAGAGGAAAAACTCCCTTTGAACAGGAAGAAACCTCCATCAGAACCAGGCTCAGTGTGAGCGGCCATCTGCTGAGGCCCACTGGGGTTCAAGGAGACAGAAGCAGACATAGAAAAAGAAGCATAGATACAAAAAGCAGCTGCAAAAGGCGGCCCCGTCCAGGAAACACACAGCCAGGCAGACGAGGATGAAGAGAGCACAGCCAGTTAGTCACAGTCAGAGAAACAGGACTACACTGGAAAACAAGCCGATATCAAACATCTAAAAAAAGTTGAAGTGTTATATGGTAAAATTGGTGTTTTCCTAAGAAAGATTTGCCCCTGCTGACTTCACATCATATTGCCAACTAGAGCTGTATGTTAGTTTTTAAATTCCTCTATTTCCCTTTTATACTAGCCCTCTGACACCGATCTGTGGCGAGTTCAGGCTGTGATTGGATCAGTTAACCGTGCCGAGCTTGGTTCATGCAACCATTTACACATCATGCTAGCACGGTTCCTCGCCTCCTATCGGCATTCAACGATACATCAGCTCTCAAAGTGGAAATTACGCAATCAAAAATGGCGGTGCCCATAAGATTCAGGAACTTATTTGCTTGGATAACGTTCTCCACCCAAATCTCAATGAGAGCCTCGGTCTCGGCATCATCCCAGGTTGCACCACACTTTTTTTGATGCCATTTATTGTTAATAGGCTGAGAAGAAGTTCATGTTAAGAACAGGTGAAGAGATCAGTGAATTACAAAGCCAGAAATGCCGGAAAACCAGCAAAATGAGTCAGCTGACTGTAAATAAGAGATGACGCGGTCTGCTCATCAGCTCTTTGCTATCATAGAACTAAACCACAACTGAACTGCGCCGAGCCCTACTGTTGAACTAGGACTAGATTTAGCACGGTATGGTTGTGCCTGGAATGGTCCAGTACAGTGACTTTCCATTTACACTCAACAGTTAGCAGTTTTAAAAGGGTAGTGTAAATGGTAGCTTATGTCAGCAATGCTAGCTCAATCTCTTTTTAATTTTGGTATCTCAAGGAGTTCCTCAGGGCTCCCTTTTAGAACATCTCCCCTTTAAATCAGTAGTTTCTTGTGATAACTTTTATTTCCATCTGTCATTCACTTAATAACTTAAGCTGGTGTTCTGTCAGCTCAGCATACCACGTCAGGCCAGCATACCCTTAGTAATACGCATTACATAGTGCCCTCTGTCTCCGTGTCCTTACATCTATTCAAGCTGTTTTATTTCCTGATTTAGTCCGTTTTTTGTCATTGTTTTGTGCATAAAACAAAAAAAGTAAACTCCTTCCCTAGCTCCACTGTACACTTTAGCTTTAAACCATTAAAACCATTACAAGTCCGTTTGATAAGGATTTATTAAAGAATGATCTGCATTTTTTCACAGAGAAGTAAATATTAGTAGGGAGAGGATTCTATAACTCAGTTGAAAGGATATGAGATTTATTTGTTTGTTTAATATGAGCTACATGTAGATCATTTTATTTTTATTTATTTATTTTTACAGTACATGAAGAACTACTGAAATTATTTTCAGATTACACTGAACGTATGTCAACCATCGGATAACTGACCTGGAACCGATGGCCCACGGATGGAACACGCTGCCATACGACGGGAAATTTCGAGCTTTTTTCTCGACGTACTCGACATGTGCAGAATGTTCCAGCGTGCTTCAGCGTTCTCATAACTTATCCAGCGTATGCCAGCGTTTTTGCCAGATTTTTCGTACGTCAGGCAAACGCTGGTCTAAATCGTCAAGGTGTGACAGAATAAATACTGAAAGCTTTTTCAAAGAGGGGCACCTGTTCCATATATTTAGTTGAAAAAGATTAAAAACCTAATTTTAAACCTTCAAAATTTAAAAAAATCCTATTCACCAAAAATAAGGACAATTATGTCTTTGACTTAACAAGGAAAAAATGTTGCGTTGTTTTGTTTCAGATCTATAATAATTTATCAGTCCCTTTTTAACACAAATCTACGGACGACGGCGCCGTTTGACCCTTGAACCGGAAGTCATTCTGCCTGCTGCGGCTTTTGAAAACATGGATATTGTCGACGCTCCAAACATAGCTGCCGTTATCCAGGAATATTTTGAATCGGGACATACGTACGAGGTGATACTGGATATGCTCAAGACTAATCACCAAATTTCAGTTAGTTTGCGTACACTGAAGACACACTTAAAAGAAGCTGGACTGTTCAGACGACGCAACTTCCGGTTCAAGGGTCAAACGGCGCCGTCGTCCAATCAGCGATGTCTCATGTTTCCCACTGGTACCTACCTTTTCCGGTAGGTTAATGTAATTGTGTTTTTCTTAATGTAGTTGCGCTTTTAGATTTGTAGTTGCAGTTTGCACTTCAGGGCCTACAAATCAGACCTAATTTTTCAATCAAAAATATAATTTAAATTTGGTCAGGATACTTTTGTTTTTGTTTTTCTGACTATTTAAAAAAAATAAGGCACACAAAGACCTTCATTTGGATAAGTTTGGCCCTCCCACAAAAATATGAATCCCCTTCTTTCTATGAAACACATTAAAGCAGCCAAACAGAAATCATAGCAGTACAGTCTGTACCACACCAACAATGCTAATGTTGTAACCGGCAGGTATCTGGCTTTCTTTTGCAGACATGGTAGTTTTGAAAATGATAACTCTGTGCTGTGATGACTTTTCTGTTGGTTATCAGGTAAGCATAATTAGAGCTCCCATAGGATTCTGCAGTTATCTGCAAAGTGTGCAGTGTAGTGAATGCACACCAGATGCCAAAACAGTAAGAAGAGCTTAGGAGGACGATGTCTTTCAATTAGGATTTGGCCCCAGAGTCCAGTCTGTTATTCATGGAGGTTTGCTGTGGAAATTAGGCAGTCTTTAAATAAAACACGTCCAGGAAAGGAGAAAAGTTTACAATATCCTTCTAAAAAGACAGTGAAGGATGCAATTCCAGCAAAGGAAAACATTTCAGCGAATAAGTTTCTCCTTTTAGCGCCACAAAAATGTGATACTTGCCTCTATTCTTTATACAGTGGGGCAAAAAAGTATTTAGTCAGCCACCAATAGTGCAAGTTCTACCACTTAAAAAGATGAGAGAGGCCAGTAATTTTCATCATAGATATACCTCAACTATGAGAGACAAAATGAGAAAAAAAATCCAGAAAATCACATTGTCTGATTTTTAAAGAATTTATTTGCAAAATATGGTGGAAAATAAGTATTTGGTCAGTTACAAACAAGCAAGATTTCTGGCTCTCACAGACCTGTAACTTCTTCTGTAAGAGGCTCCTCTGTCCTCCACTCGTTACCTTCATTAATGGCACCTGTTTGAACCCGTTATCAGTATAAAAGACACCTGTCCACAACCTCAAACAGTCACACTCTAAACTCCACCATGGCCAAAACTAGAGAGCTGTCAAAGGACACCCGAAACAAAATTATAGACCCGCACCAGGCTGGGAAGTCTGAATCTGCAATAGGTAAACAGCTTGGTGTGAAGAAATCAACTGTGGGATCAATTATTAGAAAATGGAAAACATACAAGACCACTGATAATCTTCCTCGATCTGGGGCTCCACGCAAGATCTCATCCCGTGGGGTCAAAATGATCACAAGAACGGTGAGTAAAAATCCCAGAACCACACGGGGGGACCTAGTGAATGACCTGCAGAGAGCTGGGACCAAAGTAACAAAGGCTACCATCAGTAACACACTACGCCGCCAGGGACTCAAATCCTGCAGTGCCAGACGTGTCCCCCTGCTTAAGCCAGTACATGTCAAGGCCCGTCTCAAGTTTGCTAGAGAGCATTTGGATGATCCAGACGATGACTGGGAGAATATCATATGGTCAAATAGAACTTTTTGGTAAAAACTCTACTCGTCGTGTTTGGAGGAGAGAGAATGCTGAGTTGCATCCAAAGAACACCATACCTACAGTGAAGCATGGGGGTGGAAACATCATGCTTTGGGGCTGTTTTTCTGCTAAGGGACCAGGACGACTGATCCGTGTGAAGCAAAGAATGAATGGGGCCATGTATCGTCAAATTTTGAGTGAAAACCTCCTTCCATCAGCAAGGGCATTGAAGATGAAACGTGGCTGGGTCTTTCAGCATGACAATGATCCCAAACACACCGCCCGGGTAACGAAGGAGTGGCTTCGTAAGAAGCATTTCAAGGTCCTGGAGTGGCCTAGCCAGTCTCCAGATCTCAACCCCATAGAAAATCTTTGGAGGGAGTTGAAAGTCCGTGTTGCCCAGCGACAGCCCCAGAACATCACTGCTCTAGAGGAGATCTGCATGGAGGAATGGGCCAAAATACCAGCAACAGTGTGTGAAAACCTTGTGAAGACTTACAGAAAACGTTTGATCTCTGTCATTGCCAACAAAGGGTATATAACAAAGTATTGAGATGAACTTTTGTTATTGACCAAATACTTATTTTCCACCATATTTTGCAAATAAATTCTTTAAAAATCTGACAATGTGATTTTCTGGATTTTTTTTTTCTCATTTTGTGTCTCATAGTTGAGGTATATCTATGATGAAAATTACCAGCCTCTCTCATCTTTTTAAGTGGGAGAACTTGCACTATTGGTGGCTGACTAAATACTTTTTTGCCCCACTGTATGAGATTAAAGAACCTGCAGAATAATGCAGGATTTGTATGTCTGTGGTGGGAGGAAGCTCTGACTAGAGCTGCACTCCATATTTTATGAATCTTTCTAAAAAAAAAAATCTTCTGTGTGGCATTTTCTCCCTCGCTGTTTTCAGCGTCTCTATTATTGTCTTTGCAGGGATGCTACAACATTATAAAGAGAAGCGTAAAGAAAACTCCAGGGAATATATCAGTACAAATTACAGTTAAAATGACAAAGCAATCACACCCTGTTACATTTTTAATTTATCTGATTAATATCCTGAGTAATTAGTTTTTCCATCTGTTGGTTCTTGCTGTAGGCGGTCTGAGATTCTTTCCATATGGTAGGAGAGCAAATATACCATGAAGATGATGATGATAAGGCAGTAGAGATGGCTTTCACTTCTTTTTTGTAATTCACAACGTCGATTAAAAATGTTGAATTATAAAATTTGTAAAATAACATTTATTTGATTTAAGTGTGATTTTTTTTCTCTGTTTTTGAATTGAAAAACAGTTGCAGGCCAACATTTTTTGATCCTTAAAAAAATATGTCTGTTATAGTCTATGTTTCAACTTTACCACAGAATCGCCCAGACGAGGACTGCATATTGTTTACATAAAGTGATCGTTTGTGAAAATGGATCGCATACATGCATTATACGCTATTTTCTCATTTGCAGTGGGATGCGAAGGGACCTTTTTTAATGTAGTCTAGTAAAATAAATTAATAATTAAATTAGAAACACGGGGCAACATGGATGGAGCGAGCTGGGAAACAGTGCGATAATTTAACAGCCAGTTCAATAAGACAATCCACATGTATCGGTCCCATCATTAAATCAAACACAGTGTGTTTTAAGGCACTGGCGGAATTACATGAAGGAAAAATGTCAGAGAATGCCTTCCCCTGAAAATTTGAGTGAGTGTGGAGCGATTTCGCCGGAGCAACAGGGAAATGCAGTTGGATGTTTGAATACATCGGGTAAAAACGGAAAAATAAAGCGATTCCTGATCGTCCACGGACGGGTTGGTCGTTGGATCGCCAACTTGAAGAGGGAGGATTTGCCATCGAACTTCTGGCCAGAGAAAAAACACGTAATATGTAGCCAACATTTGGAAGAAGAATGTTTTCAAGATGACTTGGATAATAGCGCGTTGTGACAAACACAAGTCTGTAAATTAGAGTTGCATGAGGGAGCAGCAGAAAATACACAGACATATGTATAGCTTTAATGAAGTCCTATTTTATAAATGAGTAAACACTTTTATAGTTTCAAGAACTGCAAATACACTGCAAAAATGATCTAGAAATAAGTATAAACTTCTTAAATTTAGTGTGTTTACTATTGTTGCACCAATGCCATTTTTTGGCCCCGATACCCGGCTATGCAGTATTGCCAGAAGACGATACCATACCGATATCCTCGAAATTGATGTGTGTGTATATATGAAGAACTGCAGACTACTTGGATGTAAAATAATCACCATCATGGCTTCATGTCAAGCTGCTGCCTACCTTTGTGAAGCAGGAAAAAGACTAAAACAAAGTGAATCCAGTAGAACTTTTTATTGCCTACCTGGAATGGGTGACAATAGTTGAAGAAACTTTTGGCTCTAAAAATGGTATCGGTGCCCTATTTGTTGGTACTCACTGATACCGGTACCACAATTTTAGTGCTGGATCGGGGCCCCGCCCGATACTGGTATCGGTGCAACAAGTATTTACCTTTAATTTGAGTAGGTAAAAAAGATGATTTTCTAATGGGATGAGTATTTTTACTCTTAATATAAGATAATTCGATAAAACGCACTTGAAATAAGATAAGGCTATTGTTTCTTTTTCTTATTTTAAATGTAAATTCTCTTAATCCATTGGCAAAGTATCTTAGCCTCGTGAGACCATCCTGATCTCGCGAGCTTTCAAGATTTCACTCGCTAATCAGTCTGGAGACTCTCCGTTGAAGAAAATTTGGAGCCGTTCACCAAACGAACGTCCAATCAGCGTTGGCTTTGAGGCGCGTTGAGGTGTGACGCAAAGAGAAGCGCGACAATTCAGTCACTTTTTCATTGAAGGAATTTTAGTACAGGGTCCCATACTTTGTCAAACACATCACTTATCTTCGTTATAGTGTCTCAGTCTTTCCAGATGCAGAGTATTTGCTAGTTCTCCCAACCACAAATCAAATGTGGGCACAGAGTCTTTCTTCCAAAATCTCTATCGAGCAAGTTTTATCGGAAGTACAGAGTATTTCTTCACTGAAAGAAGAGCAAAACACTGCTGTGGAGGCTTTTCTCAGAGGAAAAGATGTTTTTGCTCTTCTCCCGACTGGTTTCGGCAAGAGTTTGATCTATCAATTGGCTCCTCTTCGTCGTCGCTCTGTTAGTACGTCACATGCTTCGTTGATCTGATTGGTTTATTTGGCCCGTCTATCACCAACATAGGCCAATCAGCTAACCAGTATTTTCGCCCCTTCCCAAAATTACTTCAACGAAGGTTTCCAGATGGATATGCGGAGCAAATCCATCTGGCGGAGTCAGGTTAAAAGTATCTCACCCACCTCCTAAATTCAAGAAAAAAATTTGTTTATTTTAAGAAAAAACGACTTATTTAGATTTCAATTTTTTTGTCCGAGATTGCAGACTGGTGAGGTAGAAGCAATGGAATGATGTATGAATCAAATAGGAACTAAACAGAAATACAAACTAAATCACCACACAGTCGTTTTCTGATGTTTGCCTTGTATGTGAAGTTAGAATAAATGCTGAGCCTCTGTTACACTCCCTCGACTGTTAAACACTTCTTTGCAGTCCAGTTTAGATGAAACCCACAAGGGGAGAGGCTGATACTGTACGCGCCGCAGCCTCATTAAAACTATAAAACCAGAACTGTGCTGAAATTTAAATATACTATTTTTGGTTTTAGGAGATTTGCATGTTTTTAGAACGTCTCTTGTGACAAGAATGAGAAAAAAAAAATAAACATAAATAAATTATGTGCATACATGTTTAATGAATCAGCAAGGATTTACTAAAGAATAACATTCTATTTGTACCTTTATTTATTCAGGGTCATCTGTATGCAGAGGTTGTCTGTAAACATGAGGGAAACATTTATTGCAAGCAAACAGTGCAAAGGTGATAAAGGCTTTTCACAAAGAAATCAACAAGAAGCCTCACACTTGCTCCTTTCTACAAAAATCATTTATTGACTCAGCAGTTTGGATAGAATAGAATAACCTTTATTGTCCCTTAGTAGGGAATTTAAAATGTACCAACAGCAGTGGGAAAAGCAAATTGAAGCATTCACATTTACATCAACACAAAAATACAAAAACCAAGAAAAAAAATAAGTTTTCTCAGTAAAAGCATGTCAAAGGCTTAAGAAAGGAATAATTTGTGTAACTGAGTAAGATAAGGGAAATATAAACATGTGCATGTATGTACAGTATGGTCCTTAAAACAAAAGACAACTATAATACTGTATTAGCAAGAAATTTAAAAAACTGGAATTGATAGCAGAGGTATAATCATGGTGATATAATCATTAAAACTAGGGTTATAAATAGTTATAACGTCTAACAACTGCTGGCAAGAAGGATCTGTGATAATGATCCTTTGAGCACCTAGGATTCAACAGCCTATCTCTGAGGGGACCTTTCAGTTCTGCTTTGGCAATCAGCGGGGTCCAAATAAAGAAAATCATCAACCAGTGAAGGTCTGGAGACATTTTTAATTAGAATCTGTTACTTTAAACAGAATTTAACACTGAAATAAATTCAGGTGTTTATGCATCCATGTTATACATTAACTTTTTAAATAAAAAAATGAAAATCTTTCCATTGGTAAATCTAAAGTGTTTTTTTAAGTAGAGAACAACAATTGTTTAGTTTGATATATAGACAATTTCCTGATTCACACACATAAAACACCTGACCTGACCGTTTTATTATGGCTTAATGTTGGCAGTGGGCTTTAGGCTGCCCTGCAAGGCTTTAAACCTGGGTTTAACCGGAGACTAAGCCATTCTCAAGCACATATCAAGGAGCTCATTTTGAGCCTGGATCCAGATTTATTGTTGATTCTGTTCATGGTGGAGAATCCTGCTTCACAGCAGCAGGTTGAGCCAAACATCCTCTAAATGTGCAGGGTCATCTTTGAGCACGCCATTTCACTTTTCTTTCACCAGTTCACCGCAGTTCTTCCAGCAGTCCACACTTTCTCTGCTCTCTTGTTCTCATTGTCTTCTCCTTCTTTCCCATCGCCCGGCTTGCCACAGGTTTGCCTGCTGTGTCTAAAAGTAGCAGCAGCAGCAACCCAGACTGACAGCTTATTGGCTAATATGGATCACGTGCAGCCTGGAGCCGGACGCTCTGATGGCTTTACCGTATTAACAGGAGAAGAGGAGCAAGTGAAATTAGACACTGCGGTTGGACAACATGCGGAATTTTATAAATGTTTTAAATCAGGTTGGGTCCGGATTTGCCAGCAGGGGGTCCGTTACCTCTGTTCTATGGCTTCCTGCATTGGGTCCAGGGATCATCCTGGGACAGAGCCCACTCTTGTAATGAGCTCAGCTAACCGCTTCCTCTTGACTATAGATAAGCTGCAGCTCCAACAGATAAAGTTCTAGAAGATGACTGATGCCTTCAAAGAGTCTAAAGACTAAAATATTCAACAGCAATGTTTGCAGCTTGATCTCATAAATATGATTAGGACATTTGGGTGTACGGGTTTGAAGTTTAAAGTAATAATGTAAAAAAAAAATTAATGTAAAAAGTTTCTTTTTGGAGTGAGTGGGTTTGTGTATCTACTTGTCAGGAAGGAAGGAAGGAAGGAAGGAAGGAAGGGAGTGAGTGAGTGAGTGAGTGAGTGAGTGAGTGAGTGAGTGAGTGAGTGAGTGAGTGAGTGAGTGAGTGAGGAAGGAAGGAAGGAAGGAAGGAAGGAAGAGAGTGAGTGAGTGAGTGAGTGAGTGAGTGAGTGAGTGAGTGAGGAAGGAAGGAAGGAAGGAAGAGAGTGAGTGAGTGAGTGAGTGAGTGAGTGAGTGAGTGAGTGAGTGAGTGAGTGAGTGAGTGAGGAAGGAAGGAAGGAAGGAAGGAAGGAAGAGAGTGAGTGAGTGAGTGAGTGAGTGAGTGAGTGAATCAGTGAGTGAGTGAGGGAGGTGGGAAGGAAAGAAGGAAGGGAGTGAGTGAGTGAGGAAGGAAGGAAGGAAGGAAGGAAGGAAGGAAGGAAGGAAGGAAGGAAGGAAGGAAGGGAGTGAGTGAGTGAGTGAATCAGTGAATGAGTGAGGAAGGAAGGAAGGAAGGAAGTGAGTGAGTGAGTGAGTGAGGAAGGAAGGAAGGAAGGAATTAAGTAAGTAAGGAAGTAAGTAAGTAAGGAAGGAAGGAAGGAAGGAAGGAAGGGAGTGAGTGAGTGAGTGAGTGAATCAGTGAATGAGTGAGGAAGGAAGGAAGGAAGTGAGTGAGTGAGTGAGTGAGGAAGGAAGGAAGGAAGGAATTAAGTAAGTAAGGAAGTAAGTAAGTAAGTAAGTAAGTAAGTAAGGAAGGAAGGAAGGAAGGAAGGAAGGAAGGAAGGAAGGAAGGAAGGAAGGAAGTAAGTAAGTAAGTAAGTAAGTAAGTAAGTAAGTAAGTAAGTAAGTAAGTAAGTAAGTAAGTAAGTAAGGAAGGAAGGAAGGAAGGAAGGAAGGAAGGAAGGAAGGAAGTAAGCCGTTCCGTTCCGTTCCTGTTCATTTATGGAAAATCATCCATCTCAAACTTCCCTGCTAACCTGACAATGCATACTGGAACAAGAGAGACTTGTTCAGGGTACAACTAGCTGAATACTGAACCCACAAGAACTTGAGCATAACTGGGACTTTAATTATAAATAAATTAATTGTGTAAAAAAAATATTTTAAAAAATTCAGAAAACATTCAGAGTGCAGCTAGCAGAGCATTGACTCCCCCTTTTTCTATTCTCAGTGTGCAGAATCTGTGGATTTTGATTATGGACCATTGGTACATTATTCCTTGTATTTATTGCAGTGAAAATATAAAAAATAAACTGATGTTGTATGCAGCTGCATACATGAAAACAGTAACCTGATAGAATGGCCTCCTGGCCAGTAAGACCTGAAGCTAATATTTAAAAACACTGAGCCCTTGCCTTGTCAAAATATTTCAATCTAGAGATGTTATATAGTTGATGTTTTTCACCATGGAGGTGCTTTGGGAACACGGAGATTGGTGAATTTTATTTTCTAACATAAGTTAAACTTTTAAAAAGTCAATACCGCTCCATTTGCTTTCAAACTGAAAGCATTTTTCCTGCAGTTTCTTTTTGAAAATTGAAGTCTATTACCCTCCTCAATGTACTCACTTAATCATTGTCAGTTTAGGGACAACTGAAATGATGAATGATAGGAAAACTTATTGAATAGGCAGAATAAAGCACACCGTGTGAGAAAGAAGGAGACGCATTATGAACCCTGACCAATCATGTTAGGACAATATGAACAGCCTTGAAGTGCTTTAAGTCCAATCATAGAAAGGTTAGATGCATCTTGGCCTCTGCAGCGCTGCTCTATATGCTTCTCCTGAATTTTAAGCCTAGCATATGGCTCTAAATGACTTTCCTGAATGATTAAAGTTAAGGGGAACACTTTTCTGTCCTTTCAAATCTCATTTTCTGTTACTTCCACTCATTCAGTGGGAGAAAAGTGACTGTGAAATGAAAATGTCAGTTGATGAAATCCAAGGAAAGATATTTAAGTGCTCCGAAATGAGCTGTGATCTGGCACCGACAGCGTCACCTGGACGGCACGGGGCCGCAGTGTTAATGTTTTTTTCAAATGTGGACCCGCGCTGATGAAATACAGAATCAAGGAAAGACATCGCCTCTCGCTGTGTCATGAATGCCATTTCTATTTTCTCCCTCCCCACAGGACACGGAGATCATCAACACGGCCATTCTTACCGGACGCACCGTGGCCATTCCCGTCAAAATGGTCTCCATAGAGATGAGCGGGGCAGTCACGGACGTCTCGTCCTTTGTGCAGTGCAAGTCGTCGAATGAAGACATTGTAAAGGTACGGTTAACCACATTTCCTCCATGCCTGTGCCTGGGAGATGTAATTCGGGGCAAATGTAATCCCTTTAACCCTGCACAGAACCACGGTCACATCATCAGGAAAGCATAAAAAATACATTTGGAGCGGCCCCACATGTGTTTTTGATTCGATTCCTGCCTTAGATGCAATCAGGGGAGGTAGATATCAGTCTACATATAAATCGATAAGGTAACAAATGAACAGTAAAAGCTCCATTATATGCTTTTAGAAGTGCCAAACCTGAAGCTCCACATGGCAGACACTTTTTTTCTTAGTGCAAATCCTAACAAATTTCCTTATTCACCTCGCTTCAACTGCAGCAGGAAAACAAAACCTTAGTTTCCCAGAATGATGGAAGGCTCAGCGTCAAGTCTTTGATTGATCTAATTAAATTGGGGTCTCAACAACCCGTAGGACGCACTAGACTCTGTGATAGCGCTGTTCTTTTGCACTCCAGTCAATTACAGCCATATTTGACAACAATATAGGCTGATTGCGTAACTGTATAGGGGGCATATATGTGTCACCATGTTGTTTTGCACTGTGAGATTAGTGAGAGTGAATGTGTAGAGGGAGCTGGGGTTTAGGAGAGAGGAAATGCTGAATAATCTATGATAATATATTGAAATATGCAGCAGTGCAAAATGGGCGGCATTTTTTGATTCTTGAAATTTTACTCTTTGCAACCTTTAGGCAAGTTTTTAAAAAATCCAAAACCAAGGCACTCTTTAAAATGCATCTTTCTATAACCAAAGTATTTTTTTCCTAATATTATATAAGACAATGTGACAAAATTGCAAATGTCTACTAAATTCTTGTAGTATGGATAAAAAAAATGTAACAAAATCTCACTTTAATGAACATCAGTTACTGCAAAGCCTTTGAAAGTTGTCATAAAAATGATGTAATTGGTAAAGAAAGAAAGATCAGCACCTGATGTTTAAAACAAACCTTTATGCTTTAAACTTCTGGATTTTATTGCAATGCTTTTTAATCAACATTTGAGTTCAAAAAAAAAACTTGATATAGGGCGAATGAGGGGCTGAATGTCTAAAATTCCTACTATATATTAGCAGTAATGGCAATAATATTCCCCTTTCAACATTTGGTGGGCTGTGGGCTCACCAGTAGCCTGAGCAAGATAATAAAATCTGAATTAGTAATTTTTTCTTGAAATGAGTGCATTTGTTCTTGAATTGAGGAGGTAGGTGAGACACTTTACCAATGGAAAAAGACAATTTACATTTAAAATTTCAAGTCCATTATATCTAGATATCTTATTTTAAGAGTAAAAATACTCATTCCATTGGCAAATCATCTTTTTACATGCTCAAATTAAGGGTAAATACCCATAATTTAAGACATTATTACTCATTTTGAGATTGTTTTTGCAATGTGGCAGTCTGTTGGAGTGAGTTTCGAACTCACAACCTCAAGATTCCAAGCTTCAGAACGACGCTGTCAAGGAACGCTATGGACAGCGGAAACATGCAAGAGGAGGAGAGTTTAGTGTCGGAGGTCGTGGATGAGTCTCCTCCGTCATCCATGTTTTATTTAGAGGAGGAAAGCAGGGACGAAGATGTTGTGGAAGAGGACGCCAGGGCGGCAGAAGCTTGGTTTGGTGTAGAAGGCTTCCAGCCGTACATGTTTGAGCCCTTGCCTCGCAATGCTGCCAGTTCTGTTAGCTCTACGCCTGCCGAAGACACAGACGTCCATCCCCGTGAACACTGGGACGCAACCCAATGGGAAAGGTGTTGGGATCCTGATTTCAACCGTTGCGTACATTAGCTGCGACATATGAATCAAGAAGCTATGACCGAAAACATTTGATTGACAGATGACCGTTGATATATGATTGGCCGAATTTAGGTGTTCAGTCTGACGTAGAACTAACTGGCCTGCAGAAGATAATGGAAAAAAAAAACAGATTTTAAGACAGGATTTATATACATGTTTAAGCCAGAATGATTTGACATTTAAATACGATTTCCCTATGACTGTAAGAAATTAAACCAACAAAAACGAACATTTAGAAAGCATTCTGTCATTTAAAGATGAGGTTTACAAACAACCTTTTTAAGTTTCCGGAATCTCTTTAAGATACAAACAGAAATAACTGAAGCCATGAAAAAGATGTTTAAAGTGTTCGAAAACTAATTACCCTAAAAATGAACAGCAGTATCTATTCTGTGTTGTTCTCAGGAAGCTGGTCCTGCTTTAAAAAAGATTTTTTTCTCTTACTGCATTCATGTGCGCCATGTCATCCCAGAATGCTCATTATAGTAAAAACTCTATTTTTAACATATGTCTCATGATAGCAACAGGGTTGAAGCATAACTCTAACAAATTGGTCTACCTTTGAGGCCACTTGTGAAGGCTCGTTACCACAGTAACCGTACCTTCTCACAGGGGTTAGATCATTCTCCAGGGCTTTTTCCAGGAGCATACATTAGAGGTTTAGTTTCGTTTATTCACAGATTCTCTGCCGTGTGTTTTTCAATTCGAGGCCGCTGTGACAGCTGCACCGAATATGACAAAAAAAAGTGTTTTTATTCAAGTTCTGCAAAACCTGACAAGTAGTAAGAACATTCTTTTGCAACCTTCTTCTGCTTTATCACTTCTCATGCTCCATGGTCTCATTTTAAGCCTCTGAGACAGTTTGAACATGGCAGCAGATATATATATGAAATCTAAGTGAGCAGCGGGTCAGGATGTAATCAACTTTAAGTTGTCAGGCTCATTAATGGCTTCCTCTGAGTTAAACCTTCAGATCTAAGCGTGCTCATTTCTTCCATTTCAACAATAATGAATCTGTTCTCAGTGATAATCACATTTAGTCAGATTTATGAAATATCTCCAAGGTGGAGCTGCTCTGAAGGTCAACTGAGGCAGGTTTTACAGACATAGAGCCGTGATGCTATTTGCTGTTCTAAGTCTCCTTCTCAGGGGCATATTTACCACTAAGCAATACTAGGCAGGTGCCTAGGGCCCCAAGTTCCTGGGGGCCCCATAAAACTCTGTTTCCATGTATGGTTAATACAACTATTCCTTATTTCTGCACATTAATTATGTTTTTGATAAAACTCCTTTGGATAAAATGCCATCAGAACGCTGATAATATTAAGTGTGTCTCAGCCCCCCCCTTCAGCGTCCACCATATTGGATCAGTCCATTTGCTGCACATGTTCAGAAAGGTCCAAACAGACAGCAGCAAACCATTTGAAAACAAACCATGCAAAGAGCAGTGTTGCCAACTTAGCGCTTTAGTCGCTATATTTAGCCACTTTTCAGACCCCTCTAGCACTTTGATTTCTAAAAAGCTCCTAGCGCCAAATCTAGAGACTTTTTTCTGCTACTGGAGACTTTGGAGACAACATCTAAAAGCAGCGAACTCTGCTCTCCAGAGCAAGTAGATTGGTAACCCCGCGTAACTCCTGCTCTCCTCTATCTTGTCTGCTGTCATGATTCATGCAGCTATTATTTCATCCAAATGAAAAATGGAGAACAGATAAGCAGATCATGGCTTGTCTACAGTGAAAAGAAGGACTGGGTTATTTACTTTGGCCTTTTTGGAAACACAGGAAGGAGCAATCAGCTAAGTGAGCTTAGTGCTTGGAAAAAATCTTTCATTCCTTTAGAGACAGCATGAAAAGTCAGCTGAGTACAAAACATAGAGAGGAAAACAAGAAGAAAAGAGACGAGAAGAGAGGGGCACAACCTAGAACAGATAATGGATGTCTATTCTATTAACATTTCTCTATCTGGAGAATGGGGCTGTTTTATGTGTCGTCTTCTCCATTCAGAGGGGCCCCCTGCCTGTCTTTGCCTAGGGCCCCACATTTCCTAAATCCACCCCTGCTCCTTCTGCTCCAGCATATGTCCAGTATACCATTTCTAATCTACTGGACCAACTTCTCTCTAAGCTCTCCACATCCGGTACTGGAGTTTGTACCAGTTAATAACTTAGATGTCTGGGAGAGAGCAAATGAAATTATAAATTAGAGCAAAAGCTGACGTCTGATCAGTATATGTAATGTATAGTCTTGTTTCTTAAAGGTTGGGGTCCAGTTGTCCTGCAGTGTGTTGTCAATAGAAGAGAGCAGGTGTTGGAGGGGGATGGCTGGCCTCTGTGTGTCATTCATCATTTTTCATGATCCATTAAAGACCAGGCGACGGGCCGTGTGATATTGAGTGGACTTGCTTCAGCGATCCTGCCATTGAACATTCTCGGCTAATTTAAAATGAGCCCTTCAAGTCCAGGAAATACATGAGTCATGACAGTTCAGTAAAACGACCCTCCAAGTTGGGGAAAATCATTCTGTTGAGACTGTAGAGGCTTGACACCAGCACATGAAAACAGCCTGGTGCATAAGTACTCTGTCACTAACCAGTAGGCGCCCTGGTTCTCCCATTGGTACCATTTCACTGCCTCATAGATCTCAATAAAGGTGGAGTGGAGGATTTTTGCTAATTTTTTAAAAGACCTGCCCTCTCCACTTAAACAAAAAAAGAAAAACACATGCACAACCCTGTACCTATAGTCAAAACTGTCAACAATGGGTGGTGAGGTTGCTCGAGGACGCAGATGCAGAGACGAGTGAAGCAGAGATGAGTTCTGAGAGGTTTAATTGCCGACCACAGGTAGCAGAGGCAGAAATCCAGTAATCCAACTTAAAATATTAAACAAACCCAACCATGGAGACATCAGGGGAAAAATTAGTCTGAGGAGCCGGGGAGAGACGAGCAAAGTAAACAATACAGCAACGAGAAGGAACCAGCACTGAGTGACTGCAGAGGTGGAGTATTTAAGGAGAACAGAACAAAGGATGGACTAACGAGCTGAATGAGGAGCAGGTGTGGGTGGAACTGGCAAGAGGGAAGCCAAGGGGAAAGAAAACAATCACAAGGGGGCAACAGAGAGTAACTAAAGAATGCTAGAATATCATGGAAAATAAAAACAACTGATAACAGAAAACTGAAAACTCAGACTCACAACAAATGAGAACCATAACAAAAACCTGTTTATCCCTTTAGTTTATGACTTTAATTTTGTACAAAAAAATGGACTTTAAACTACCTTAGTGGGCGTGTATCCCTTTTGTCATGTAAAAAAAAATATATATATATTTAATTAATTACTTGCTTTCTGGTGTATTTTTAAGCGTATGGGGATCTGAAATTAAATTAAATTGATTTGGTTTTTTTTCATGACTAAGGGAATGCACGCCCGTTGAGGTAGTTTAATTAGTATTTTTCATACAAAACTAACGGGAAAAACACAAATCTGACATCTAGCGCATGCACGTTGACTATAGGTATGCTGGTCTGACCGAACACCAAACTTTACCGGTCAAGTAGAAACTTAGCAACTGAGTCATCAGAGGGAAGCCTGACCTATGCTTTCAGCGTACGCCATCGCATGAAAGAATCGCCCAAAAACACTCTGGTCTTGTTTCTCTCTTCTGAGGCCTTTCTTTTCTCTTCATTCACTTTGTAGAAACTTTTTCTCTGACTACAATCTGCCATTTTCAGAGAACTACACTGAGAAAGAAAGAACAAGAAAAGGGAAAAGCAGAGAGGGAAAAAAACCTAGAGCAAATAATGGATTTCTATTCTGTTCAAATGTGTCTATCTGTAGAATGGGTCTGTTTTATGTGTTGTCTTCTCCATTCAGAGGGCCCCTGCGTGTTTTTTTCTAGGGCCCCAAATTTCCTAAATCCGCCCCTGCCCACTGGTACCCTAAGTACTTCATGAGTATTATCTGGATTCCCAAAAGGTAATCTTCACACTATAGGTACCCATTTAGTATCCAGCAGTAATCACCCCCCTTCTAAGAAAAAAAAAATGCTTGTTAAATATTGGAATGCATTATTTTTTTTATTACTGAACCAAATTGAGCATCACTCTATTCTAAAAACCTTTCTGTTGAGCTTTTTATTTTCCCATTTTGGGTAAAAGCACAGCTGACTGGTAAAGCATGCATTTATTACAAACCCTAAACCTCAAAATTGTCACTTTGTGTCACCGAGCTGCAACTCAAACACTCAAACACCCTTTTTTTCCGACTCTAGGAGTAAAAATAGGTGAGAGGCTGTCATTTTTCTTTACCGTCACTTTTATTTATTTAGTCCTTTCTTCTCTGGAAATAACTAAACTGCAGTGTGCATGTAGAGCCTGTAGCAGATAAGCCAGTTCTGCGTGTGCTACCATGCATGTGTTTGTGCAGAGTTGCTGTACAAGGTGCAATGAGCAGAGGGGGGAAAAAAGCGTTACAGCGTTTCAGGAGAGTAGGGGGGGGGGGATTTGCTGGCCATGGTGGACAACTCCAAGCAACCCCCACTGATCATGGTCTCCTGTGGGGATGTGACTCACATAAACCCATCTGAAGCCAGAGATAAGGCCTTGTGTCTTCACTTCACATAGCGCGCCTGTGGTCATCCTGCATGCATACTGTACCCTGCATGTTCCTCTCCTCCGTGTTAGGATGACAAATATACCTTAGGTAGAGCCATGAATTTAACATGGACAAAAGTGCAAGATCTCCGATTCAGGACATGTCCACACAAACACAGATGTCCTGAATAATTTCTGCTAGACAAGAGCGGCTTGTTCATGTGGTCTGAAGATCTGTAACAAACTTGGTCATTTCATGTTATTTTAAATCTACCATTAACTGTACTTCATTTGAAAAAGTTTTCTACCATCTTTAGAAAATAAAACGTATCTGTCCTGATGGTAAAATAACTTTTAGAGGTCAGGGAAAGAGCTCATCCAGTGATTATTGTTCCTTATTAAATTTTTGATTCAATTCTATTCAGTTTATTTCTATAGCTCCAATTCACATCATGTCATCTCAAGGCATTTTACAGTTCACCAGATCTTCCAGTCAGATTGATTCAAAGTTTTCTATCTAAGGAAAACCAGCTGATTGCATCGACTCATTGACTCTTCAGCAATCCCTCACACTAAGCATGCTTGTAGCGACAGTGGAGAGGAAAAACTCCCTTTGAACAGGAAGAAACCTCCAGCAGAACCAGGCTCAGTGTGAGCGGCCATCTGCAATCTGCTCTTGCCACCCTAGGTGAGGGACTTAATGTAAACAGCAGTGGCAGCTGGCCAATAGAGGTCGCTAGGGCGCCGCCCCACCCACCCAATGACCCTGATTAAGACAAAGAAAAATTAATAATTATGTTTTTATAATTCAATTTTAAATTATAATGTAAAATATTTCGAAAATATATGAAAATATATTTTTTAGACGTGCAAGATAAATATGTAATCTTTAATGAGTAGTAAAGTGTCATTTTTCATCAGATTGGTGATGTATTTTCGCTGTAGGGCGCAAAAACCTTTGCCCATTGACTCTCATTAACAGCTCCTCTGCAATACAGAAGGATAGGAGAGCTCAGCTAAGCAGCAACCTGTGGTGACAGGAAGTGTATTTGTTCACGACCTCCTTCCACAGAGCAGACACTTCGCGGGTGATTGACAGGTCGAGTCACTGGAGTTGGAGACGCATCAGACAGAGAGAGAGAAAAATGGTGCAATAAATGTCCTTTTCCAGGACCTGGTTTAGCACCAAGGCTTGGCTAACTGCATGCAGCGAGGCTAAAGCTTTATCCTGCTTTCCCTGCCTCCTTTTTCAAACGTCAGGATCTGATCCAGCATGGATAAAGACAGCTAGCACAGATTTAAATAACTTTATAGAAAACACTAAGAAGAATGAACAATCTGGGATTCACATGGATCATAATAGAATATAGTCTACTTTTTCTAGATGTTTGTTAATTTGCTTAGTTGCTCTTAAAGCTACAGTGTGTAATAATTACAGGGATATACAGTCAGAAATGTAATATATTATACATAACTATGTTATTTATCATCATCTACGAGCTCAGCCTCTTAACCTTAATATTTGCGTTGACTTAGAAATCGTTATTTATAATTACAGAGGAGCGGGTCTCGCAGCCATGGAGGCAGACATCTTTGCGCTACGGCAGCGCAGAGCCAACAAACTAGCGATTGCGAGATCGCCCATTACTCTCGAAAGTAACTACGGCAAGTTGAGAGAGATGAACTGAGACGGTACTGAACACACAGACCAATGAAAAACTATCTGTAAAATTATCTATGTAAACAAACCTCATCACTTGAGAAGGTAGGTGATGCGGACGTCGTGGAAGACATTTTGTCCCGTAACGCTCGCCGTACTGTTGGGGGGGAGAAGCGGTGGGGGGTAGATGTTCCTGTTGCTGCGGTCTGCAGTCTGGACGTTAGATGTCGCTGAAAATTACACACTGTAGCTTTAAATAAACACAATCTCAGAAAATAAATTGTTTTAAAATATATTAAAATAATTTAAAGCTGACTAATAGCTTCTGGTACATTTTCTTTTTTTTAGGTTTGTGACACATTATTGGACCAAGCAAAACAAAGATTAACCTTCACAAAGCCTCAGAAGGGCAAGATTCACGTACAAAAACCTTTATATAGTGTTTTTATAATGTTTTTTGTTGTTGCCATTCATATGAATATACTGGAGTGAACTTAGTATGCCTTTGATTGGTTTTTGGTAAACGTCTATTTTGAATTTATAGGTTTCTGAGGGGGTTGAAAAAATAATATATACAAATTGTCTTAAGGAGAGAAACTGTTGTAGACAATTTCACTGGAAAACGATCTAGAAATAAGTACAAATTTCTTAAATTAAGTGTATTTACCCTTAATTTGAGCAGGTAAATGAGATGGATTGCCAATGGAATCAGTATTTTTACTCTTACAATAAGATAATTAGATAATATTCACTTGAAATAAGACAATGCAATTGTGTTTTCTTATTTTAAAAGTAAATTTTCTTGTTCCATTGGCAAAATGTCTCTTTTATCTCCTCAATTCAAGAACAAATGCACTTATTTTAAGAAAAAATGACTTATCAAGATTTTGATTTTTTGCAGTGTTGAGCTCAAGCCAAAGGTTGGAAGTCTTTAAAAGCTTAATTGAAATAGTTTAAATCAGCTACATTTATTGATGCACAGACAGTGCTTAGCCCTCCTAATATGTAAAGCTTTATTACTTTTTCCGCTACCTTACTGCTATATATGATCTTTCTCCTACAGGTATGAAAACTATTACTGAACCTCACTTTAAACAATCCTAACAGTTCCTTTAATGGCAGAATTACGATGTTTTATCGGTCTCAAACTGCTGCTTCTGCAGAAAGTGGATGAAATACCTTACACAGCATTATTAGTGATGCTGTATTAGTGCTCTCATTAGAGTAAAATCACTTAAAGGACAGAAGCTGCAGCCTTTATTTAGGAAATTAGGTAATGTCATGGAATAAATGTGTGAAACGCCCTTCGGTGTTTTCACCTTCACATTAACCCAACCGGTCCTTCATCGGGCGCTCTGAGACCCGCTGCGGATCTGAAGCAGTGCTCCGACTATTCGTCTCCACCCAGGCAATCTGCTGGCACCACGGAGGATGCCACAGAGCATTAGCAGCAGTGTGACGGCATGTGGTGGCTCAGAGTGTGAAAGCCCTCCTCAGCGAGCCCCCCCAGGACCACTGATACCCAGAGTCACTAACAGCTTTTGACTTGCAATTAGCCAGCCAAGTTTATCAGCGGCTGTAGCTGCGAGAGCTGAAGGGCTGGCGGAGTGTTTGTGTGGCTGTTTTTTTGGGTAGTCAGATGGGTGGGGAGGGGCTGCTAGGCTTTCGCTGTCAGCAGGCTGTGCTGTAATAAATCATAGCTGGCTGGGGGTCATTGTGTTGAATTTTTTTCTTTTTATCTAATAGCTCCAATCATATAGTGCAACCATTCTCATAATTTTTTATAGCAACTAAAACCTCAGAGAACACTAAGGTTTCAAGTTCCAAAATGAGTAAGAATTTAACAATGCTTTTAACGAGTTTTAGACTTTATTATATGGATAAATACTGCTTTTTACACACCTTTTAATAAAAGGATGTTTAATTTATGTATTTTATTTCTTTTTTATCAGGAATTAAGCAATGTAACCTCCTCACTGCAAAAACGATCTAGAAATAAGTAAGAATGTCTTAAATTAAGTGTATTTATCCTTAATTTGAGAAGGTAAATGAGATAATTTGCCAATGGAATGAGAATTTTTACTCTTAAAATAAGATAAGTAGATAATATGCACTTGTCTTGTTCCCTTGGCAAAACATCTCTTTAACCTCCTCAATCCAAGAAAAATTTACTTATTTTAAGAAAAAATTACTCATCTAGATTTCGTTTTTTTGCAGTGCTGAAGTAGGTTTCTTACCAGCCCTCCAACAAAGTCAAAGTCTTCATAAAAAGGTTGAAGCAAATGTTGTTTTCGTCAATGATGACAAAAAGGTTTCTTTGTCGCTCATTTTTTTTCATGACGATAAAAGAGAACTGGCGAGCTAAACATGCATCTTTGATGACGAAAACATGATGAGTCATTGGTGAGTTTTTGTTGATGAGACTAAATAAAAATTATAGCTGGTGGTCTGTCAGACGATTAAAATTTGGACCATGGCAGCATCGGTGGGGATGAAAGTAATCTGAAATGGTCCGGAACTGCACGCTGAACTCTGACAAACTCTGACAAACTCTGACAAACTCTGACCTTCCTGTCTGTGCTTTTACCTCCCACAATGATGGCTCTTCCTGTCCTCGCTACTTTATAAACTATCTGTGGCTGATCACCCTCTGCAAAGCAAAGAAAATCCCTTTGTCTAACTATCAAGATTTTATATCTTCCAGCTTACAAGTGGTGATACTAAACATTCTTTAATTTCTCCTAAAAGGAATCACTAAATTATATCCAAAGCAAATATTTAATTGCATTCTGTTTATTTTTGAATTAAGTGTATTCTTGTTTCCACCATTTGAATATTTCAACATTTAAGTTTACATATTGAAATTTAGGTCGGGATTGTCATGGCGTTGTCATAGGTTTAAAAAAAAAGTTTTTAAAAAACAATCCACTGGACTTTGTTTCTAAGTTTGAAGACGTTTTGCTTCCCATCCAGGAAGCTTTTTCAATTCAAAAATTTTAAATGTTTTCAATTTAAAAGCTTCCTGGCTTTTGAATTGCCGTTATTTTTTAAAGCTATCTTAGAGTTAGTCCTCATGATAATTAAATATTTAATTAAAAACTGTATTTAACCTAAGCTATTTTGTGTGTTTAAAAAAAAAAAAAAACTAAACATGCATTCCTTTTCATGTTTAGCAATTTTTTTAAAGGTCTCTAAAACTTTTGATGTTCGACTCAGAGAACACAATTTGTGTACTTGTACTCAAGAATTTGAAGAGGTGTGACTTTTTTGTAATTGTGACAGAAAAATCTACAGTACAACGCACAAATAATTTTGCAACAATAGTTGTGAACCATTTCAAGCAAAACTGAGATTGTAAGACGTTTTTGATGTCCACTTGTAAAACAGCATTTGTGTACTTTTACTTAGAATTTGAACAGGTGTAAAAAAAAAAATTTGTACTTTTGAATTTTTTTTTTTTTTTCACAAATACAAAACTTGGAATGTAACTTTCTCTACAACTTCAAATTCACACTAACAATGCACAAATAGTTTTGAAACAAAATAACTTTCATAAATGAGGATTGCTTGATCTGTGTGTAATTGTCATGATTTTATCAAGAGCTCGGACCCACATGCAGGGAAACCAAAACAGTGAGACCAGGGAAAAAGTTTAACAGGTTTATTGAGAAGCTTGTGGAGATTCCAGTGTTGCTCTGAACGCTGCTCAATCAGAACTGAAAGGTGAGGGGAAGACACTGCGGTTAGTTCAGGTTCAGTGGGAAAATTGATTCTTAAACTTGAAGAGGAGAAATGGTTTGCAGACTCACGTTTCCAGAAAAGTGGTTGACTCTTTGACTCCAGTCTGTGTGCGGTAGTTCCAGTGTTTGTCTCATTCAGTGGAGGGCGGACAGGGCTTACCCAGAATGCGATGTTTGTAGGAGAAAGGAAAAACTGACTGCCACTCAGATTTCCTGCAGTACTTGAACGGACTGTAGTGCAGATGAATCCCTTGCTTAGTGTGGAACTCAAATGATCCCTTGGAGGAAAGTGGATCCAAACCTCCAATTTGAATCCCCAGCTCAATTTGAGGCTCAGTTGATCCTTCCAGGGAGAGAAGGTCCGAAACGTCCAGTTTGCAGGACTTCCTGCCGAGAGGCAAAGACAAAAATAGCAAGATTAAAACTCAGGTTGACAAAAACTCAGTTTGACTCAGTAAAACTCAGCTTGGATAGAGTACCCAAAAACTGGCAAACACTCTGGCGTCGAGGTAGTGGCAGTCAGCAGCTTAAGAACGCTCCATTAACGAGGTAATCCTTGGCAGATGTCTGAGGAAGTTAATCAGTACCAGGCGCCACCTGGTGGAGGAAGGAAGACAAACACACAAAACACAAACCAGTCCTAACAGTAATGCATAATTCATAGTAGGTCTGGAAGTATTTGCTTTGGGATGGAAACCTCATATGTGTAAAATCATTCCTTTATTACATACATTTGTAACAAAAGCCACATTTTTTTAGCTTGTCTGTCTGCCATATTAAGCAATATGATGCATCGAACTAGATCTGCTATTTTTTACATACATGACAGGATAGGAAACGGTCCAACAGCAGCTTTAGTTATCTGTTCAAGTCCCAATGTTGAATCTTTATAGAAATTTCAACTCTTAAATGAAATAGAAGTAAATTTCATCTTTCTGTTACTGCAATAAATAAACTAGCTGGAAATCTTAACTATTATATATAACTATTGTAACATAGATTATTTAACTTTATTGACAAGTTAGGAGGTTGATCTGATTTTTTAGTGTCGGAAAAATAACTAGTGAAATGTTTAACTTTGTCTTTAAATGAAAACAAGATTAAACCAGAGAGGAACCCCGCTCTCTTTGCAAGGCCACCCACTCCAACTCTGGTGTCTGCATGTGGGGAAGTATATTACCCAGACCTCTTCCCAGTTATGATGAATCCCCAGCCCTGAGAAGACTGGCCAGGCCGACCTCCATTCGCCGCAAATTAGATTCTCTGATTACAATGCCAGCCACCTCCCAACATCTGATAAATCTTTAGCGAGAACCCAAAAGCAAATCCCTCCAGTTCCACTGCAGTTAATAATTTAATGTTGGTGGTGAGGGAGGTGTATTTATTATAATTCAAATGAAGCTGTGGAGGGGTTTTGAATTTATGGAAAAACCTGAAAAATGGTTTAAAGTTAAATTAAAAAAAAGTCGATATACTGAATTCATGCCCTGTATGACACAAATGGTATGCCATTACAGGAAGGTCTCATGAAAGGTGAAATGCATAAATATGTTTATTTATAAGCAGGTCTGAGCAAAGATCATGGAAAATGCCAGAAGAGTGACATGTTTGCCTAAGAGCTTCTAGTGGCATATTACTTGTAATAGATTATTAAAATGACGTGGTGCTGGTGTTGGGGCTTGGTGTAAACGCCTAATTTGCTCTGCACCGGCTTAACAAACACTGAGGTTACTTAGAAGTACTAATTTGACTGTATAAAGGATGCAAATGAGATTAGAGAGGAGCCTGCAGCCTGTAAGCATTTTTGTTTGTAGCAGTTGTTCTCGGCTTTGTTCTGCCGAGGCTTAAAAGCCTCTGGGTTTTCGCTGTGACCCAACACAGCAGCTGATTCAACTGATTCGTTCCAGATTTCCGCTCAAGGTTGGCAAATTCCTCTGATGCTGTGTTGGTCTGAGGAGAACTGTGAAGCCACGGGTAAAAAGATCTGTGGTATGCTCCTTTTAAGTTAACAGGTTTGCACAGGTTATTGCAAATATACTTCATGGTCAATAGATCCTGATGTTGTGTCACTGGAGTCCTAATACATGAAAATAAATACAGAATACAGAATAATCCTTTGATAATCTGCAGGCTTAGCTAATATAATCTATTAAATAAATAACAAAACTCACAAAGATTCAAAGCGCACAACAGGATATGATTTAAAAAGAGTTTATCTCAATTAACATGGCTAACTGCCTGGTCATCTCCTGGTCACACCCTGTAATTCAGTGAAAGGATGGAGTCAAATTAAAAAAATGGCCGCCCAGAAGAAGGCCAGTGGCTGGAAGTTGGTGGGGATTTTGCTGCCATTCGGCTGCCTTTGACTGGGAAGGCCCATTTTAAATAGATGCTACTGTGTAACTCTATGAGTAATGAAGGAGCTGTTTCACCTCTTGAATCGAGTTGCTGAGTTGCTTGAACCCAATGATGATGTTCTGATTTATTGACCAGTCTGTTCAGGAGAAGGAAATAAAAATAATTAAAATCTGAATGTATTGTATTGCTTTTATGTGAAGCAAATACATGTTCTGTTTCTTTTGAAACCTTGAAGTGTTCTGCTATGATTTGTAACATATATCACCACAAATCTTTTGAATTCTCCCTGCGGCCGATGTGACCATTACCATATAGATGGCCTCTGACAGCTGACCGTGATCTCTTCCAGGTTTCTATGAATTGTGACTACGTGTTCGTCAACGGCAAGGAGACCCGGGGCTCCATGAACGCCAGGATCATCTTCAGCTACGAGCATCTGAGCGCACCGCTGGAGCTCACCGTCTGGGTGCCCAAGCTTCCCCTGCAGGTGGAGCTCACCGACAGCTCTCTGAGCTTCATCAAAGGCTGGAGGGTTCCCATTCTGCCTGACAGGAGGTGAGGCTGAGCTCCCAAAGACACACAAGCCTTCAATGTAACCTTGGCTTGTTCTCAGTGAAAACATGATTCTAAACTTTTAAATAGGAACACATGCATACGTTTTCTTATTTTATGAATTCATTTAAGTTCATTCTTCAACTGAAATATTGATATTTGTATTATTTAAAGATATAAAATAAGTTATTCGCCATTAGAGATTTCTAAAACGGATCCCAAATCATAAAATTGACTATGCTACTTGTCTTCTATGAAAAATGAAATTGTTAACTTTCAGTAGATAAAGTTATGTCGTGTGTTTCTTACCAGTTGCATCATACCCTACCAGCGCTTTACATTTATATTACTTCCCTTTCATTCCTTCTACTCACACAGTCTGTGCCTTTATGTGACCAATCACAGATAAGGCTGAATTCAATGAGTTTAAAGAAACTCATAATTCTGACGACTTAAATCGACTGTTGACACCAGATATTGACCGTTTTATTTATCAGATTTGAACCAAGCTTACGTTGGGTTTAACTGATAGCTGGACTGCGCCTTCCTGAGAACAGCTTTATCCCTTTTAAGCCTGAACCAGGAAATAATTGACAGAAGATTCTAATTTTCCAAAATTAGAATTGTCATTGAACTTTGTGACAAATGAAATAACTATATAAATTTTGTAAAAACATTAAATTACATCATTTATTTGCATCAATTTTGATTTTTTACGCATTTCTATACAATCTTTTATACGTTTTCTGTTAAATACATGTGTCTGATTATGTAAGTCAGGGTTTCAAGTTTCAAATATGATACACTTGGCTTTAAAGGGTTAAGTGAGTTAAGCACATCCATCCTGAAAATGGATATACTTGCATTAGGGCTGCAACAACGAATCGATAAAATCGATAAAAATCGACTTTTAAAAGCGTTGGCAACGAATTTCATCATCGATTAGTTGTGTCGCGCGATTAATGCGTCATCACTGCCACTTGATTGAAACGGGGGAGGAAAAAAAATACTGCAGAGCGAGCCGGCGCTCTATTGACCGATAGCGCAAACGCAAGCTGCGTCTCAATTCGCAGACAGCCTGCGCTTTGTAAAGTGAAAAAAGTCGTAACATGCAACTTTAGTCAAAACAAATGAACATGGCACTGAAGCACCACTGTTATGATGCAGCAACTGAAAAGAAAACACGTTGGAGCCTTCGATGGCAGTGGAGAGAGCTGATCAGCAGGATGAGCAGCCATGTTTGTTTGGTTTTAAAGTGGGGAAACGTAACGTTAGTTTCTCAGGTAGCTCATCTGATGCTTTCCTTACCGTGTTAGTAGGTTACAGACAGTGATAAGGTTGGCTACTTATTTTACTTTTAATTTCATTTGAATTAGCTTAAGCAGCGTTTATATTTTCTTTATAAATAAATTAACTTAACTCCTGCAATTTATGGAAGTAAAGCAGAATATCATCGATTTTTAAAATAATCGTTAGTTGCAGCCCTAACTTGCATACATCTTCATGTTTTTACATATTTTTTGAGGGAAGTGTTATTCTGTTAAAACACTTTAAACTTTTTCCTGTTTTCTTAGACAACAGCCAAAATATTTTATCGGGATTGCATGAGATAGTACTCTGTAAAATATTGAAATCTAAATATGTTATTTTTTCTTTAAATAAGTGCATTTTTTTCTTGAATTGAGGAGGTAAGAAAATAAGAAAAAACTTGGAATTTGTCTTATTTCAAGTCCAAATGATGTAATTATCTTATTTTAGGAGTAAAAACGACTCATTCCAGCTGCACATCATCATATTTACCCACTCAAATAAAGGATATATACACTAAATTTAAGACATTTTTACTTATTTATAGATTTTTTTTGCAGTAAAATCATGGAAGAGCATGAAAGAAAAAAATAATCGGTAGATATTTTAAAATAGAAAATCAGAAAATTGTAACACATATAGACAGAGTTGTTGGTACCCCTCGTTGAAAGAAATGAAAGCCACAACCTTTATGAAATAAGTTCAATTCAATTGCAATTTAGTTTATTTATATAGCGCCAAATTCACAACATGTCATCTAAAGGCACTTTACAGTTCAACCACATCATCCAGTCAAATTGATACAAAGTTTTCTATCAAAGGAAAACCAGTTGATTGCATCGACTCATTGACTCTTCAGCAATCCCTCACACTAAGCATGCTTGTAGCGACAGTGGAGAGGAAAAACTCCCTTTGAGCAGAAAGAAACCTCCAGTTGAATCTCACAAAAGTAACAATACATAAAACTCATGAAATAAGCCTGGATAAAAATTATGGAAACCATAGAAAGGACTGAAAAACATGAGACCAAATTGTTATGTTAAATGAAGGATTGTTCACTAATTAGTATCACAGGTGTCTACAGGCTTGTAATCAATCGGTAGGGCCTATATATAGGGCTACAGGTAGTTGCTGTGCTGTTTGGTGACATGGTGTGTACCACACTCAACATGGACCAGAGTTTAGAAAGAACATAATTGACGAGCATGTTAAAGGCCAAGGATGTAAGATCAACTCCAAGCAGATTGCCCATTTGCATTATTCAGGAATTGAAGTTAGATGAGCATCCACTGTAGCCCTGGACATGGACACAAGGAAAAACAGATGAAAAATCAAAGACATGAATGGTAAAAAAACAGCCTTCAAAAACTTCTAAAGAGATTGAAACTCGAAGCTCAACAAACATTCAGTGTCAGATCGCACCATCCGCCATTGTTTGAACCAAAGTGGAATAAATGAGAGAAGAAGGAGGACAACATTGTTGAAAGAATTATCATAAAAAATAAAACTGGAATTTGCCAAACTACATCTTGAGAAGCCAGAAACTTTCTGGGAGGATTTCCTGTGAACAGATGAGACAGAAATGTTTGTTTTTGCCAACATCAGCTCCATGTTCACAGATGAAAAACATATTGAGAGAAGAAGACTGTCGCCACCGTGAAACATGGAGGAGGGTCTGTTATGTTCTTGTGCTGCTTTCCTTCATCTGGCAAAGGGTGTCTTGAATTTCTGCAGGGTACAATTAAATCTCTAGAGTAGATTCTAGAGAGAAACGTGCTGCCCCCGTGCCACAAAACATGGCCTCAGATCAGGTCATGAGTCTTGAAACAGTTTAATGACCCGAACACACATCTAAAACCACAGAAGAATGGCCCTTTTAACCTGACTCTGACTCTGGCTCTGACTCTGGAAACCTTCCGTTGAAGTAATTTTCGGAAGGGGCGAAAATACTGGTTAGCTGATTGGCCTATGTTGGTGATAGACGGGCCAAATAAACCAATCAGATCAACGAAGCATATGACGTACTAACAGAGCGACGACAAAGAGGAGCCAATTGATAGATCAAACTCTTGCTGAAACCAGTCGGGAGAAGAGCAAAAACATCTTTTCCTCTGAGAAAAGCCTCCAGAGCAGTGTTTTGCTCTTCTTTCAGTGAAGAAATACTCTGTAATTGCGATAAAACTTGCTCGATAGCCACGCTAACGCTAGTTTCATCGGCTGAAGCCGCAATGTTCTTTAGACTGAACTGTCGCGCTTCTGGTTGCGTCAGACCTCAACCCGCCTCAAAGCCAACGCTGATTGGACGTTCGTTTGGTGAACGGCTCCAAATTTTCTTTAACGGAGAGTCTCCAGACTGATCTGCGAGTGAAACCTTGAAAGCTCACGAGATCAGGATGGTCTCACGAGGCTATGGCCCTTTACAAAGCATCAAATATTAGGTTCCATTTCTGCCAAAAATATGGACATGTGTGTTTTGACGTGTACAGAAGTCTATTAGACACACGGACACATTTAAGACAAAAACTGACACGTTTATGGCCCAAATGGAATCTCAAAATAGCAGAAGACGAGATGAAAAGACATTCCCTAAAGGAATTATCCATGTCATTGCAGGGATATGAAGTCCTACTGTATGCTGAATGTAAATTGACTTCAGCACTTCAAAGTTATCTTCTACTGTGGGATTGTCAAATACTTAAAATCCAGAAAAATACTTTATGCTTTGGAATTCTGATTACTATGACAAAGGTAGGGGGTTTAAAGGGGTTAATCCTGGACATTTTTAGTCCAGGATAAAGTCATAAAAAAAAAAATAGACCCCCGGAGACTTAATGCTGGTGGCTGCACAGCAGGGAGCAGCTAAGAATATTTAGACTCCAGAGAGAATGTGGAGGAGACACAATGGGGAAAAAAAGGCAATATATTGCAAGTTAGAGTATGAAGATGTGGGCCTTCTTCCTGCAAAAAAAAATCCTTCACATTGATGACTGGATGGGTTTTCTTTAAAATAAATCTGAGGCTCTGACTGAACTGAGTCAAAAACAGAATTTTTTTAATGTAATATTTGATCTTTATCTAAATTAAAAAAAAAACATATATATAATGATATATATTATTTGACCAAAAACTGTCCATAAGGTTCTGTGTTCATTCTACCTATAATCCTTTAGAGAGGGACTATCTTAAGAGGGATTCTTTTTTTGCCATGTCAGGGTTCTGATGGCTACATAGTGCAGCATGTAATAAGATCAGCCAGTCGATGTGTCTGTGAGTGATTATGAGTGCTGCTTAATTTGTGGCAGAGGCATGAGCCATGCATGTAAAAGACCTTGAGGGCAAAATATGCAGCCTGGTGACCAAAGGGACCTTGGCCTAAAGGTCCTCCACTACTTCTGTTTAGCTCTAACAGAAGTAGTGGAGGTGGTAGTTTAGGCAACTGTCTTTGTCTCTCCTGTCTTTTCTTTTTTTTACGAGGGTGAGGCATAAGGACAACACTCAGCCAATGGCAGTTTCCAGTCAAAAAAATGGATGTTATCAATATGTGTAAAAGCAGGAGCTTAGTTATACTGATCCAGTATTTAAAGTAGTTGGCAAAGGATCTGCTCAAATAGTTCAATTCAATTCAGTTTATTTCTATAGCTCCAATTCACATCATGTCATATCAAGGCACTTTACAGTTCAACCAGATCATCCAGTCAGATTGATTCAAAGTTTTCTATCTAAGGAAAACCAGCTGATTGCATCGACTCATTGACTCTTCAGCAATCCCTCACACTCAGAGATGGGAAGTAACGAAGTACAAACACTTCGTTACTGTACTCAAGTAGATTTTTCTGATATTTTTACTTTACTTTACTACTTATTTTTATGGCGACTTTTTACTTCTACTCCTTACATTTTTACACAAATATCTGGACTTTCTACTCCTTACATTTTAAAAAATTGTATCGTTACTTTAGTTTTGAATCATTTCAATGGAAGATTGTGAAAACGGAGCCGTTTTCCCCCTCTGTTCCTAAAGTGTAGCCGCCATCTATCACACACAGAGTCGCGTCCTTTACTACATTTCCCAGCATGCACCACAGACCGGCTGTCATGGTGGCGGCAGTTCCAAACAATTCACCCGGTAATTTACACTAGTTCCGAAATTACAACGTCACCTTTCATTCAACACTTCACTTACTCACCAGCGTAGCAAACTCTGAAGGTACCCACTGCGACAGCTTTAACATACATTCCGTAGTCTGCAATAAAACTTCCCAGTCAAATTACACATTCTCGCCCTTGGTCCGTCAGCATACTGGTCCGTGTGGAAACACGTACCGCATCGGAGCCAGTCTCTTATCCATTGTCCCAGAGCATTGGAAAATACTTTGTGGGGACAGGGGTGTTAAGTGGGATTTCAATGTATGTAATAATTGTTAGCATGGTAATTAGTAGGTGAATTGGGACTGTTAGTATGGTTAAATCATTTCATAAATATGTATGTTTTTTGTATGAATGATGCTATTGTCTGTATTTTGTTTTCTACAATGTTAACTGTGCTTTATTGGGGATTTGCCTTCCTGTTTAGTTGGGCTGTCCCAATTGGCTGGTTATTGGTGGGTCTATTTAAGGGGCACACTCACAATGGCTTAGGGGGGCTGCTTGGAGAGACTGGTTGGAGAAACTGCTTTTGAAGGTCTGCTTAGAGAGAGACTATGTTTAAAGTCAGCTTGCTGTGAGGCTGTCAGTGTTTTGTATTGCCTGCAATGGCCGGTTTTGTTTTCTTTATTTGAAAGTATTTTGTTTGTTTTGGGGTTTTTTTTGTCTTCACCATCACACCAGTAAATAAACTGCTACACGCTTTTGAACTGGAATTTTGTCGTCCGCTGGTTCTTACCACCTTTTTGCAAGTGATCTGCTTACACCTCCTCTAACGTGAGACGGGAGCTGGCGAGCCGTTATCTCACAAAGATGAATCGACAGATTCGGCGGTATTCATTCGCGGCGAATCATTGCAGCTTGGTGGCGGTGGCGTTAGCATAGTAGCATGGACGACGAGATGATTGAAAATGAACACAACGGAGATCTAGTCCTATTGGCAGACATCCATTTAAAATGTAGGCAACGGCATGAAAAAAGTGGTTTCTACTTTTACTTTTATACTTTAAGTAAGTTTACAAGCCTGTACTTTGTTACTTTTACTGTATCTGTTCTTTTACTCAAGTATGGAAAGTGAGTACCTTTGCCATCTCTGCTCATACTAAGCATGCTTGTAGCGACAGTGGAGAGGAAAAACTCCCTTTTAACAGGAAGAAACCTCCAGTAGAATCAGGCTCAGTGTGAGCGGCCATCTGCTGAGGCCGACTGGGGTTCAAGGAGACAGAAGCAGACATAGAAAAAGAAGCATAGATACACAAGGCAACTGTAAAAGGCGGCCCCGTCCAGGAAACACACAGCCAGGCAGACTAGCTCTGAACCAGCTCCCATGTCAGAAGATAGTCACAGTCAGAGAAACAGGACTACACTGAAAAACAGGCCGATATCCAACATCTAGAAACAAAGGTGTTGATGGCAGCAGCACAGCTGATATTTCTCTCCAGGATGGAGTCACAGCCAAACAGGAACAGACCAGATGAAGCTACTATGAGAAAAAGCATTGAGAATAGTTGCTACTTCACCAAAAGTAATATAGTTAATTTCTTTGTACTCACACTCACTTGATAAATTAAGTTATGCTGGTGAAAACTGGAAATGAAAAGGGGCTCATTCAGAACAGCGATGGCTGTTTGGTTTGTTTTGTGAGGAAATGACTTATCTAGAAGGGCCAGGAGATGGTAGTTACAAGATCAGGGATGGAAAACTTTGATCAGGGTCACATTATTGGCTGATATGGTCTCATCACGGTGTGGGATGACATATTGCTGGTTCCTTCCTGTAACCGTTGGTTCAAGCACTGTGCCATTGTCAAAGCTGTTCATTTCATAATTTACTGCTGGGACAATTTGTCATAAAAGTAACATTTGTCATTTCTACCCTTAATCCTCCACCTTTGCCCTATCCTTATGTTTTATATGTTAGAACTAGTGTTAGTTAAAAGGGAATGCGTGGCTTTTTTATTTGTATAACACAATTCAGAAAAAAGAATACAATAAAATAAAAATAAATTAAAAATTAAAAACGTAAGGATAGAAACATACGGTGACCTTGAAGTGCAAACTGCAACTACAAATCTAAAATTGCAACTACATAAAGCAAAGCGCAACTACATTACAAAAAACACAGCGATTGGCGCCGTCGTCCAATCAGCGATGTCTCATGTTTCCCACTGGTACCTACCTTTTCCGGTAGGTTAATGTATTTGTGTTTTCCTTAATGTAATTGTGCTTTGCTTTATGTAGTTGCGATTTCCTTAATGTAGTTGCGCTTTGCTTTATGTAGTTTTGTTTTTCTTAATGTAGTTGCGCTTTGCTTTATGTAGTTTTGTTTTTCTTAATGTAGTTGCGCTTTGCTTTATGTAGTTTTGTTTTTCTTAATGTAGTTGTGCTTTGCTTTATGTAGTTGCGATTTCCTTTATGTAGTTGCGCTTTGCTTTATGTAGTTTTGTTTTTCTTAATGTAGTTGCGCTTTGCTTTATGTAGTTTTGTTTTTCTTAATGTAGTTGCGCTTTGCTTTATGTAGTTGCGATTTCCTTAATGTAGTCGCGCTTTGCTTTATTTAGTTGCGATTTCCTTAATGTAGCGCTTTTAGATTTGTAGTTGCAGTTTGCACTTCAGGGCCACCGTAGAAACATGATAAAAGCAAGTACTAAAACAAACAAAACAGCTTAAACTAATAATACCTTAGTTTAACACCAATAGTCAGAGGAAGCTCTAAAAAAAAAGGGTTTTGACTTTGACTTAAAAGAACTCAGGCTTTCAGCGCTTTTCCAGTCTTCTGGGAGTTTGTTCTAGCTCAGTGGAGCATAGATGTTGCTTCTCTATGTTTGGTTCTAGTTCTGGGTGAACAGAGTAGGCTGGAACTAGAAGACCTGAGTAAATAATTAAATAAATTAAATACAGTTATTAATTTATCAGTATGTAATAATTTCATATTTAAAGTTCTTTCAGAAGTTTGTATTCTGAATATGACCGGACTTTTCCTTCAAGGTAGCATGGGGTTAGAGGGGTGGTGGAATGTGTGAATGAATTACACTATATTGCCAAAAGTATTTGCTCACCTGCCTTGACTCACATATGAGCTTAAGTGACATCCCGTTCCTAATCCATAGGGTTCAATATGACGTCGGTCCACCCTTTGCAGCTAGAACAGCTTCAACTCTTCTGGGAAGGCTGTCCACAAGGTTTAGGAGTGTGTTTATGGGAATTTTTGACCATTCTTCCAGAAGCGCATTTGTGAGGTCGCACACTGATGTTGGACGAGAAGGCCTGGCTCTCAGTCTCCGCTCTAATTCATCCCAAAGGTGTTCTATCGGGTTGAGGTCAGGACTCTGTGCAGGCCAGTCAAGTTCATCCACACCAGACTCTGTCATCCATGTCTTTATGGACCTTGCTTTGTGCACTGGTGCACAGTCATGTTGGAAGAGGAAGGGGCCAGCTCCAAACTGTTCCCACAAAGTTGGGAGCATGGAATTGTCCAAAATGTCTTGGTATGCTGAAGCATTCAGAGTTCCTTTCACTGGAACTAAGGGGCCAAGCCCAGCTCCTGAAAAACAACCCCACACCATAATCCCCCCTCCACCAAACTTTACACTTGGCACAATGCAGTCAGACAAGTACCGTTCTCCTGGCAACCGCCAAACCCAGACCCGTCCATCAGATTGCCAGATGGAGAAGCGCGATTCGTCACTCCAGAGAACGCGTCTCCACTGCTCTAGAGTCCAGTGGCGGCGTGCTTTACACCACCGCATCCGACGCTTTGCATTGCACTTGGTTATGTATGGCTTGGATGCAGCTGCTCGACCATGGAAACCCATTCCATGAAGCTCTCTGCGCACTGTTCTTGAGCTAATCTGAAGGCCACATGAAGTTTGGAGGTCTGTAGTGATTGACTCTGCAGAAAGTTGGCGACCTCTTCGCACTATGCGCTTCAGCATCCGCTGACCCCGCTCCGTCAGTTTACGTGGCCTACCACTTCGTGGCTGAGTTGCTGTCGTTCCCAAACACTTCCATTTTCTTATAATACAGCTGACAGTTGACTGTGGAATATTTAGGAGCGAGGAAATTTCACGACTGGATTTGTTGCACAGGTGGCATCCTATCACAGTTCCACGCTGGAATTCACTGAGCTCCTGAGAGCGACCCATTCTTTCACAAATGTTTGTAAAAACAGTCTGCATGCCTAGGTGCTTGAATTTATACACCTGTGGCCATGGAAGTGATTGGAACACCTGATTCCAATAATTTGGATGGGTGAGCAAATACTTTTGGCAATATAGTGTATTTATTGATTCGGGCAAATGTATGTGGTCATTTATTTTCAATATTATTCATTTTAGAAAACTCCAAGTACCTGCATATTAACTGTGCTAAATAGGATTTTTTTGTATTACAATTTCCATCTTGCAATAATGGGAAATCATGCAAGAAGCACATTAGCCATGAAATGAGTTCTGGGCTGTTCACAAAACAAAGCTTAATCAGTCAGTCAAGAAATGCAAACATAAGCAGGAAATAATCTGCTCCCAGTTAAGTGACATGTCTTGCAAAGCTAAAGCTCTTATTGCATTGCAACTTTAATCTATTTTTCCCCACTCAATTTCCTGTGTAAAAACATCATGTTGTTCATCTTTAAATATAGTAACAGGTTGGTACCTGCTGCATCAGGCACCTGAAAAACAAAAGACGGTGTGTTACATGAAAGGACATGTCCAATATCCCTGACAGGATATCACGGAAAACATGGAGATTCCTGTGGGAAGGCCATTCCACTCGGCATCAACTGCTTCACAGTCGCTATGTGACATCATCAAAAGTGACAGGCTGCTTTTGTGTGGAGTTTCTTTATGTGGCCGAGAAATCCACAGAAAAGTAAAGGCTACATGATGGCAGTAAAATCAAATAACATCATGCAGGAGTGAAATGCTTCACCTGTGGTGAGAGGAAATCCTCTGGCTTGGCTGTGTGGCAATCATAGCAGCCAAAAACTGGCTCACATGGGGTCCCCTGTTTACTGCTGTCATGAATGCAGTGAGAAATTTGCATATGTATAAAACAAAACCTCCAAGAGCTTTAGAGATGTGTGCTGAAGTGAAACACAATAAAAAAATCAGAATTTGGCAGAATAAACCAGTTTGTCTCTTTAAGGAACGTTCACTTAAAAAGTTATAGATTGTTATTGTTTGACATATAGTGAAGTCATATTCATCAAGTAGGGGGAGAACACAGGTTAGTGACCGCGTCTATCTGGCGGAGGATGATAGTGAACGTGTCAGTCACTAACCTGGTCTTATAGTTCAGTCCGAGCCCAGAGGATGGGGTTGGTTCCAGCCGGTAGGCTGCCAATGAGATGTGGCATCCGCCAGCCAGAGAGTCCCAGGCGTTGAAGTCCCGGAGGTTGGAGGACAGGCAGATCAGAGGATAATCCAGATAATCCAGCCAAAGCCAGTGTCGAGGAGGTTCATAGGAGTCAGAGCCAGGAGATCAGAGGTCCGAATAGGTACTGAGGGGAAAATCCAGGACGATGTCGGGAGTCAGTTCCAAGTTCCAGTAGAAGTCAGAGGACAGGTCAGGCAAACGGATCAGAACCAGGACAGGCAGGCTCAGTGCTTGAGAGGCAGAACAGGTCAGCATCAGGTAATCAGAAACAATCAGGTAAGTTAGACAACTCTCACCAGAGGCTAGAATAATATAGCGCTGATGACCGGTTGAAGGCTAGTTAAATAGAGGCTGAAGCAGGTGGTTTAGATCAACAGTAATGAGAACTGGGCGGAGATAGGCAGGTGAATGAAGTGGGTAATCAGGCAGGTCATCAGTGCCAAGATCATGACACTATACTACACTCAACTTTTGTGGCCAATGGAAAATTATGCTTATGTTTAAATGTGTAAAATGTACCTGTGGATGTTTGCATCCAGGTGCATTTGGGTTTTTTTCTGTAAAATGTGTGTATATATCGAATACAATATTAATTAGCAAACAATAAAATATATCATCTTACTACAGATTACAGAACAGCTAATGTTAACGATTAATGCAGAGGATGCTATGTTATGATTATTTATCTACACAGATAGTTTTTGAGACAATGAAAAATAGCTTTAAAACATTACACATTAACTCCCACAACATATTTATTCATTCTTTTGCATGATGTTTTAGAAGCACTCTTTTATATCCCCCCCCAACCCATTTCTCTGACAGCTCTGTAAATATGTTATTTGTATTCAGGTTGGGTAGAAATTGAATTAGTCCTTGTTAGTGTTTCGTGGCTGTGACGATGGTAGCTACCCATGTTTGCCTCAATTCTTTTTGTTATAAATATTTTCAGGGTATTGCTTTTGGCTGTTCCATGTGAACCTTTTAATATTTCAATCATTAACCAGAGACTGCATTCTTTAATGGAATTCTGACTTGAACAGACCTTCCTACTGGGCTTTTTCCCTCATGTCTTCACATTGTTGTCACTTGTACCGTCAAAGAAGTCATATTAAAAATCTAAATCCTTGTCATTTAATCCACCCACAAGAACATACGTATGAAACAAGTATAAGTCCAGGGATATTAACCATATTAGCCTGTTTTGCATGTAATTTATTTATTCTATAGTCCAGCAATCTTTTCTTCAAGGGATTCTGACACATATTAATGATAAAAAGCTTTCAGAGTTTTTTTTTTTTAACACTGCCAAATCTGGTCTCCATCTTGGTCTTGTTTTATGAAATAGTTAAAGATGAGTATGACAAGCATGACAATCTTATAGCTGTATTTGCACTTGAAAGCTTAATTTTGTGAAAGGAAGCATTGCTAGTTCCTACCTAAGGCAACGCATCTAATTGGACCAAAACAAGCAACTACCCGTAAAATCCCAGATAACAGAAAGGAGGCAGGAAGACGTTGGAGCTCTGTGCACTTTGAATAACGAGCATGCGGTAATCAAGTGCAAAAATAAAGTATCTCAAATACCTCCTGTACATCCCTGAATACTTCCTGGTTCTGCTGCTTTTGCCCAGGGGGCTCAGATAAGAAATGAAAAATGGCAAAGAGGTTACAGATCCCTCTTGTTGCAAAAATGATTACAAGTTATTCAGTTTGTTTTTTTGAAGATTTTTCCAGTGTCAATCGGGGACTCTTGGCATTTCAACATTTTCAGGATTAGTAGGGAGGATTGTTGCAATTTATATCAGTCATATGGTTCCTTAATCTCGTATCTTTATACTTGTTAAGGCTTGCCCTATTTGATGATACACACAGCAAAAGTCCTATTATTGGTAACAAGTCAAGCTTATTCATTAGCATGAGCTGAAAACCATGGAGAAGCAGCTTTTCCCCTACTTTATGGTGTCCATAGACAGGATTTAGAGAAACTCACATGGTGAGGAGTTTGGGAATCCCTGGGTCTCATTTTGGATTGTTTGCCATGATGCATTTCTGTCGGCATCTGAAGGCCATGATGTTCAGGGTTTTATAGATGATTGTTAAGCAGCTAGGATGTGCTGAAGCACCTATGTAGTTTAGGCCATGCCTCGCAACTGTTGAGGGGTTCAAGTACCTTTCTGTCAAATTCACACATGCTGGTACATAGAATAGAAGGAGGAGATGGATTAACCAACTTGGAC